>JASAUF010000233.1:1800000-2012500 GCA_030180095.1 Magnolia changhungtana | reverse complement strand
ATGATTATTGTATTTTTCATTCATCCACCATCAAAGAGAATCCCAATCAAGTAGTTGGTTTTTGGGTCATTTAAAAAAAAAAAAAAAAAAACACACAAATTCTAACAACAAATACAAGCTTATCATATTGCAATATCTTGGGATGTATTTGAGCACAGCTTTACTAAAAATAGCCTTCCTAAACTCATAGTAGATGGGATGAGAATCCAATGATTTTTTCTCTCCGACAATCTCTACTAAAAAACTTGACTCGCCTGACTCACCATTTTTCTTTTGGTTAGCATATTAGTACACCCACTGTCAGTTCACATTTCACTATTAGTCATCCCCACTAGGGGATCGATACCAAGACCTCCGTGTTGAAACGAGGTATCTTTCACTCAGTCAACCACTTGAGCCATGAATCAGGGTGTTCGCCTAACTGACCTGACTCGCCAGGACTTCAAGAGTCAAGCTTTCAAGTTTTTAAACTAGGCTGCAATTTAATTTATGTGTACAGGCACATGACATCAATCCTTATTTATTTATTAATTATTTTAAATAACAATCACATTTGCCAATGGAATAGCTCTAAAATTAGAGATTTGGACCACCCACAAGTGCACATGGACCCACACTTTTTGGTGGATCCATAAGCTTAAGAGTGCATTTTTGAAGAGCTCTAAAATAAGTTATTGGGACCTATAAATTTTTTTTTTTGTTCATGATGCTTCTAGATCGGAACTTAATTTATATTTACTTAGATGCTGCACATGAAATTTTTTAGTAATTTATATTTGCCTACCAATCATCCATATCACACCCTTCCAAGCATAAGATGGGATTGCTTGCAAAAGCCTTTTGTAGGAATTTCCTGACGGGAAGCTAGGTGGGGCCCACTGTGATACCTGTGAGAAAATCACCTAATCCATTTTTTTGCCGGATCATATTAAGACATGGGCCTAAAAATAAGGCAGATTTAAAACTGAAGTGGGCCACATGACAGAAAGGGTAAGGATTATGCTTCGACCATTGGAGCATTCCTAAGGCTATGGAAGTTTTAGATCAGGCTAATAAATTTGTGTTTTCAGTTTATCATTTGGGAATGACCCTACGAAGGTTATGGATGGCATATAAACAGTATGGTAAATTTCAATGAGGTTTCAATAGTAGGCATTTCTCTTCCCACTTTTTCCTGTCATGCGGCCCACTTGAGTGTTGGATTTGTTTCATTTTTGGGCCATTGTCCCAACATATTTTAAAAAATAGATGAACGGGTGAATTTCTCACAAAAATCACGATGGCCCCACCTAGCTTCCCGTCCTACAAAAAGCTTCCGCAGGCAATCTGCATGGAGAGCACCATAGCTTTTTCTCTCTTTAGAACCATTGAGAAAATCAGATGAAGCTATTAATATGGTTTAGCATATTTAAGTGATCCAATGAAATATATTTTATATGTTCTAAGTTTTACTTATAAACTTACAATAAATATAATAGTCCACAGAACCACTTACATAGGCTGCACCGTACTGACGGATCGAGCCAACAAGTGATGTTTTATTTTATTTTGTTTTATTTTATTAGAGCGGTGGACGTCTACTTCTGTAATACCATAAAGAAATGAGGTGCATATATGGTTTCCCTATAAATAATGTGAGCTTGATGGGGTTTTTTCCCCGTCTTCGACCGGTCGAGGGCTGGTACGACCGGTCGTGGGAGGTGCTCGATAGCTTCTAAAAAGTCCAGAGATTTGGACCGTAGGAGAGCTACGACCAAGTGCGTAGTGGTCTACAGCCAGACTAGTCGTAGGTTACGCAGGATTGTTCCGCGATTTTGCGCGAAACCGGTTTGAGTCCTTTCGCAACCGGGATGCGGAAAGGAGTTTCCCAAAACTATAAAAGAGTGCATTTTTTTCTAGGTATCACAAAATAGCAAGAGGGTTTTCTAAAGCTTTGCAAGCTTTGCTAAAGGGTTTAAAAAGGTAGAGTTAGGTTCGCCGGGACCTCATATAATCTTCCGTTTTTTTCTCTTATTGTTCATGATGCTTCTAGATTGTTGATCCTGACTTAATTTTTATAGGGTTTACGTAAAAATCTCTTTGTGTGGTGTGTGATTGATGCTTTGATTTATTTCATTTGCACATGAGGGCTAATCCTTTTAGTCCCAATTTAGTTATTCTTTCTACCGATCACGATTGTCTCACGGCCACGAGTCATGGCACCGACCGGGTGATAGACTCGGGAGCTTTTCATGCGACTCCACACACTCCTTCACAAGCATATGGGAAAGATGGGAAATTGATCGTGGAGTTGCAAGACCGATGCCGCACATTTTCTCGTGAGTGAGGCATTCCCGCACCTTCGCCTCAACTTGATGTCGGGAAGCTATGATGATGGGGCCCATCTTGTGATACTCATCAAGGGTGATCGTGGCTAGAAAAGAAGTCACCTAATCCATTTTTGTGCAAGGGTGGGTTGAACGGAAGATTCATACATGTAAGACATGAGTGAAAAGGGCTTCAAAACTAGCGAGGAAGCAGCCTCCTTCCCGTACGTGATGTATGCCTCTCAAAACCTGTGATTGTTTATCGTGGAAACAACATAGAGTTTCATTTATTAAAACCGCTTCTCATGTTAATAAAGTGCATGCATTAGATTTGGTTTATTCGATGTTTGTGGTCCTATGAGGACAAAAACCTCATTGGATTTTGTTACTTTTATTGATGCATCTAGAGGCTTTATGGGACGAGGTTTTGGTGTGTTTAAGTCAGGTCGAAGAGACAGTAGATCATTTGTCCGCACCGACAATGGTGGTGAATACATTGGCGACTTTCACGAGTATACATTTGGGGTTCCCAAGACCCCCAAAGATAATGGTGTAGCCGAGCGAATGAATCGCACCATGGAGAGAATCGGCATGTTATCCCATGCGAAGTTGCCCAAGACGTTCGGGGAGAAGCAATGCGCACGGCGGTGTATTTGATAAATGTGTCTCCATCGTCCGTTGAATGGAGAAGTACCGAGAAGGTGTGGACTGGATTTCCATCGTATACTCATCTCAGGTGTTGGATGCAGGACATCCGTTCACGTACTCAAAGGACGAGAGGTCCAAGCTCGATATGAAGATCAGCAAGTGTGTGTTCTTAGGGTACTTGATGAAAAATTTGGTTACAGTGTTATGGGATCCGACCGAGAAGAAGCCATTGTGGTTTTCAAGATCATATCGAAGACATTGGTAAAGAAAGAACCAAATAGTTCGTGAGCTAGAGGACATGGATCCGATTTCTCCCGTGGTGCCCGATGACGGGGAGTACAAGGACGAGGGAGTTCCTTCAAGATGGACCAGGCCCCACTATCCACCCTGAGCCACAGTGTGAGGAGGTCATCTAGTGACGTACAATACCGTCCAAGAGGTACTCACCGCACGAGTACATTATGCTAACCGATGGGGAGAGCCGAAGATTATTCTGAGGCCCTAGCCGACGAGCATAAGGAGGAGTGGTTAAAAGCTATACAAGAGGAGATGGAATCCTCAGCATAAGAACCACACCTATGATATGGTGAAACCGCCTTTTCAAGAAAGCTCTGAGCAACAAGTGGGTGTTCGAAAGAAGATTGAGCAAGAATTCACGTATGAGGTTCAAGGCCGACTTGTGGTTAAAGGGTTTGGTCGAGGAAAGGTATAGACTTCGAGGAGATATTCTCACCAAGGTGAAGATGACATCCATACAATATTGGCTATGGATATGGAGATAGAGCAGCTAGATGTTAAAACCGCCTTTCTCCATGGTGACCTGGAAGAAGAGATCTACATGCACCAACCAGAGGGGTTCAAGTCAAGGGCAAGGAGCATATGGTGTGTAGGTGAGGAAGAGCTTGTATGGATGGGCCGAAACAAGCTCCACTAAGCAATGGTACAAGAAGTTCGATTCGTTCATGTTACAAAGATGGGTATGACAGAACGTCCTGACCACCGTGTGTTCACGCGTAAGTTCTCGCATGGTGATTTCTTAGTTCTCGCTATTATACGTTGATGACATGCTCATCATGGGAAAAGACATCAAGAAGATTGACAGTCCGAAACAGAGTTGGGCAAGTCTTTGCGATGAAAGACTTGGGCCCGCTGACAGATCCTGAGATAACCCGTGATGTATATTTGTCACAAGAGCTGATATTTTCCTAGAGCGGTTCAATATGAATGCAATGGGCTTAAGACTCCACTAGATGGTCACTTCAGATTGAGCGACAGTACATCCCAAGACGAAGGCGAGGTGGAAGAGATGCAGAAGATACCCTACGCGTCACCGTAGGAAGTTTGATGTATGCTTGGTGGTGTACACGCCCGCACATAGCATATGCGGTTGGTGTTGTCACGGCAATAATCCCGGCAAAGAACATTGGGCTAAAATGGATACTACGGATCTAAGAGGCTCATCCAGGTCGAGCCTATGCTATGGTGATCGGTAAACCCGTGTTGAGGGCTACACGATGCAGATATATGCAGGTGACATGACTCCAGGAAGTCTACATCGGGGTTCATGTTCACGTTTGCAGGGAGCAGCTTGCAGCAGAGCAAGCTACGTGCAAGGTCGTAGATTGTGACGATGCGTAGGCCGAATACATTGCGGTCAAATGTAAAGAGATGCTTTGATGAAAAGGTTCCTACAGAACTTAGCCCAAGCAGAGGAGCACGTGGTCTATTGCGATAGTCGAGTGCTATACACTTGAGCAAGAATCCAAGTCGCATTCCAAGTCGAAGCACATAGAGATTCTATAAGTACTTTGGAACAAAAGGTGTTACAGCTTGAGAAAGTCCACACGGACGATAATGGGTCGACATGATGACCAAGGCTTTCGCTCAAGGGCAAGTTCGAGGTTTGTAGAAACCTGGCTGGCTTGAAGAAGGTGGATCCCTCCCGGGTCAAAAAGGGAGAGATTTGATGGGGTTTTTTCCCCGTCTTCGACCGGTCGAGGGCTGGTACGACCGGTCGTGGGAGGTGCTCGACCGGTCGTAGTTCGAGCCCTGGCACGACTCAAAGTCCAAATAGTTCGTGGCTGTTTTTATCGTAGCCAGACTGGTCGTAGGTTACCAGGAATGGTCTACGACACCGCCGTAGGAGAGCCAGACTAGTCGTAGGTTACGCAGATTGTTCCGCGATTTTGCGCGAAATCATGGATTTGAGTCCTTTCGCAACCTGGATGCGGAAAGGAGTTTCCCAAAACTATAAAAGGGGTTGCCTAGGGTTTTTCTAGTATCACAAAATAGCAAGAGGGTTTCCTAAAGCTTTGAAGGGATTTGCTAAAGGGTTTAGGGCTATCAAAGGTGAGAGAGAGGGAGAAAGAGAGAGAGGAAGCTTATAGAAGGGAGGTTCTGCTCGAGGTTCTCTACTTTGCAATCTACATCTCGTTTCTATGTCCTCATAATCGCTTGATCTCTCCGTTTTCTATTTCTCTTATTGTTTATCTACTCTCGTGAGTGAAGAAGATTGTAACGTTCACTTCATAGTGGATTGTTGATCTGGACGAGGTCCCGTGGTTTTTACCTCTTTGAGGGTTTTCCACGTAAAAATCTCTTGTGTGGTGTGTGATTGATGCTTTGATTTATTTCATTGCTTTATCCATAATTCTGGTTTGTTCTGGAGGGCTAGATCCTAAGGTTTTGTGCAAGGCCCCCAACAGAGCTCACAAGCAATTAGTAGGACAGGGACAATCTGAATATTTAGTATTGTTAGCTCTTGACGTTTCAACTGCAAAATCAGATTACTAATAATTAAGTCAGAAATCATCTAGTGCTCTTTAGGCATTATAAGTAATAGTGCTCCTAATTGCATTGAAGCAATTGGACAATCCAATGGATTGATCTATACCTTTCATTAAGTCTAGTGCACATTTCATGGGCTACCATAGAAAAATCACATGGTTGGAATGTTTTTGTTCGATTGGAGATGGAGCCACACATGTAATGAACGGCCAATTTTCATTTAAACGTATGCGATTAGATTATGTGTCGGGCGTGACAAAGTCAAGTTTGACTCGAATTGAGCTGAACGCTTGTGATCCCGTGTATTGAATTTGTTGGATTTGTGATGATTTGCTTGATTGTTTAGCCACCAATTGTTACAACAATAAATAATTTTAGAAGAGAAGGGTTAGTCCTTCGAATGCTTTTGCCTCGAATACAAGGACTTTTCTTTCGACACCGAATTTCTCAATAAAACATTAAAAGATGGACAAAATTAAAAATAAAGCTAAATCGCTGACTTTATTGATTAGAGTATTAGAATAGTATAATCGGCGAATGAAAATAAACTGAGCAGAAAAATAAATATACTCACAATGGCTTATACTAGCGAAATGAACAATAGCTAAACTAAGTTACGATCAATGGCTGCGAACTTGTTGCAACATATGACTGGATGGAAGTTAAGAAACTAAACTAACAAGCTAAATTAATAATTGTTCATGGAAGATGGAAGGGATACGTAGTGTATAGTTGAAAGATTGATTGTTTTGTATTACCGAGGGCCTAATGCTCCTCTTCAAGTGTTACTTTTATAAATTTAGGATGACGATAGTGACCTTACATAAGATTCAGTGATATAGGCATGAATTTTTCAATCACACAGGAGCTGTATCCTACTTGAATATAGATTCCTTCCTGGACTATGCAATTATAAACTATTTGCTTATATTTTCGGATGGCTTTTCATTGCTCGCTCTGAATTTCTTACCACTTTTAAGAAAGTCTTCGATATCCCTTAGAAATTTTTCTTTTAAATTAATCATGGACAACAATACCATTCGTATGCTAGTAACGAAAAATATAGCAATGACAGATCTTTTAAGAACTTCTTAGATACGCTAAAGGTCATGCATGTCTTGCGTCCGTCGATTATATATCATGTGAGAGATAACTGCCTTTTTAAACCCTAACCATGCGTATAATTATGAGCATCTAGCTCATTTAGCAAGTTACATGTCCTCATTAGATAAGTGCAGGTAATCTCTCTTTGTGTGAGTTTGTTTCTCTCATATTCTTTCGTACAGTGTATGGATAGGTGGCTGCTTTCCATTTGTTGACATGGACCATGTCAAATCAGATGTAAACAGAAAGAACCAATCCGTACATAAGTTAGGCGTACAATTACCTATTATTTAAAACCAAGGTTTTAAGGCTAGTATGATTAGAAATAACTTATAATAAGATTACACAATACTAAAACTTTAAAACAAAAGAGATGTTCAAATTATAAATTATGATTTTCAATTGCAAGGAAGCATTTTCTTACTAAACAGATCGAAGCGACTTATTATGTGGTTCAGTTGATCCCAGACGGGCTATTATAGTAAAGATTCATAAGTCGTGCGTCCCGTAACGTTATCTCGATCAAAAGTTATGGTTAATTTACTATTCACACTTCAAACAATAATTTCTCTCTATCCAAAATGAAATTCTTCGAACCAAATGTGCCTATGGACCATGGGATTGTAAATAACGGTTCAGATTTCATAACTAATGGTGGTCACCTATACGGACATACAACTCGATTGTCACATGTAAAGGCCCATATGAATGGATGGCATAGATAAAACATATGCATCAATATGAGTCCTTAAATGTGATAAATTTCAAAATCCACCAATAATCCGCCCTATTGCTTGCTAGGATTAATGGTATGATATTTGGATTAATCCAATCATTCTAATCTTTTTCAAATACCATATGGAATTTACATTAGACCAAATGCAATTCCATATCACCTAATCTCACCTTATCGTCATTAGATTTTTAAAATCTCACCTAATCTCACTAATCTAGCAAGGATTTCTACAACTCACTAAACAAGTTGTGTATTAAAGATTTGGATGCTTCCACTTGAAGTAGAGTGTTAGTGTGAGTTGTCAAATCAATCAATGATTTGTCAATTAAGAGACAAATCAGAAAGATTATATTCATGATTGTACAATATCTATGTATAACCAAGAATGGGGTTGCTAATCTCCCTATATATTTGTACAATATCTCTATAAAAAGTGAATGAAAATGAAATACAATAATGGAAAATCTGACAGTGCATCCATAAATTCTCTTGGAAAGGATTAGGTTTCTAGCCTAAATAACATTATAAGTTTTGTATGTTATAAGTTCTTAATAACACATTCCTGCATGAGGGATGATTATTCTTCTAGTTAGCACGAATACATCCTGATGTATTATGATAGGATGCATTTTCCAATTTAAAAAGTTCTTTTCAAGTATCCTCCATCCATATCTTTCATGTCCATCGTATGGATGGTCAGAGTATTCTAATCCAGCTTCTTATTTCACCATCCCATCTATTTTACCGAATCTCACCTGGTGATGGTTGGGTTGGGAGATGTAATGATTGATCCGGAAGAATTAGAAAATGGTAGAGTCATATCTCTTCAGGAAACGTGTCAAGGTGAAGTATTTGTGGGTCCACTTATATTCCCGGACCACCAATAATACCCTATGCTTTAAAAGTAAAAATAATAATTACTTTTTCTACTATGGACGACCCTATGGTATTTACAGCCATTTAATTCCTTTTGTTTTTAGAGTATTTTTAATGGCTTGATTTGATGGATGATGGGCGGACCTGATTTGCACGTCACGCTGCAGAGGTTCTACCATATTACCGTCCGGGTCCATCATGTCTTCTCCCTATATAGTGTGTAGGGCCATCGCAATTGGCACTGGAGCTTTATATATATATATATATATATATATATATATATATATATATGTGTGTGTGTGTGTGTGTGTGTGTGTGAGAGAGAGAGAGAGAGAGAGAGAGAGAGAGAGAGAGAGAGAGAGAGATGGTACTACGAGGTCAACCTCATGGGAAGTTCTCATGAGGTTGAGCTGTGTGGGTCCCACTGTGATGTGTGTTACACATCGACCCCATCAATCAGATACATCATTCCATGCTGAGCGACGGGCTTAAAAATCAAGTCAATTCATGATTTGGGTGGGCCACACCACATACAACAGTTGAGAGGAGTTACCCTCCTATTAAAACATTCATAATAATTTATTGGGCCCACCGAGATGTGGTTCACAAATCCAGCCCATCTATTATGTGTGTCCCACTTGGATGAGGTGTTAGACTAAGTTTTATACACATCAAAAACTCAGGTGGACCCCACCAAGCACTTTTATATATTTTAGTCATGTCTTAACATGATTCTAGATGATATGTGCCACCTAGTCCCGTATACAGATGATTTTTGGGACCCATCAAATGCAGGGGGTTGATGTTGGACACACCTTTCGACTTTATGGAAAGGTATTTCCTATATATATATATATATATATATATATATATATATATATATATATATATATATATATATATATATATATATATATATATATATATTTGGATGCGTCTGAAACTTTGTCTGACCCCTCATCCAAGTGGGACACACATAATGGATGGGCTGGATTTATGAACCACATATCAGTGGGCCCTAAAAATAATTATGAATGTTTTAATGGAAGGTAACCCCTCTCAACTTTGTATGTGTTGTGGCCCACACAAGTCACGGATTGACTTGATTTTTAATCCGTAGGCCCAATATGGAATGGTACATCTAACTGATGGGGTAGATGTTTGACATACACTATGGTGGGGCCCACACAGATCAACCTCATGGGGATTTCCCATGAGCTCGACGGTATGAAACCTTTTCCTGTATATATATATACACACCCTTAATCGACGGTTGGATGTCAAATAAACATTACAGGCGAGCCTAGGAGGTTTTTAATAGTTGGCATTCAATCACTACTGTTTTCTGTGGTGTGGTCCACCCGAGATTTATATCTGTTTCATTTTGGGGTCGAGCCCTAAAATGATCTGGAAAAAAAAATGAATGGGGGTGGGATAAAACACATACATCATGGTGGGCCCACATAGCACCGACCACTAGCAGGCAGCGTCACTAGCCAAACAGTTCATCAGCGACTGAGAACTGTGAGTAGACCCTGGGAAAGAAAAGAACGAACTTCATCCACTAATCATCCAGATCGTGTTAATGAAATTAACGGCTAGAAGTAATCCAAATTCAAATCTGTGTGGCCCACTCGATGAGTACATACGACTCCCTGTAATGTGGACAAAAGCATCTCTAAGGTCCTAATAATCAAATGGACGGCTTGGATATTGCATATTGCACTTTTCTGCCACGTTGGCAGGCGTGTGGCTTACGTATCTCCTTCACGCGTGTAGCAAACCTCATTTCATGTTACTTAAAGCAAGAAAACGTAAATTCTCTTGCTTAAATGGACAAATATCACTATCACATGGCGTAAGTGAAAGGAAAATCTATCTCCATCAACTCCATTGAAATGAGAGAAAATGAAAAAAAGCTTCCTATTGATGTGATGGTTTGATAGCTTTATTATAAAAATAAATAAGATATTAGTTAGATATGAATATAGTCCAAAGAAGTCATATAGTCGGGTAATCAAATACTAATTTTTAATTAAAAATTTTAAATGTTAAATATATATTAAAATTAGCAAAGATATCTAAAAATACAAAAATATTCTCACTATCCATGAATACCTAATAAACTGATAAAAATTATAATATTTATAATGTATTTACATATTATCAAGATAGATTATTTGGGTCCTTAATTACTCTTGATCGGGTGGTAGACTCTCAACTCCTGGTCAAGGGTTCGAGTACCCATAGGTAGTGAAATTCCACTAGTGTGAGTGTGTGGGGTGTGTTTGCATGTGTAAAAAAAAAAAAGATAGATTATTTTTATAAAATTATAATCTTTATAATGTATTTACACACCATCAAGATAGATTATTTATATAAAAATTCACTGAATTTGACAAATTATAAAGAAAATTAAAAAGAACCACCTTGTCAACCTCATCAACCTTGACAATATCAATTAATATTGTAGAATTTTGCGAGCGGGTGCACTCATAAATAGCTACTAGGCGGCTTGAATCTAGGTGGGCCTTTCTACTGTTGGAGTCGGCCGGGGAGATGTGGCTTGATTAAGCATGTATATCTTTATGAACTATCAACCATTTTGATCTTGGGCCCACTGATTTGAATTGTTGATTATTTATGAGTTAGGTTAAGGTCCTTTCCTTACCAGGGCGGCTGGGTTTTTAGTACCTATGTATTGTATATTTCAGTTTGTTTGAGGGATTAGGTATTTTAAGAATAAGGTTAGATTGGTTTATCACATTTCGATCTGACGATTTGGTTCATCTGATATTTTTATCATTATCCCAACCGCTAGCTCCATATATTCCAACCGCTCCAAAGATTATAAAGATTATACAACATGCACGTTTAATTAAAAATATGATTATGAAAATGCCCTTGAGTAATTTGGCAAGTGAATATGAACAAGGTAATATTTGTATTTAACTTCTTATGTGATGACTTCTTACCTGTGTTTATTAAGGAGTGAAATGGCTTTTTAAATTTTATGGCTTGATAACCGTCATCACATATATGAAATCAAACTAGGATTGTGTCCGATTAAATATGTGGGGCCCATTGTGATGTATGTATCTGATTCACACCATCCATCAGTTTAACCAGCTCATTTTAGGGCATGAGCTAAAAAATGAGCTAGATTGCAAGTTCAAGTGGACCGTACCACATGAAACAAGAGGGACAATGACATCCATGGTTAAAAGCTAAAATGTGTCTCGTGGCCCACAGGGATGTGTATCTGTGATCCAAGTTGATCATAAGTGGATTGGCTTGATTTTGGGGCCAGGGCATGTTCAAAGTGGGGCCTAACTAATGAATTGTCTGGACTGAATCATACTGTTGAAGTTTTTCAATCACTGATTTTTGAAAGCCTTTCACAAGAAGTTCCTGTGCTTGAAACCTAGGTGCGGCCAAGTGATATCTGTGAGAAATTGCCCCCGTCCATCCATTTTGTGAGACCATTTTAGGACGTGAGGCAAAAAAAAAAAAGAAGAAGAGTTGCATCCAATACTCAAGTGGCCTGAAAGCATGAGGATTGAACGTCTATAGTTGAAACATTTGTGGGGCCACAAAAGTTTTTAAGCAGACTAATATTTGTGTTTTCAGTTCATCTCGGTGGGAATGAGGTTATGAACCATATGGATAGCATGTAAACATCATTGTCGACCCAAGAAGGTTTCAACGGTAAGAATTTCCCTACCCACCTTTTTCTTTAGTGCGGCCCACTTAAGTCTTTGATATTGCTCATTTTTTGTTTCAAGTTCGGATGGACCGGGTGTGGACCCACCTAGGTTTGCAGCGCAGGAGCTTCTACAAAAGCCTCTAGCAGGAAATCCGCATCCAAGTTTTTCCAAGGGGGAATGCACAATCAATCAAAGATGGGCCCTATGTATGGACTGTCCAAATCACTAATCAAACATTTTTTTTGTTTATTATTATCAATTTGTACATTCTCGTTTTAAGAGATATTGATATTAAAAAGGCAGCTCCACGTGATGACATTCGATCATTTGATGCCAGATCTTCCATATTATAATCGATACAGATAGGATTATTGTAATAAAGCATGTTTTAAGATAAATGGACAATCGAAAATATACCCCATGTGATGGACAACCTAAATCGCTTATCAAACCATAATAATTTTTTATTATGATCAATGTACATTCTCCAATTCCGTGCCAGCTGAAGAATGGTTAGAATCGTTTAATCAAAGTAATTTTATAAAAGAATTGATAATCAAAGGTGCAATCCACGCGATAGATCATCTACATTTTTTATCTTACATTATATATCATAATCAATACAGAGTGTTCAAAGGACACATCTGGTTCCATCTCTTTTTTAGCAGTTAACTCACCCTAGCGGCTTACAAGTCCCTGCAATACTATAAAATTATCTATTTTGATGGTGTAAACTAAATAGGAAAATAAATTGGTCATCTATACATTAATAATAAATATTTATAAACTGAAATTTTAAACATGTACTTTGGTGGTAAAATATTTTCCATGTTCTGATATCTCTAAGGGATGATGCTCGATCTTTCACGCCTTAAGTTCTTATGAAAACCTCTTAATGAGAGTAGGATTTTTTTTCAATGTTGGTGAAAAGATAAAGACTTGTATTTATAAAAAAAATGTTAAAGAAGCTTATCCATCACACTTGTCATAGTTTCTGCACAGTAAGTTTTTATAACTGTCTAAATAACCGTATATATGGACTAGCATCCCACCCCGAACCTATATGCATCGATCACAACTATAATGAGACCCATCGAATTGCCCAATATGAATAATCCACCGGTTAGATAAAATTTAATAATCATGTTTGGCCCACCTAATGAAAGTTTTAGAGGTGAGGCATACAAGAGTTACACCACTGTTTTGCCATGTCAAACATAGACCCAATGAGATTAACCACCAATGGCTAAGTGCACCTTGACCCCTTGTCTATAGTTTTATTAGGTAAAATCCTTTAATTCACTGCTTGTTGCTCAATAAGATATCCACTTTCACTTTCTCATCATCTCAACCAAGAGAAATCCATCTTGCACCGATACGGGCCGTCCACTCTCCCAGAATTGATCAAATGATTAGGATCATCAAATCAAAATAAACATTTAAGAGATGGATGATAGAAGATGGCCTAGTTCAGATGGATAATAAATTAATAAGTGAAATTATATCTTAAATCTCATATTTGCTAATTCTAAATTATGTAGATATCCACTTTCACATTTCCATCATCCTACTGGATCCAAATCTATTTGGATTGATCAAATGATTAGGATCAAATCGAAGTAAAATTTTAATGGATAGACAATAAAAGATGGGCTCCCACTTTAGATGGATGATAAACAAACAAGCGAAATCATATCTTAAATCTCGTCCATTAACTCTAACCAAAATCCATCTTGCCCTTGTGGGGCTATCCATTCACCCATCATTGATCAATGACTAGGATCATTAACTCGAAGTTAATTTTTAAGGAATAGAAATAAAAGATGGGCCCCACTTGGATAATAAACAAGTGAAATTATATCTTAAATCTAATATAATTACATGCCCAAAAATATCATAGTATTTTGATAGATCAATCCTTCATTAAAATCAAATTCTTTTTTTGAAGAAAAAAAATATTGCATGTATTAAGTGAAATCAATATTCAATGGATAATGGAATTATAATTAACAAACCTAGATTTCACAATTGGTAACGGTCACCTGCATGATTATACAGCTAGATCATTACATGTAAAGGGGGTATATGGATGGACAGCATGGACAAAACACATACATTAACTTAGGGCTTACAAATGTAATGAATTTCATATTTTACCCGAAATCTATTCCATTCTTTTATTAGGATTAGATTATAAGATATACACCTAGAGCCCAAAGTGGGACAGAAATTAAATTACTTCAAATGAAACCCCATGCCACTTAATCCAACATCTCAAAGAGGCTCTAATTGGTTCTCTTTGTTCAAGAATTTTTTTTAACAAGTTGATATTAGGAATTTAAAAACACTATCTATTACATTCTCCGTCCAACATCAGTAATAAAAAATTTTAAAAAGGTTGGTTATGGTTTTTTTCTTTTTTTTTTTTAAAAGTTAAAATTTTCCACTATTTTTGGCCCTTTTATAAAAGTCCTTGGTTGATGCTTGAAAGGGTGCCTCCAAAATCCTTTGCCCATGCTCTTGCTTACATGCTAAGTAAGAGATCTCCATTACCTGATTGGCAGTATCTTACAACCCTAGCAAGTTATTTATGGCTAGCTTGGGTTGCACCATTGAGTCCATTTTCCATGATCTAAACCGTTGAATTGATGAATGACACAATGGATGCGAACCCCACCTTTTTAATTCAATTATGAAAACCCTAACCCTTTAATTGATGGCCAACAAATAGATACTTCAGAAAATGCAAAAAATCCAACGTCTAGGATCTTTCATAAAATATTTTTAGTGAATGGGCCATCCACGGTGGGTTCCACCACACCAACGGCTTGGATCAGTGGACCATGGGTTTCACTTGCATAAAATAGAAAACCGAACATAGGTGTTACCGGGTCGAGTACCGTACAATGCGTCCAATGGCTATCACATCATATGAAAGTACAGTTGCGTTGAAGGTAAAGCATCCATCCTTCCTAGCTAAGGAATTGTCTATTATATTAGTCTACTCTTCCACATGTCCGGTTCTAACTGCTTTCCCTGTAGGGCCCACATACCAACGGTCTAGATCTCATCTACGTAAGTCACGCTTTCAGTTAGAGATAAAAGGACAGCTTGCTTTCCGTGCCCGTTAAAATAGCACTGTGGAATTATATGGCCTTACACCTGAGGACTACATGGTATTCTTGTGTCCTAGGTTCATAGAAGTGGGGTATTATTTTGATGATCCAGACCGTTGATAAGATGGGCCTGAAAATGGATAGATGTTGGGATAAAAATTTGCAGATGGGAGCAATCCTGGGCCGTCCTTTTGTGACCTATGAATAGACGGTTTTTAAGAACTGTTTTTTAGAAATGTTTACGGGCGACGTTGTATACATCTCAGCCGATAAAGGTGGGCCATACCGTATATATTTCCTGCCCATACTGTCAAATTGATGGTTAGCCAATGGTCTGGCTGAAAATACGGTGATCTTTACCGTGTGGCCCATCATTTCCACGGCTCCGATGTTTTGATTAACGATGCGGATAATCCGTTCAACGGCCTAGATGACTCCACCATGATCACGAGTCGAAGAAACTGGAAACCCGAGGACATGCTTGCCCTCTAGTCAAGGACAGGACAAGCACAGCGTGTTCACATGCATGTCCTTTGATTTGAATTGAATACAAAAAACAAAAGGGGTATTTCATACTCTGGCTGTGTACGAAGCTTGATGCACAGGCACTTAGAAATGGTACACTTTGAACATAATATCTCAATCTGAACCGTCTAAAGTGTATTATAATACAATTTATAATTAAAAATAATATATATATATATTTATTCGACCATATACTATAATTTTAACATTTTTTGAAAAAGACCATTGCATTTTTCATTTTTAACCGTCCAATAAATTTCCTCCAATCTGCCATCCATATAATATAAACAGGCTTAATTTTTCTTTGATGGTACGTCTCATAGTTGTACATAATTTAAAAAGTTAAATTTCAAATAAATACATCATAAAAATGCAACTTTAAAGTAATTTTCAAGTGACCGTGTATCATCCATAACAGTTTGGGAGAGCATCAAAGATGCCCTAGAAACACGGGATTCCCGCCAGACGAAATCATGCGCGCTGAATGATAGGTGAAGAAACACAGCTACCAAATTCACGTATTCTAAATTACAAAAATACCCTTATATATGTTGAATACTGCTAATCTACTAAGTGCCCGTTTGGCCGGGTGGATTGGAAGGGATTGAATGGTATTAAGGTGGATGGCATGGATTTCTAGGTAATGATGGTGTTGTCAGCGGATTGTCTTGAGATCCATGGGATTGGATATATCCCTGTATTGCTAAACCCAGTCCGTTTGGCACGCCCGGCCAATCCGGGATTCAACCTTCCCATCCCTTCCAATCCCACCAACCAAACACGTCCCAGGCAAATTTCAACGGATTAGGGTGGATTGGATGGGATTTAAGGGTAATAATGGTGTTGTCAGTGAATTGTCTGAAGATCCAAGGAATTGTAATCAGATCACCGACCGTGTTTGGCAGGCCCGGCCATTCCCGGGATTTAACTTCCAATCCCTTCCATTACCATCCAATCCCTTCCAATCCGACCGGCCAAACGGGCCCTAATGGTGCGTAGTACGCATCGTGTTCGCTGACCGGATTGCGCGGAGAACCTAACACAACGTAGCTAAGTTGTGTAAGGCATATGTGGGGCCCACCGTGATGTATGTATTTAATCCGCACGGTCCATCCATTTTCTAGCTCATTTCAATGCATAAGCTCAAAATTTAAGCATATCCAGACTCAAGTAGACCATATGGGAGGAAACACTTGTTTGGAAGCATGGATTTGAAACCCCCTAGATTCGGAACCCTAGATTTGAAATCGTCCTATTGTGTTTGGCACCTGAATTAGCAACTTTAATCCAAATAGTTATGCATGGGTTTGAATTAGGGCTGAAAGTTGGGCGGGTTCAACTTAACTGACCCGTGACCGACCTGACATTGGGTTGGGATCGGGCAGCATATTTCAAATCCGATCTTAAGCTTGGGCTATAAAAACACCAACCCGATAAAACTTGGGTTGGGCTCGAGTTGAGGTCTCGAGTTGCCTAGCCCAATTTGAACCCGATCAATATATAAGTTACTTATAAATTATAATAGAGTGTGGATCGTTTGTGTCAAAGGCACACTAGTGATGTCGAGTCTTGTTTGTCCACGTCATTTCAAATGACTCAAGTTAACAAGATATGCTAGATTTCTCTCTCCCAAATAAACTTCATGTTATGCCACATGACTTTTAAAGTAGTTGTCTTATATTTTAGCATGTTTTTTTTAATTAAAAAAAATGAAGTTCTTTATAATGAATAATCACATATATAATCAATAAAATTATAGATATAAAAAATAAATCTTATATTGAAATATAATAAACTAATGTAATAACGAAAATATTAACAAGTATATATCCGACCAACCCGATCAACCCGACCGAGCCCTCTCAGGTTGGGCTTGGGTTGAGAATTCTCAACCCGAGATTGGGTTGGGTTGGATTAGGGTTGATGTATAGGAACTTGGGTTGGGTTAGGGTTGAGCACCAACCCGCCTGACTTTCAACCCTAGTTTGAATTTAATTACTAAATCAACTTTAATATGTCTAATTAATGAATGTAGGTAATGTTTGACACAAACTTCCTAATAACCTCAATGAAATATATGCTCTCCCCAAAAATGATAAAATTTCAAGGCTTAGATGCTCCAGGTGATTAACTAACAATTTTTAACTGTTGATTTACATGTACAATGTTTGGACAGTGTTGATAATCATATTAAAACAATTATAGTAATGTAATTAATAATCTAATTATCTTGGGACATCATTAGTGGGTTATTTGCCCAATAGAATAATAGCCTGACTACATATATGTTACACATGCAACTCTTAGAGGGATTCCAGAGGTAATTCAAGCTCTCACGTAGATTTCAAAACCCCTCGAAAGGAGATATGAAACGCCAATTACTTTATGGTGCCAAATATTCGAATCCTCCTAATCCACGGTGCCAAACGACCCCTTAGGATTGAATGCTTGACGTTGAACGGTTGAAAACTCTCGAGGATATAAAAGTTTTGAATCAAGCTGATTTTTGTGTTTTACTTTCATTCAAGTCTGTGTGAACTTACCAGATGACAAGTAAATATTACTGTGGGCCTTAGAAAAGTTTTGACGGTGGAAATCATTATACCCATTGTTTCGTGTGGTGTATTCCACATGAGCTTTACATATTCTTACAGTTTTATATTAATGCCCTAAAATGAGTTGCCAAAACGGAGGGACGGTGTGGATAAAACATATGTATCAAGGTGGGTCCCACAGAGTACTTAGACTAGTGGTGTTGGGTTCACCACGCAAACCGGTCCCATGTTCACGTGGGCTACGTACGGTGCAATTAATAAATGAGAAAAACTTTAAATACTCTGTTGGAAGCTAGCACTTTAAAAATTGAGAAATATTTCGCTGCTCTGGCGGTGTGATGGATGATACTCAGGCACTTGCAAATTATTGAGAAACTGCATGCCCAGTGTGATGGATGATACTCTGGCAATTGAAAGGGTGCCTTCAGAATCATCTTACTATTAGATTGATGAGAATTTATTGGACGGTTAAGAATAAAAATACCTAATTATCTTTATTTCAAAAATCAAGTATCCACATATGAGAGGTTAGGATCATTCAACCAATTTCTAAGTTCGTGTGTATCAAGCATCATACGTAGCCGACTATCAAATAACTTCCCGAAAGCAAAGAGGTCTAATGGAAATCATGAACGTGCTGTTTATAATAAGCCATAAATTTTCGGAAATCGGATTTCAGTTGGGCCCACTGTGAATATATGTGGTTTATCCACACCGTCCATTCATTTTTCCCGCTAATTTTAGAGGTGCTCCAAAATTTTAAGCAAATCCAAAGCTCAGGAGGACCATACCACAGGAAACAGTGTGAAATAATGATTTCCACCGTTGAAACCTTCTTAGGACCCACAGTGATGCTTTTTTGTCATCCAACCTGTTCTTGAGATCACAAAGAAATGGATGAATAGAAAACACAAACATCAGCTTGATCCAAAACTTCTGTGGCCTCCATGAATTTTTCAATGGTAGAGGTTCAATCACACTGTTTCCCGTGGTGTGGTCCAATTGAGATTTGGATATGCTTCCATTTTGGGATCAAGATTTAAAATTATCTTTTAAAATGCATTAACGGAGTGGATAAAATCAATAAATAACGGTGGACCCTACGGGGTTTACTCAGTACACTAAGGGTATTGAGTTACTCATTATCCAATCCGCTTCCAAATTCTAAGGAGTTTGAGTCGGAGTTTGATTTTAAAATTTTTTCCTCTCTGTCACTACTTAAAGTAATGTAAATTCATTTTTATTATTCATCAATTAATTTTTAAAATTTCAAAATATTAGCCTCATCACGTACATCTCTGCGTTAAAATACAAAAATATTAGCCTCATCCAAAACTTTTATGGCCCACAATCATTTCAACAATGGGCATTTAAGCCACACTTTCTCCTGTTATGTGGCCCACTTGAGATTTGCATCCATCTCATTTTTGGGCTCATGTCCTGCCATGAGCTGGCATTTGGGGCTCCTGTTCTACCATGAGCTTGCAAAATGGATTGACAGTTTCTCACTGACCGACCGTGGGCCCTGACTAGCTTCCAAGAAATTCCTACGGTCAGGATCGAGAGATGCATCTCCATTTGTCCAAAAAAATAGATAGTAGGAATCACAACACATCTCTCATGAAGATGTTGAAGTTCCCATTTTAAAATGGTTGATAGATTCCCGTCCAAAATCCATGGACTGTGGGAGATACCGATCTAACCGTATGTATATAAAAATCATGCCCCCAAAAAAATCTAAAATATATAAAAATAATACAGGTAGTCTCATTAGATTAGGAATGTATGCGTTGGAGTACTGTCTTTATGACTTGTTCAAACTCCTGATGTGACAGATATTTTAATGCCCGTGAAGATGGTGGGCCACTTGATTTATTGTTGCACAAATATACGATGTAAGTATGCATCCTAGGATTAAAAACCTCTCCAAATCATTTTGTGAGGTGAACGACTTGGAAATATTTTCTCGTTGATAACATCTGTTGATGCAATTTTTCGGCAAACCCTCCGCAGCGTACCTTCTTGAACCTGCATAGGCAAAGGTGAGATACAAAGGAGGCCCTGGCTTGTACAAGGAACTCTCCGATTCGAACAACCTTGAATATTACCCTTGTTACACTCTTTAGAAACTCTAAAAACCCTTTTAGTAATCCTTGGAAGACTTTTAGAATGCCTTAGCATACTCTAAAATAACCCTAAAGACCCTTATTTATATTTTAGGAAACTCTCCTTCCGCACCTCTGCGAAACTATCTCAAATTTACGCAGTCCACGCAGAATTTGTGTAACCCTTGACTAATCGAGCCAAGTCTTCGACTGGTCGAAGGGCACCCTGGACCGGTCGAGCGGCCTGAACACATAAAAGGAAAAACACGTTGGTCTTTGAGTCGAGTTGTCCTCTACTGATCGAGCAACCCCCTCAACCAAGTCAAGCAGCGCGGGAATTATAGACTTAAGACATCCAATTACAACACGTTCGAAGAAAACAAAGAAGTCTAATGGAAATCATGAACATGCTATTTTAATAAATCATAAATTTTAGGAAATCGAGTAAACTCAGTTGGGCCCACTATGAATGTATGTGGTTTAGCCACACCGTCCATCCATTTTTCCTGCTAATTTTAGGGGTTGATCCAAAATTTCAAGTAAATCCAAAGCTTGAGAGGACCATACCATAGGAAACAGTATGGAATAATGATTTCCACCGTTGAAACCTTCTTAAGACCCATAGTGATGTTTATTTGTCATCCAACTTGTTCTTAAGATCACAAATAAATGGATGAAGAGAAAACACAGACATCAGTTGATCCAAAACTTCTATGGCCTCCATGAATTTTTCAATGGTAGAGGTTCAATCACACTATTTCCCATTGTGTGGTCCACTTGAGGTTTGGATATGCTTCCATTTTTTGTTCAAGACTTAAAATTATCTTTTAAAATGTATTAATGGAGTGGACAAAATAAATAAATGTCGACCCCACGGGGTTTACTCAGTTAGCTTACTCAGTAGGCAATCCCCTTACAAATTCCAGGGAGTTTGAGTTGAGTTTGATTTTGAAAATTTTTCCTTTCTATAACTATTTAAAATATTGTAAATTCGTTTTTATTATTCATTGATCAAATTTTGAATTTTAAAAATATTAGCCTCATCACGTCCATCCCTGCATTAAACTACAAAAATATTAGCCTCATCCAAAACTTTTATGGCCCACAATCATTTCAACAGTGGGCATTTAAGCCACACTATCTCCTGTGCATGTAGCCCATTTGAGATTTGGATCCATCTCATTTTCGGGCTCACGTCCTACCATGAGCTGGCATTTCGGGCTCATGTTTTACCATGAGCTTGCAAAATGGATTAACAGTTTCTCACTGACAGTGGGCCCTATCTATCTTCCAAAAAATTTCTACGGTCAGGATCGAGAGATGCATCTCCATTTGTCCAAATAAAATAGATAGTAGGAATCACAACACATCTCTCATGAAGATGTTAAAGTTCCCATTTTAAAATGGTTGATAGATTCCCGTCCAAAATCCATCGGCTGTGGGAGATACGGATCTAACCGCATATAAAAATCATGCCCCCAAAAATATCTAAAATATTTAAAAAAAATACAGGTAGTCTCATTAGAATAGGAATGTATACGTTGGAGTACCATATATCTTTTGAATTATTCCAACTCCTGATGCGTCAGATATTTTAATGCCCGTAGAGAAATTCAATATCCAGTTCATGTTTATGGTGGGCCACTTGAATTATTGTTGTATAAATATATGACGTAAGTATGCATCCTAGGACTAAAAACCTCTCCAAATCATTTCGTGAGCTGCACAACTTAGAAATATTTTCTCATGATAACATCGGTTGATGCAGTTTTTCGGCAGACCCTCCGCAACATACCTTCTTGAACTTGCACAGGCGAAGGCGAAAGTGAGATACAAAGGAGGCCCTGGCTTG
This sequence comes from Magnolia changhungtana, assembly GCA_030180095.1. Classification (NCBI taxonomy): domain Eukaryota; kingdom Viridiplantae; phylum Streptophyta; class Magnoliopsida; order Magnoliales; family Magnoliaceae; genus Magnolia; species Magnolia changhungtana. The sequence continues at coordinate 1,990,183 of JASAUF010000233.1, read as the reverse complement.
TACAAGGGACTTCCGATTCGAACAACCTTGAATCTCACCCTTACTACACCATTTAGAAACCCTAAAAACCCTTTTAAGAACCCTTGAAAAACTTTTAGAATGTCTTAGCATACTCTAAAGTAACCCTAGAGACCCTTATTTATAATTTAGGAAACTCTCCTTCCGCACCTTTGCAAAACCATCTCAAATTAATGCTGTCCTCGACTGGTTGAGCAGCCCCCTCAACAGGTCAAGCAGCACAGGAACTATAGATTTAAGACATCCGATTATAACACGTCCGAGAGTTTAGCACCATTCAACCAAATCAAATAACTTCCCGAAAACAAAGAAGTCTAATGGAAATCATGAACATGCTATTTTAATAAGTCATAAATTTTAGGAAATCAAGTAAACTCAGTTGGGCCTACTGTGAATGTATGTGGTTTATCCACACCGTCCATCCATTTTTCCCACTAATTTTAAGGGTTGATCCAAAAATTAAGTAAATCCATAGCTCGAGAGGACCATACCACAGGAAACAGTGTGGTATAATGATTTCCACCGTTGAAACCTTCTTAAGACCCATAGTGATGTTTATTTGTCATCCAACTTGTTCTTAAGATCACAAATAAATGGATGAAGAGAAAACACAGACATCAGTTGATCCAAAACTTCTGTGGCCTCCATGAATTTTTCAATGGTAAATGTTCAATCACACTGTTTCCCGTTGCGTGGTCCACTTGAGGTTTGGATATGCTTCCATTTTTTGTTCAAGACTTAAAATTATCTTTTAAAATGTATTAACGGAGTGGATAAAATAAATAAATAACTGTAGACCCTACAAGGTTTACTCAGTAGGCTTACTCAGCAGGCAATCCCCTTACAAATTTCAGGGAGTTTGAGTTGAGTTTGATTTTGAAAAATTTTCCTTTCTATAACTATTTAAAATATTGTAAATTCGTTTTTATTATTCATCGATCAAATTTTGATTTTTTAAAATATTAGCCTCATCACGTCCATCCCTACATTAAAATACAAAAATATTAGCCTCATCCAAAACTTTTATGGCCCACAATCATTTCAACCGTGGGCATTTAAGCCACACTATCTCCTGTGCATGTAGCCCACTTGAGATTTGGATCCATCTCATTTTCGGGCTCACGTCCTACCATGAGCTGGCATTTCGGGCTCATGTTCTACCATGAGCTTGCAAAATGGATTGACAGTTTCTCACTGACGGTGGGCCCTATCTATCTTCCAAGAAATTCCTGTTGTTAGGATCGAGAGATGCATCTCCATTTGTCCAAAAAAATAGATAATAGGAATCACGACACATCTCTCATGAAGATGTTAAAGTTCCCATTTTAAAATGGTTGATAAGATTCCCGTACAAAATCCAGGGACTGTGGGAGATACGGATCTAACCGTATATAAAAATCATGCCCCAAAAAAATGTAAAAACGTTGGAGATCTATCTTTATGAATAGTTCAAACTCCTGATGCGACAGATACTTTAATGCCCATAAAGAAATTCAATATAGAGTTCATGTTTACATGGTGGGCAACATGAATTATTGTTGCACAAATATATGATGGAAGTATGCATCCTAGAACTAAAAAACCTCTCCAAATCATTTTGTGAGCTGCACAACTTAGAAATATTTTCTCATGATAACATTTGTTGATACAATTTTCCGGCAAACCCTCCGTAGCGTATCTTCTTGAACTTGCACAGGTGAAGGAGAGAGACAAAGGAGGCCCTGCCTTGTACATGGGACTCTCTGATGCCTAAGCCAGGCTTGAGGTCTTTGAAGTAGAGTAGGGTCTTCAGAAAAGATACCAGTCGAATATTAGGGTTTGTGTGAACATACCTCCAACTGTGGGAGATATTGATACAATTATAAGAGAGAGGATCCCGTAGTATGAGGATTCTTTCCTGATATCTTGGAGATCTGATATGATCCAAGATCTTTCCGAGATTGCAGGTTCCCGAGATTTTGTGATCTTATCTCCCGAAGATATTGGGAGAAATCTTCGAGACTTAGGGTCTTCAGAAAAGATACCAGTCGAATATTAGGGTTTGTGTGAACATACCTCCAACTGTGGGAGATATTGATACAATTATAAGAGAGAGAGGATCCCGTAGTATGAGGATTCTTTCCTGATATCTTGGAGATCTGGTATGATCTAAGATCTTTCCGAGATTGTAGGTTCCCGAGATTTTGTCAGGACTTGATCTTATCTCCCAAAGATATTGGGAGAAATCTTCGAGACTCGAGAGGATTCTTTAAATCTGTAGCTCAATTTTAGGTCAGATCTCAAGGCGGGTGCTGAGTTGGGAATGAATGACACTGACCTGATCGACAGATCCGCATTCACCATTTTCGACCATCAGATGAGTTGGAAGGTTTATGTTTCCTTCATCTCGATGTTGAGCCCTTTCGACCTTGTCAAGGATACCATTGATTTATGATCATGTTATGGCCGATCTATGGCCGATCTGTGACCGATCTATGGTCGGTCTGCGATCGATCTGTGACCGATCTATGACCGGTCTGTGATCGATCTATGGCCGATCTGTGACCGATCTATGACCGGTCTGCAATCGATCTATGGCCGAGTTATGGTTGATCCGTAATCAACACGTGGTTGATCTATGGTTGATCCATAATCGACCTATGACCAACCTATAGGTGTGGTCGGCTGCGTATGACCAATAAAAAGGGCTCATCAGTGGGCTCTTTGAGTGTCCTTAAAGTTGCATCAACCTCCTTGAAGGTTAAACTTTCTGGACATAAAAGCCCCATCAGGCTCGGTGCTTGATGAGCTTGAGCGATTTCAGTAGAGTTGGTCCATTCCATAAGCCAAACTATCGACTTGTCCATTTTTCCCCCAACAATATCGATGGTGTGATTTAAAGAGTGTCATCAGTACATGCTTTTAGGGCATGTTTGGATTACCAAGTACAATCATAAAATAATGTAAAATAGTCATTAATATTATTATTTTATAGTGTTCGTTTGTTTGCAGGCTGGATTCAACAAGACATTATGAATTTAAGTACCCATTGTGATGAAATTCTACTGTGGTGTGAGTGTGTGGACACGTAGGGTGTGTATATATATAACAAAATAATAATAATAATTCATTAGTCAAATACAAGCCTAATACAAGATATATAAAGAAATTTATAATAATTACTTATTTATATCATATCAAATGAAAATCTCCTATCTAAATGCATATATCATATTATTTTTACTATTGACTTATTTCTTTTTTAATTAATTTGACAATAAAATAATATAAAAGTATCATCATTATAAATATGCTACACATATCTAAACATAAAAACTACCATTTAAATTTCTTAATTTCTATCAAATTAATTAGTAATGTAATTGAAATTGTTATATTTTTATAATACCATTGTAATTAGTAATCCAAACACTCCAAGCCTTCTTCTTTTCTTTTTTTTTTTTACACACGCACACACACCCCACACACTCACGCTAGTGGAATTTCACCACCTGTGGATATTCGAACCCTTGACTCTTGATACCACCCGAGCAAGAGTAAGGATCCAAAACACTCAAAGCCTAATGGAAAATGAGAATTAATTATCTAAAAGCAAGGTACAACAACTCTTTTGTTAATACATCTTTTCCACCAACATGTCACTTTTGTAGGACATTACTAATATAAAAGTGGTGGGCCCAACTATGAGTATCAAGTGGGCACAATACTTGGGTGTTGGTCGCACCATTGGAATCAATGGATAATTGACAGTTTGACCCGGCACACAATCTTGGCTCACCTAGTGAGTCGATATGCCTGACCTTTTTTTTAGAAATGTGATCTTTATGATGGGGCCTATCTTTCTATTGGTACCGATTTCCTAATCAGCTGAGATGGACGCCAGTTGCCTGTGGCACAAGCTCGTAGGAAGTTCGTGTGGTCAGAAGCTACATTGGGCTCACTGAGATGTCTATGAGAAATCCACCCTGTCCATCAGTTTCTCCAGCTCATGTTAGGACATGATTCCAAAAATGGGCTAGATCTAAGATTTAAGCGGGCCACACTACAATTTAAACACCATTGAAACCATCCCGTGGCCCACCATGATGTATATATGCCATCCAAGCCTTTCCCTAAGGTCATTCTAATTGGGAAGATTCTAACTGGGATGAACTGAAAACACATATACCAGCCTGATCCAAAACTTATGTGTTCTTGTAAAGGTTTTGACATTAGGCATTCCATCCCCACTGTAATTCCTTGTGTGGTCCACTTGAGTTTTGGAGCTGGTTCATGTTCTGAATCATGTCTTACCATGAGCTGGAGAAACTGATGGATGGGGTGGATTCCTCACATATACCTCAGTGAGCCTGATCACATAGCTTCCAACCACAAAGTTCTCATGTCCGGCTGTGATCAGTTCTCTTGTTGATCGTGAGGATTCATTGTTACTTTTATCACATGTCTACAAGGCATTTCATGATCTTTATCCTTCTTTTATGATCTTTATAAAAAAAAAAGATACCATCTTTGGTGAGGTTTGATAAGTTCAATTGTTGTGCATAAAATAGTTTATTTACAGTGTACACACCATCATTTGTAAATTGGGACAAGATTCAAGCCATCTATCAGGTGGTCTCACTGACTAGCTGCTCTCATATCAAAGGGAATATATGTACTCCTGATGGACGGCGTGGATCTCATTTTCGTGTGCCACTCTATGTATTGTCCTAATTTTGATAACATGTACAAAACTATGCTTGAGGGCATATGATTGTAACGCCCTGAAAATTGGGGGTCGTGCATACACTCGACTCTCAAGTTCTCGGGTATCACTTATAATCAACTTTTTCACTGTTTTACGTTTAATCAGGTTTAAATGCGTAGTATGGAATTACTCGAAACATGAATCACAATCATAACAAGTCTACTGAATTGAAAGTGGCTAAATGCATACAAGTCCAAAACAATATCAGTGGGTCACGCAAGGCGTTGCCCAACAAAATACAACAAAGGTTATGTCGAAAAGAATGATGCACCGAGTCCAACACCCAGCAGTCCAAAGTCCGTCTACTAGACCTATGGAGAATCGTCCATCAGCTAGAAGTAGGATAGCTCGTCCTCCCCATCTAGGCTCGCGTCGCAAGGCTCTTCGTATTCAACATCACCTGCAACTACTGAAGAGTCTAGTTGGTGTTTTAAAACACCGTCTCAGAGTAGGAGTGAGTGATCAATTCAGTGGGTGCTATTAATCTTAAGTTGTAATAGACATCAATTACATTATGAACTTAATGAAAAACAATCATTCATAAATGTCTAACTAATCTCATTAATGTATATGTATGATAAATGATATGATGCATGCCCTCGCCACAACACTCTCTCGAGCGACTCTATCTAACGATCGCGTATGACCAACACTCCCTCAGAGCGACCTCGACTACCGAGTCACCAACCTAACTAGTGCGATGCGATGATAATGTTAGCTAAGTTCTTAGTTAATTCCATTCATCTAGCAAGTTAGGGAAATTGATACACCCCACATATCAATGCCCTCAACTAGTTGGATACCAAGGCCCCTCAATGCGCGTGGCCAGGGCACCGCGATCCTTAATCCCGTCGGGTTCCCCATCCCCGACTTCAAGCACATGGGGAGTGCTGAGAACTGGGATCGCTCGCGGTCACTACGGGGAGGTTCGTCACCACAGCGTAGGCCAACAGCTCAAACACAGTATCTCATTCCACCATGCCCGGCTCACGAGTTGATGGATCAGCTTTAATTTGGTTATCGATGGGCTATAACAGTTGTAGAATGTTCCAGGTTTCATACATAAGTGAGCAAACAGGGTTAACAAACGAGGTTGGTCGGTAAATAGGCTAAATCGTATGAGTTCAGGCAAGCACATGGCTGACGACATCGGGTACGAGCAATCCGTGTAGTCTAACTACTATCGCCCACACGCTCCCGCCCAAATCTATGGGTTTAACCTCAGGATAGCCTTACCAACGGGACCACATTCACTCTCCTCATTTTCCTGACCAACTCAAGGGTTGAGGGTAATTTCATAACATGTCACAATCAGGGTTATCGTCGAATACAAGTAGAAGCATACGTTTATATCTTCCAATATAGAATCTTAAATTTCTCTACCAAGCAAAACTAATCATGATGTGAACTAAGGGTGCAAGTGTGTTGTGTAGGTTAGTGAGGAAGCTAAGCACTTCCTACACTTCATAGTACCAATAGCACAAGAATTTAGGAACTATACATGTTATAAAGCAATACCTTATGAGAAAATCAAACAAGACATGAACATATAATCAGTCATTGTAGCAAATCATGTGAGAGGCAAGAGAAACATCATGTGAGAACTAAATAAAACATACCATTCTGTGCAATTCCAAACAAAACATACAATTCCTAAGTTTTCTCTTAGAATTTCCAAATACATCATTCAAGCAATCAAAATCATTAGGCTCGTAGTATAGTTGGTGCTAGGCCACCTAAAGATAATAGTCTGCACCTATGGATCATTGAAAACGTTAGGAAGCGATCTAAGGTTGCCAAACTCGCAGATCGATTCGTAGAGATCCTCCCCATCCGGATGGAAGTGACTTGTAGTTATGGATATGGGAAGGGGAAGGTATTTCTCTAAGGCTCCAAGCTTCCTTGGGCCCCACCTCTTACCACACAGTCCTTTCCTTTCTTCTTCCTCTCTCTTTCTCCTCATTTCTCCTCTTCCTCTTCTCCCTTTCTCTCTTTTCTCTCTTCTCTCTTTCCTTTCTCTAGGGCAAATTCGTATGTGGAGAGGGGTGCCCCAAAAAAGCCCCTTTTATAACGCCAAATTTGGTGCAAATGGCCTCAAGTGTTGGATTTTTACTATACTAATCCTATGGGAGGATTTTTCTAGCCTCTCAGGCCCAATATGGGGTGTAGGAGTCGACACCCACCGTTGGATAGTTGGTCCTAGTGATTATCTATGCATAGACACAATCGGCCTGCCATTTGGACGCGCCGATCGACAGATATGACTAAAGTCTGTTCAACGGTCATCGATAGTCAATCGGAGCTACGGCTATACAAATATGAGGAGGGAAATATCCTTAATCCACGAGTGAAGTTTGGTCGCAAACCGACGGTCCGAAATCCTCAACTTTGCATAAGAGTGGACGACTCAATTCACTTAAGTTCCAGCTCCTTTATCTATGGTATTTGCACCTCTCATACACTCGTCCTTCGACTCAAGTTGAGCGGTTCTAGACAGTACCCCGGTCCGACTCCCGCGATGGGCGTCAAGCTCAGTAAGATGGACATTATTCTATAGTTTTGGAACTAGTAGCCCACCAACAAGCGGTCTAGAGCTTGTTTGGAGAATTGTGGCATTTCTGGAATGAATTAGGTATTGAAATTTTTCGTAGGCACTGATTAGGGTTTGGATTAACTATGTTCATAGTGTGGCCTATTTATAATTAGTGAAAGTTGAGATTTGGTCATGATTACTCTAAGTCGTTGGTTTTAGGCTAAAAGAGTAATGGGGTTCATTTGATCTATTAGCCAAAATCCGAGCCTTTTCTGACTCGGCCTCGATTAGATCTTTAATTTAGTTATGATTTTTTTGATTAGTTAGCGATAGGTCAGTTAGATTTGGGCCCTATGTGAGTAAATCATGGGGCTAAACTTGATGTTTAAGTAATCGGGCAGATTCGTTGACTTCCTATGGTTGATTAATCGGGCTTGTGTGGTTCTTTATTGGCTCTACACGTGTATAAATTAACATTGAGTGTTAACGGTCAGTAAGTGATAATATAAGTTAATAAAAAAAAAAATTCAAGGATTTTTTGGAAATCCAAAATAGTGAAAAAATCTAGGATGTTACAATGATATATGGCTAAAAGTTGGGTAGGTTCAACCCAACCGACCCGTGACCAACCCAACATTAGGTTGGGCTCGAGCAGGATGTATCAGGTTCAATCTCAAGCTTGGGCCATATAAACACCAACCCGATAAAACTTGGGTCAAGTTTGGGTTGAGGTCTCGGGTTACTGGACCCAACCCAAACCCAATTTTATATATATATATATATATATATATATATATATATATATATATATATATATATATATATATATAAGTTACTTATAAATTATAATTGAGCGTGGATCGTCTATGTTGAAGGCACAAGAAATTCCCTGATTTGGGGACCATCGTATCTAAATCGCGCATTCTCACAACCGGATGAGTTAACATCGAAAAATATATGATTTCGGGTAGTAACGATCGGGTCTCATTGGTCCACGTCATTTTTTATGACTCTAGCTAACAAGATATGTTGGATTTCTCTCCCAAATAGATTGTGTCCTACACAACACGACTTGTCCTATATTTTACCTTTTTTGTTTAGAAAAAAAAATGAAATTCTTTACAATAAATAATTACATTTGTAGACACTGGAAATTGGCTCTCACGCTGATTTGAATGTTTATGGATTTGGTGGTGGGGGTGATTAGATTGATTTGTGGATGTTTGAGTTGCCACTAGCCAATTAATCTCAGAATCCCATAGTCGGCTAGAACCCGCGGAATATGTCAGGTTAGAGAAATTCGAAGACTCTCTTACCTTATATTGACTCCTGGTCTGCGATCCGGGATTTCGGGTAAGGGACCTCAGTTACAAAGAGGGAAGGTGTTAAGCACCCTCTCTACCCGTACAAACGTACGGTCTCTACTTTATGTGGTAAAACAATATCAAGGGATGGATGATGTGGTCGAGATAGGACTAGGCACACACGTGGATTTCTGATGTGGGAAGATCCGAGATTTCGGCAAGTCACAGAGCATACGTCCAACGGCGTATCTAGAAGGCGGATGTGATAATGCTTATGCAAAGAGGTAAGAAAAATGGACTAGATCACTAGGAATTTCTGATGTGACCGGATCCGGTGTACGGCAAGTCATAGAGCATACGTTCACTAGAGATCTAGAGAAGCAGGGGAGTTGAGAAGGGAATAAATGTCATGATGAATGCTTGTATATAAAATGAATGGATCTTTGGCTTAATCTTGAATAGGCTAAGACGTGGACTGAGCCATGATCAATTTGGGCTAGACTTGAGGATTGGGATGGTTGGGAGGATAGGGAATGGGCTAAAGGAATAGCTGAAAAATCTGGACTTGGAGGCTTAGAGCTCCTCCTCACCTCTCTCTCTCTCTCTCTCTCTCTCTCTCTCTCTCTCTCTCCCTCTCTCTCCCTCTCCTTCTCACTTAAGCTTGGAGAAACTGATGGATGGAGTGGATTCCTCGCATATATCTCAGTGAGCCTCACGTAGCTTCCAACCACAAAAACTTCTCATGTGATCAGTTCTCATGAGAAGTGATGATTGAAATGTGAAGAGGAGAGGGCTATTTATAGCCTTCTCCAATGGTCTTTTGGTAATTTTTGAGTTTGTGGAGGGTAAAGGCTGATGTGGCAGGTGATGATTGGTTGAGAGGAGGGAGACGCCACGTGACGCTCTCTCACTGGCTAAAGGGGTTGGTAAAATGGTAAATAAACTCAGATAGGGGGTAATTGTAGGAGAAAGTTGACTTTCGGACGCTGGGATAGTCGTCCCCAGATGTCCACACCCATCTCGCGAGTGGCGGTACTTCGGGTACCGCCGGAGGTAATCGGACTACTGTCGGCGGTAGTCCAACTACCGCTCGGGTTGGGTTTGATATGAAACTCGTGTGACTGGCTCCGCGCATATTTTTTTAGAGGAAACGGTAGTTTGACTACCGCCGGCGGTAGTCAAACTATCACCTCGGGTACAGTTTCTCCCGAAATTTGGCTGGTGGGTCCTTTTTTGGGTCCTGAGAGTGAAACAAAGTCCGTTTTGAATTTATGCTTTTAAATAGCTCAAAATTGGCTCGATTGTGACCTAAAAATGGACCGGAAACGAGTTGATTATGGGTGAAGGTTTGGGTATGCTTTGGCTTAAATGATGGCTTATGATGGCTTAAGTTTGATTAGGGCTTGGATCAGGGTCTTGGCTATGGTTAAGGTTTAGGCTGGGATTAAGGTTTAGTTCGGATTAGGGTTTGGTTTAGGATATGCTCATGGTTCCCGAATTATCTTAGCTTTCTCAAGATATTAGCCTGAGTGGGGTGTCTACACATATATAATTAATAAAATCATAGGTATAAAAAATAAGGCGTGTTTTAAAATCTAATAGACTAATGTAATAAGGAAAATAACTACATCAACCCGACCAAGCCCGCTTGGGTTGGGCTTGGGTTGAGAATTCCCAACCTGAGATTGGATTGGGTTGGATTGGGGTTGAGATATAGGAACATTAGGTTGAGCTAGGGTTGAGCACCAACCCGACCTAACCCTCCAGACTTTCAGCCCTAATACGAGATATATGTAATTTACCAAACACATGAAATGGTGAAATTCGTTTGGATTTCAAAATCCAAACAAAATGATAATGAGCTGGTGTAGTTTGACCTATTAAAGAAGGCCCGTTCTCCTAGTAGATGTGAATGTTTGTGTGGAATCCACCAGAGACCTTCCTATGGTGAAAATGAGACACCTCGAAAATCAGGCCAACCCAATTATTAAGTGGGCCACATCATCGTAAATAATGGACAATCATTCAAAAACCTCCAAATCAATGTGATGGACTACCGATGACTGGATGACTTTTCGGGCATCCCATTTTCATTGCGGACAACCTTATTTTATGAGTTAGTTGCAATGGACATAATATATATGGTGGCTTCACATATATGATATTGTGTGAAATTTGTAATCATAGTAGTAAATAAACGGATCATTAATGCATTAGTAATAGAGATTTTAAACTATAATCTTAAATGCGTACTTTATTAGAAATTTATTACCGATGCTACGCCATCATCAAGAGGGATGTTCAATTTTCCACGCCTTGCACCCTTATAAAAACTTACAATTAAATTAGGATTTTCGATCCATGTTAACGAAGGGATCAAGATATATATTTATAGAAAACTTTTCTCCCCTAAAATCTTCACTCCGTGAGTTTTTATAGTTATTTTAATAACCATGTATAGGGACCGCGGTTCAAATGTCTCACCTTAAACCTATTTATAATGATCAAAATTGTAGTAGGACTTGCCAAATCGTTCAATTTAAGTAATCTAACATTAGATCAAAATCGTTGATCACATGTGACACACTTAGTAGGAGTATTAAAAAATTCTGCAGTAAAACACAAAAAAGACAAGCTTGCTCTACTGGTTAGATGCCATTGATGTGGTGGGCCCCACACGCAGGTAATTGCGTGAAATTTGCATGTAAAACTGACCTCTTGTCAACTCAAATCAACAATTATAAGTGCCTTCAGCTGACAGCATTCACATTACATCAAAACATAAAGACAATCCTGTTACGCGGGTTGGATGCCATGGACACACTAGGGTGGGCCCCACATGCTGGTGATTGCATGAAATTCTGGCGTATACACTGGCCTTCTTGTCAACTCATATCAATGATTAAAAGTATCTTTTGGACTTCAGCTGAAAGCATTCCAGACACTTTACAGTGTTCCTAGATGTATTCACTTGGATGGGACCACTGAAATTGATCGATCTGAACAGTCCATTAAGTTCAGAGCACGTTTTATGGCCCACCGTAGAAAAGTTACTTAGATTAGTGTGTTTCTTTCATGGTAGCCCATGAAATGTGCATTGGACCTGATGAATGGTCTAGATCAATGAATTGGATGTCTCAATGCACATGAGCATTTCTCAAACATGAAAACCTTGAAAACATCATCATGAGTTAAAATTCAGTATACCTTGCAATGCAAGCATAAACTATTAATCTTTGAGACATGATCCAGTTCTCCTCCGGCACCATACCTTACAGTGCTCATAGTTGTATCCTGGCTCTTGGACAGTCCAGTTAATTAATCTGGACCGTCCATTCAGTTCATCAAACATGTCATGCATTGCAATATGAAATTTAAACCGTCTAGGTGGTCCAATCCAACCATAAGTTGGCCTTTTTATAGTCATCCGTTCCAAGCCAGATGGATAAAAGTGGTTCTTTACAACCACACAATCCATGATGGCCCTATAAATATAAGGATAAAATTTGTCTTCTTTTTTTTTTTATCCGGATGATTTTGACCGATCATTTTTTAGAATGTTGATTAGGTTCTTAAAATCATTGGATTGTGTGATTTTTACAGTAGCCGTGAAATCTGAGATGGACACGATCTGGTCCTTTTCAGTCCTCACTTAGGCCACACCGTAAAAATAAATTATAAGGAAAATCATCTTAGGTACCTACATTAGTTATTTTCTCTAATGTGGGGCCCACGCATACATTGGCCTTTGTTGAGCCTCGATCTCAAAAATCAGGTTGATTCAGTACTTAAAGCCTGTTTGGGAGTGTGGATTTAGAGCCCATGGATTCAAAACCCTCTATGTAAAACTCCGTCGATTTGAAATCCGCACCCTAAATTTAAAATCCTCTCTAATCCAAAAGTAGCTATGTATAGTGTATTTACAGGGCTTGGAATTTAATTACCAAATTAACTTTAATATCTTTAATTAGTGTATGTAATATTTGACATAATAGTTGTAATAAGTCTGTTAAAATATATACTTTGCCCGAAAATGATAAAATTCCAAGTCTCGGATGGGCCACAAGTACAAGATCACATTCGAGTGACTAACTAATGACTTTTAACCATTGATTTCCATGAACAATGTTTGGACGGTGCAGATCATTGTATTAAAGTAATTATAGTGATGCAATTGATAATCTTATTGTTTTGGGATATCATCAATCGATGTCCAATACATTAATAGCCTAGTGACACACATGTTACACTGGCAACTGTTGGAAGGATTTTAGATGTAATTCAAGCTTTTATCTTAGATTTGAAACCTTTTCGTTGAGGGGATTTAAAACCCACTGGATTTAAACCCCTAGTTATTTTAGGTGCCAAACATACTAGGGCCGGGGATTTGAAATCCCCTCAAACACCCTCAAATCCATGGTGCCAAACGACAATTTAGCTGAGCCACCACATAAAATAATTAGTAAAACCTCTAAATTCACGTCATATGGTTTAGTTGAGTTTTAGAGCATTGTGGATTGAATGAATTGATTGAGTAAAAACACTGCAGTGGGTGCTATGCAAAATTAATCTAGGCCATCCCATCCCAATGATTTCATATGGTGTGACCTACTTAGGTGTTTCACCATCATGATTTTTGAGTTCTATCGTGAATATGAGGCACAGATAGCAGATTCTTTGATCAATATAAAGGACTTTGAGTTATTTTATGCTTGAGTTCAAAAAATATCATTAATATCAGTTATTGATTAAAAAACAAGATATGTAGAATGTCATAAGCCAGAGAGTCCTGGATCTGAATAGCAATGGAGAGAAAAGATGAAACAAAAGGAGATTTTTAGAGATTGACATGGGCCCAATTGATGGAACGTGGCTAGAGATTAATGACGAGGTAGTTTTATGGCCTAAAATGATCTGGCAAAATGGAAAGTCAGCATGAATATAAAAGGTGTGCATCTGGTTAAGGGATTAAGATTCAATAAATTTATAGATTTATTAGTATTATAGTTTTTTAATATGATAAGATTTGATTGAACCATAGACTACTGTTATATTATTGTTGAAGTTAAGATGGAGCATCAAATAATTTTAAATATACTTTGTTGATGTTGGAGATGGACTGTGAACCATGATCCATGATCACATATTAGAATATGGCTAAAGTTGAATACTGAATCACTTTCAAACATGTTTTAATGATATCTATAACATTCGGATGTGATAGTCACACATGATGGTCCAAGATCAGCTAAATCAGGACCAAACAATGGGCAGGGAAGAAAAAGATTTTAAAAAACAAGCACAAAATACGGTGAAATTGATGTCAGTAAATAATAATAATAATAATAATAATAATAATAATAAAGCCTGAATTGGAAATGATTGCCAGTAAGTTATCACGTGCAATATTTTCTTTATTTCCCTGCCAACCTGTCACTTCTACGGAACATTTAAGAAAACACCCATGGTCATTTAAAAGTAAACAAAGTAGCCCCTAGCAAACTTGATATCGACTTGAGCTGCCGATAGTCGTCTAAAAGGTCAACCAAGCAATCAATAGTCATTCAAGAGATCGACTAAGTGGAATGTAGTTGAGTTAGTAAGGAAGTCTGAAGTGATTACTAGAAGCAATTACTTTTCTAAATGGGTAGTGTTGAAACGATTAAGCAACTCTCAGAATGTGAGAAGTATTTAGATGGAAAGCAAGCAGTACTGAAATGGTTATAGCAACCATCAGAATGTATGTAGCATTCAGATGATCAATACAATGCTATAAATAGCAAAGGAATTCAGAAATTAAAAAAAAAAAAAATTTATCTCATACCAACCAAAATCAAACCCAATATATATTTGAATTATCCTTTCAATTACCCATCATTTTACATTTCTTGGTGTAATTACTCTACCTTTCCATCAATCAGTTACATTTTTTAGTGTAATTCTTTACTTTTTATCCATGTAAGGTGTTTTGCAGCTGCTCTTCACGACCAACTATAAGGTTTTCTTTTCTGTTTTTCTTTTATCTATATTGAAAAGTTATTTTGTACACAAGGCAAAGGTGTAACCCATTATCAAAGGATGAACTTTACTCTCTAAATATCACCTGAACCTATTTACATACTAAGCGTGTGGGTGAATAGGTGACCGATCTCACACGATCACAGTCATATACTACGTATCTGCCTATCTCGATGCCTGGGGTCATAGATGTTTAGTTTGAATTGAGCTGCAAATTCAATTCTAATAGACCCGCACTAGTCACATAACAAAAACTAAAATCGAGCACCAACAAGGTTTTTGGCACGCCCAGTGGGACCTTGTCTCTAATTTATCAACGCGATGTTGCTAATCGAAAATATGAATAGAATGAGTAATTGAATCACTGGGGTTGAACCTTCCACACCAACCACACCACCTCTGACTAAGGATGTGCTGCTTTAAGCGGCCCCCGAAGTTTAAAATTTAAATAGTAATCCGACACCCAGTACCAGGGGGTTTCGACCTCTCAGACCGTTTCCCCTGAAGAGATAATGGTCGCACTCTCAGATGTATAATTAAGTATCCAACATCTTTAAGAATATAGAAAAGCCCGGGCTGAGTACTTCAGTATTCAAACTGAGAATACTAACAAATACATAGCTAGCCAGACTGAAGTCATGCATTAATTGATGGCTATGATAGTCGAAAGAACACATGCGGCAATGCAGTATAATGTCAAAGGAAGTTCTATCGGCAATGTGGTCCAGCCACTACCGATGCCTCCCCCACAGTATAACCCACCACCAGTTACAATTTAAGAGATACAAAATGCTTTGCCCTGCCGAATTCAAACGACCAGAGTAGGAAGTTAGAAATTTCGTTCCTGATTTTTAGAATCAAGGTTTATCGGGAGGGCATAATCTCCAACAATTCCATAGGAACCCATTGCTTGATGAAGGACCAAACTGAGTAGGTCTTGATCCACCGCTGATAGCTGAACCTCAGCGTGGATCGCGACCAAATCTGATGTATGACATGACATCGATACATTCCTAGCATGGTTGGACCAAAAGTAGGTGGACCGTAAATTGATCATAATTTTTTATTCATGTATCATTACTGGACGCATAACCTATCAATATTTATTAAAACGAGCCATCCGATGTAAACTGACCCACAAAGTGGGTCACATCTTTCCGTTTCGTCAGAAAATACGCACTTTCAGCTCAAAAACGAAATTTTAAGAAAAAATTATTATTTTTTGTAATTTTAATTTTTTAAATATTTTCTTATTTTTGGAGTTTTAGATTTTCTTTTTATTTTTTAGAAATAACTTGTAATCATGCTAAGACTCTTCTAGCAAAAGTTTATTTGAAAATTTTATTTTTAGAAATTAGGCTTTAAAAGAGTTTTATTAGAATTAGAATTTTTATTAGAGTTGGCATTTTGATATTTTTGGTAATTATGAATTTTAGTTTTTTTTTTCTATATTAATGGTGTAACAGACATATACACATTAGACAATTATCAAGCAATTTATTTTGAATTTCTAAAATTACTTCTAGTTTCTATCTTTCCTCGTGGTTTCAAGGCATCTCTGTGATAAGTCCAGAGAAGCTCCGTGGATTCGGAGTAGTTATCCCTCTGAGAAAGACGGTGCTCAACCTCAACATGTCCTTCCGTCAAAAGCATGTAAATGTTTCAAGAGGTAGCAGGCCAAGTACTCAATCGTAATATTATCTCAGTCTACCATAAGCTATATCCTAAATGGATTGACCAATAGCACCCATTGTATCGGAATACACTTCCCGTTCTGATCCAAGATGAACAGAACGCTCTATCATCTGCCGAATTCAGGCGACCATAGCGGGAAGTTAAAAATTTTGTTCTTGAAAAGGGAAACCATGATATACATGGGGGCAGCCCTTCTTTGGAAATCTATCGTATCAGGGAAGACGAAATCAGGTAGGCCTTGAACCACCTCTAATGGTCAAATCACACTTTTGAACCGTGACCAAATCATTCATATGATTCAGGAAGTAGCAGGCCAATTTCTCAACTGTATTACTACATCGGTCAACCATAAGCTCTATTTGGAATGGATTAACAGCCTGTCTCCATTATCACAACTGATTTTGTCATTTTTCAATAAGATGGTTGAATTCAACCAAAATAGCCAAATTTATCATTTTTTGACCAAGACTGTCGAGTTTGCCATTTTTCGATCATGTAACGCCCCGGAAAATCGGGGGTCGTGCATACGCTCGACTCCCGAGTCTCCGAGTGTCACTTATCATTAATTTTATGGTTTTATGACTTATCAAGTTTAAATGCGCAGCATGAAATTAATTGAAATATGAGGCACATCCACAACTAGTCTTACTGAATCAAAGAAAACAATATATATAGTTCAAAAGAATATAAAAGGGCCGCACAAGGCAAAGCCCAACAAAATCGTAAAGAAAATCATATGCCCATAAGAATGGTACAGCGAGCCCATGACTCAACGCTCTAAATCCATGCCGATGGAGAGCCGCCCATCACATGCAAGTAGGAGTCCGTCCTCCTCTTCCAAGCTCGCATCGCCGTGCTCCTCATGCCCCGAGTCGCTCGCATCTATGAATGGGTCTGGTTGGTGTTTTAAAACACCGTCCCCAGTGGGAGTGAGTGATCAACTCAGTGTGAACTATTAGTCTCAAGTTACAACAGGCATCAATTGTAATACGAACTTCATGAAAAACAGATAATCATCAACACCTAATAACTCTTATTTAGAATGCATGCATGCGGGATGATATGATGCATGCCCTCGCCACAACACTCCCTCAAGCGACTCCATCTAACGATCGCATATGACAACACTCCCTCAGAGTGACCTCGACTTCCGAGTCGCCACCCTAACTAATGCGTGCAATGCGATCGTGTTAGCCGAGTTATTAGTTAAGTCCATTCATCCAGCAGGTTGGGGATTCTGATTCACCTTACATATCAATGCCCTACGCTAGTTGCACCCCATCAACGCGTGGTGAGGCCGAGACCTCGCGGTCCGTGATCCCGTCGGGTTCCTCATCCCCGACTCCAAGCACATGAGGAGTGCCGATAGGGAGGGATCGCTCGCGGTCACTACGGGAGGCGCGGTACCCCAGCGTAGGCCGAATTTGTCCCATTCCACCATGCCCGGCTCACGAGGCATGGGACCGATTTCAAGTGGATTATCAATGGGCTACAATGGTTGCAGGGTGGTTCAGATTCCATTCAAATGTGGGCACACAGGGTTAACAAACAGGGTTGATCAGTCAGTAGGGTAGACCGCATGAGTCAGGCAAGCGTGAGACGAGCGACCTCGGGCACGAGAGACCCATGTAGTCGAACTACAGCCACCCGAATACACCCGCCCAAACTCACGGGTTTAGCCTCGAGGCGGTCCTACCCTTGGAGCCGCCTTCGCTCTCCTCATGTTTCCTGACCAACCCAATGTAATGAAGGTCATCCTTAACAAGCCGACTATACAGATTGTCACTAGCATGTCATCATCATACTCCATGCATCTCAGTCCATACGAATTAGATGTTCCTAGCAAGAAATCAAGCAATATAGTACATGTGAGGTGTGTGGGTGTGTGTGAGGAAGTTACGCACTTCCTCCATCTCAAGCCATCATATGCATAAGGGTAATGGAAGCATACACAACATGGATCAATAACATGTGGAAGAATGACACGGCATAAGCATATTATCATCCATTCACGAAAATCATTTGAACAACAAATAACATTATGAAGAAAATCATGTGCATCCATACAATTTCAAGAACTTACAATTCCTAGGATTCTCTAGGCTCTCAAATGTACCAATCAAGCATCCAAAATCATTAAGCTAGTATTATAATTGGTGCTAAGCCACCTAAGATTAATAGTCCGCACCTAGGATTGTTGGAGGCTTGGGAAAACGTCCTAGGAAAGAGGGCTTTGTGGTAGATCTGCCGAATCCCTAAAACAACTCCACATGTTAGATTTATAAGCAAAACCCCCCTCCTTACAAGGGTTTTCAAAGAAAAAGAGGGTTGGATCTTACCTAAACGATCCATGAAATGAAGAGGGCGATTTTCGGATGGGTTTCCCCTTGGAGAAGGTGTAGTGAGAGGAGAGATTGATTTCCTTGGGCCCCACCTTGGTTTAGGGTCCACCTTGTCTTCTTCCCTCTCTTCCTCCTTTCTTCTTTCTCTCTTTTCTCTCTTTTCTCTCTTCCCTTTCCTAGGGCAAATTCGTATGGGAGAGGGGTGCCCAAAAGAAACCTCTATTTATAATTCCAAATTTGGTGCAAATGGCCCTAAACTTCCATAATTTCCTAAAATAGACTTATGGGACTCCCTATTGGTGTTGGGGTGGCCCTAACACCCCTCTGGCCACCAAACTCGGCGTGTAGGTGCCTTATGGCCCGATTAGGGCCCATGCAAAAATTGGGGACGAACGGATGAACGGATATATGATCTGAGAAGGCGTTTCTAACCTTTAAGTGGTCCTGTGGGGGCCATTTTGGTGATTGGAGCATTTCTGATGACCCTCTGGTCATGAAATTTATAGGATAAGTGGTCCATAGCCCGATGAGGGGCCTTACAAAATTTGGGAACGAACGGATGCGGGGTTTGATCGTACGGGTCTGATTCGCGATCAACGGTCCTCGTGCCACGATCGGGGCCCAGATTTGGTGGGAATGCGTTGAAAAATATATTAAACCTTCACCGTAAATTTGGAAGAAATCCGACGGCTGGAAGACCCGAGTCTCGCTTTATCGGTGCGGTTTTAATCGGCATTGGTGAAGCGCATTGGCAAGCGCCGATGGTACTTTCCGGGTGTCCACTGGGTCCACAAATTCGATGGACCACAAGCCCAGTGAGATCTATGATTTCCTAATTTTTTTTTAGATTTTTCTGACCTTCCTCGGTCGCTGGGCGGCCCACACGGGCTGTCGTTAAGTGCAAACAGGCCATCTGGCTTGGGGGCCCGTACTTGGTCCCATCATAACTAGACTAGTCCACCCCATAATAAACTAATATTGAGTGCTAATGGTTATTAAGTGATATTATAAGTTAATTAATAAAAAAAAATTTAAGGATTTTTAGAAATCCAAAACAGTGAAAATCTGGGATGTTACAGATCATAATGGTCGTGTTCAACCAGGACAGCCGAATTTACCGTTTTTCGACCAAGACGATTGAATTTGCCATTTTTCAATCATGATAG
The DNA here is from genome assembly GCA_030180095.1 of Magnolia changhungtana. Taxonomy (NCBI): domain Eukaryota; kingdom Viridiplantae; phylum Streptophyta; class Magnoliopsida; order Magnoliales; family Magnoliaceae; genus Magnolia; species Magnolia changhungtana. The sequence goes on along the minus strand of JASAUF010000233.1, from coordinate 1,970,360 downwards.
CCGAGTTCAACCAATATGTTTGAAATTGATATTTTTACGCGGCCGAGCAATCATATTTATTGCGCCAAACAACAAATCAACATCGTATTCACCTTTTATACAAGGTGAAGCAATGTGGTGGCAATGTTGTAACATATTCCTTACCATTCTTGAGAAACTCAATTGGAAAGGACACGTATTATAGTAAGGAAATGATATTATATGCTAAAGATCTTTAATAATATTTGAGGTGCTTTCTACGAAATCACAACTGACAAGATGACAAGACAAAGAGCAGTCGAGAGGAATACAAAAGCAAACCAAGTAGCCGAGTAAGCGGCCAATAGCCATCTAAGAGGTCGACCAAGCAGCCGATAACCATTCAGGAGGTTAATCTAGTGGCTTATAGCTATCTAGAAGGTAAACCAAGCGGTCGATAGTCATCTAAGAGGTCGACCGAGAGTCATCCAGGACATCAACCAAAGCAGTGAAAAGTCATACAAGAGCTCAATCGAGTGGTCGAGTAGCATGCAGTCAAGTTAGCAAGGAAGTCTACAGCAGTTACTAGGACATGTGGCAAGTTTATAAGAAAATCTCCAAAATATTATGTAGTATTGAAACGGTTACAACAACCGTTAGAACATAGGAAGTATCCAAAATGATAGTAAGTAGTGCTGAAGTAGTTATAGCAACCGTTAGAGTATGGGAAGCATCTAGATGATCAACACAAGACTATAATAGCAAAGGAATTCAACCAAAAAAATCATGTTACATTAACCCAAATCAAATCCAATATATATTTCAATTGCTTGCCATTTTACATTCCTCAACATAATCACTCTACTTTTCTGTCAGTTAATTACATTTCTTAGTATAATCATTTACCTTTTACATGTTATTTACATTACATAGTTAATCCATAATGTTAACCAAGTGATTGATGATATTAGTTGTTATTTGGGTCTGTGCTTATATTCTGGATTCAGTTATTCATTCAGGAAGGTATTTTTTAACTTCTCTTCGTTGGCCAATGTACTGTAAGATTTTCTTTCCTGTTTTTATTTTATTTATATTGAAAAGTCATTTTATATGAAAGGTAAAGATATAACTCATTATCAAATGATGAATCCTATCTTCTGAATATCGCATGATCCTATTTATATACTGAGCGAGTAGTTGAATAGGTAGCTAATTTCATTCAATTGGGGTCATAGACCACGTATTTTCATTTTTCAAAGCTCGAGGCAATAGATGTTCAATTTGAATTGAACCGCAAATTTAATTTTAACATGCCCCCACCTGTCACGTGACGAAAACCAAAAATCAAGCACCAACAGCTGGTCTGATTCATTTTATAGTCACGGGATTGCCCAAAAATGACCTAAATCCAAAGCTCAAGTGGACCACGTTCAAGGAAAAAGTTGTTGTTGAACGCCCACCATTCAAAATTTCTCATGCCACAAGTTTTGGATATTTGTGTTTTCCCTTTGGCATTTCCAACAGGTCGATGTGACCTAACCAACAGGTTGGATGGCAAAAAACATTACCGATGGTGCCAGCTGGATGGCTAAAAAACATTACTGATAGTGCCAGCTGGATAGTACTGTGTGGGCCCAACATTTCTGTTTATTCCGCATGTTCATCCATTTTTCCAGATCCAAATCTCAGGTGGGCCCACAAAGCACCGTCCTGTAGCAACGACGATACTGGCAGTGTCAGATATCAGTATGTAATCCGTGCCGTCCATCTTTTGAACGGGTTAGATGTTCTATTAAATTGACCGACGAACTGTTTCACGTGAAAGCGCTGACATTGCATGTGAACGTTTTGAAGAAGGGGAGTAATTTGATACTCTGGCGGCATACGAAGCATGATACTCAGGCACCAAGAAATTTCACGCCTGGGTACACTAATTCACAATAAACCGACTAATTTTAATTTGGTATCTACTGTAGTTAACTCACATTCCTAAAATCAGATTTATTGAGAAATCCTAACCTCTGATTAGTACCCATTTGTTTGTTGAAGTAGGGTTTTTGGATGCTTTTCATTCTCAGCCGTCCAATCAATGTCTACCAAGATGACAGTCACATTTTTTCATTATACATATAGAGTTAGACCCATAATTGGACAGTTTAATTTGAATTATTTGTATTCCACATCTGCAATTTTAAAGTAGTTTCTGAGCGCCTCTGTATCATCTATCACACTCTTCCAGAGTATCGAAGTTTTTCCCATTAAAGAATCCCATCACAAGCCTTCTCATTATGCGAACAACGGAGCATGGGCCAAAAAAAAAACTCTTTAGTATTCTTCACGTGCATGCATGGACGCGGACTGGGTACTAACACCGACCCTCTCTCGCTAGGAACGCAAAGGGGATCTGAGGGGCCACCGTGATGTATATCTTTCATCCACAGCGTCCATCCATTTTTTCATATTATTATAAGGTAAAATGCTAAAAATGAGGTAGATCCAAGAATCAGGTGGAACATACCACCGTTGAAACCTTCCTAGGATCCACCGTATTTTTAATTGCCATTAAAGCTGTTCATAAGGTCATGTAGACCCGGATGAAAGGAAAACACAGATATGAGCTTGATCCAAAACTTCTGTGGCCCTAAAAAAGTTTTCAACCGTAGGTGATTAATCTCCATTGTGTGGTACACTTGAGTGTTGGAACTGACTCAATTTTGGGCTTGTATCTTAAAATGATATGTAAGAATGTATGGACGGTGTGGATAAAACGAATACATCATGGTGGCCCCTCATAGCCCCTATCCCACGTTGCAACTGTACACGTGGCGAGTTTATAACTCAAATTGAGGTTTCCAGATTGTAGGCCCACCTTATATGGGTCAGACCCCTAAAAAATGTGCTCACCCAATGTCCTAATCAGCAGGTTACTGGACATCTAATGGACGGCTAAGATGAAAGGAAAATTAACGGTTTAAATTCAGCCAGAAATGTCCACTGATACGAGGTTCGGACCATCATCCACACCTGCATCAATAAAGAGTCGGGATCCTCTGTTATCTGGTCAACGAGGATTTCCTGTTACCTAATGGTTTGGCGTGATGTGGAACAATGAGTATCAGGTATCAGCAAATCTCTGTTAACCAGATAAGAGAGGATCGGGACTCATAAATAAAAGGGCCCCACCATCATCTGATAGGGAGTTATGTGATCCTCGCACATGGTGCTGTGGTTGATACACATGCACTCGGAAACTGTAAAGCTGTCACGGAATAACTCAAATCAAGCCGTCCAAATTGTGGGACCCATAGTAGATAGGCTGTAACCAAATAACGTTAGTTGGACGTCCCTAATCTCTAATTATTAGACACGTGTTTTTCCTGAACCAGGACCTCTGGCTATTTTCATTTTGAACCGTCGAATAAATGCTCGCAGATCGGCTAGTTAGATCATTTAACCCGTACGATTTTTCGTTTTATTACCCATCTACGTTGGGCCCGCAATTTGGACGGCTCAAAAGTGAGTTGCTTACATGCACATGACGCTTGTGTCTAGATAGGCTAGTGTGGACTTGGCAAGCTTCAGTTCCCGGACGTTTGCGGTTTGCTACCTCCACACGCATCCCGTTCATCCACAACTTTACACGTGGCAGAATGGCCAACCTGGCATGGTATTGTTGGAAACGGATTGGCTACTCCCCCTTACACCAGCCCCGTAGCTGATGGTCGATGCTCTGTGGGCCCCACCATGATGTATGTGTTTCATCCTATCCGTTCATCCATTTTTACCGATCATTTTATATCTTGATCCCAAAAATTAGAGGTATATAAATCTCAGGTGGACGACACCACACGAAAACAATAGTGATTGGATATCCATCATTAAAATCCTACTTAAGGCCCACTGTACTGTTTATTTGACATGTCATACAGGCTCAGGTGAAGGGAAAAAACAAAAATCAGCTTGATCCAAAATTTTTATGGCCCCGAAATGTTTTTCAATAGTCGACGCTCATTCAACACTGTTTCCTGTAATGTGGTCCACTTAAGAATGAGATATACCTCATTTTTTATCTCATATCATAAAATGATCTGTAAAAATAGATGGATGGCACGGATGAAACACATACATCATGACGGGACCCACGGAGTACCGACCACCGGCCATTGGCTGGTGTCAGGGGGAGTAGCCAATCCGTTTCCGGTATTGTTGGAGCGGATTCCTCTGCAAGGCTGTTTTACCTAAAGCATAGAACAATCAAGCTCTGTGGGCCCACTATGTTTTCTTTCTGAAATCGACTCCGTCCATCAGGCTCGCACCTGAATGCTGGCCCATGATGCCAAAAATCATTCAGATATCCAGCAGAGGTGTACCACACTACAGGGAACAATGGGGAGGGAACGTCAACCATAGTTTTTGTGGGCCACGATGGGCGTGTAGCTTTCATCAAACCGTTCATCGAGTGGGGGACACAACGATGAAGTGAACGTAGAAAAACCAACCTAATCCAAGACTGAGGCTAGCCGCACCGAGTGAACTTGATGATTTTAGTCGCAACTTTACATTTTTCCATTTGTGTGGCCATCTGAGTATTTTATTAATCCGATTTTCTGCAGTTGTTGGGAAAATAAGTGTTACCACCTGATGAAGGGATTAGATTTCACGTATACGTCATTGTAGCCCCCACAAAGTCCAGTGTTGATCCGGTTGGTGCGTGAGGCAGGTCTCGGTGGTTAGTTCAAGAGCTGGGCACGAGACACTCAACTTGTCGGACCGAATCGGTCCGAACTGAATGGATGAGTTGGTTCAAACTGAGTAGGCTTCATCGAATCCAAACTCAAACTGAGATGAGTCCGAGTTATTCAAAAGCTCAATCTGGCTCGATCCAGTTAGACTCAACTAGATCTGAAACCCAACTCGACTCGTATTCAGGTGTGTGTGTTTGTGTATAGTTTTTAAGAATTTCTAAACCTATTGCCACTCGACCGCGATACAAACCCAAACTCTATCTCTCCTTCCCTCATCCTCCTCAGCGTCCAAATCCGGCAGCCACATACCACCATCATCACCCTCCTCCTCCTCCTCTCTCTCTCTCTCTCCTCTCTACTGCCTCCTTCCCTCCCTCATCTCTTGATCTGACTCGATGCCAACTTGACTCAACTCAGTTCTTTTAACTGGTTCGGACTCAGTCCACATCAGTCTATGGCATACCAAACTCGGATCGGGTTAGGCATGCTAGACTCGTACCAAGTCAGGTCAAGTTCGAGTCAAGCATATTTCAAAATCGAATCGAGCCAGGTCAGCCCTAACTCAATTTGACTTGACTCAATGCCCACCTCTAGTTGTAACGTGCTTATTTCAATAACGACGGCGGATTGCCTACTAAACAATGCTCTATGGGCTGCACCATGATGTATTTTTTTTTATGTATGCCATTCATTTATATTTTTTCAGATCATTTTAAGAAATGCCAAAAATAAGATAGATCCAAATCTCATATCTTAGGTGGACTGCACCACAGGAAACATCAGTGATTTAACTCCCATCATTAAAAACTTCTTAGAGGCTGCAAAAGTTTTAGATAAATTGATATTTGTATTTTCCTTCTTCCAGGTTTTTTTTTTCTTAATTAATAAGTTAGATGGCAAATAAACATCACGGTTCGACTTACAAATTTTATTAGTCCACCTAAAAAATAATGATCCCAGGTGAATAGACAGCATCACAAAACACATACATTATTGTGGCCCACAGAGCACCGTCCAGTAGTGACATACTTACTGGTGGTGCGCAATTGTCTGGTCTCTTGTATATGTGTGGCCCACTTGATGAGTGGACCAGCCAAGTATTTTCTGTCCATCTAGACTGACGCCCTTACGCTTTATTAGATATCCCACATGACAATTTCCCAAGTCTTCTTCATGTCCAGGTGAAGAGGATGGATGGCAGTCCTTATACATGCCTCTATGATTGACTCTCGAGAGTTTCAAGAGTTTCAACGTGAGATCATGAGTCGATAGCTAGGTTGTGTCGATAGTTTCAAGTGGCCATTGTGATGAAATAGATTATAAATATATAAAAATTGTAAATTGTAAAAATGATATCAACCATCTAATTCTTCCTTTGCTAGGATTCTTCTGCCACTCTAATTTTATAGACATACCACGGTGGATAGCTTACCTACATAGTTTGGTGCCACGTGTGAGTATGACGAGTATCCACCCTTTTGAAAATGGTGGTCAACTGAAGCCACACCCGGTAGAGCAGATTAGGTGAGACCCCGGCCTCACCAAGATGGTGCAACTGTTAACGTAGGATTACCATGGGGCCCATCTTGATGTATATATTATATATCCACCATATAGTCGATTTTTTTCCGATCATTTTATTGCATTGTCCAATGTAATGCTCCGAAAATTGACATCCGAGTACATAGATTTCGGTCCCGAGTTCTCAGGAATTAACCTAATAAAATGTACATGTGTCCTCATTTAGATTCAAATTTATTTCACACACAGATAATCAGAATTGCACAATTCATTTTAACGGAATCAAAGAAAGGCGGAGATAACAAAAATCCATGAATATAGGGCTAATGGTCAAAAATACAATTCCAGTAGCGATGATCGCCCAAAATGAAATTATACAAGCCACAATATATATACCCAAGATGATTAAAGTGTAAAGCTTTCAGTTTACGCCCAATTCTCCAAAACATAACGGCGTTAGCACAACCCGATATAAGCTTACCTGTCTGAGGTCTCACTAGTACCTGCAACAATGATATATCTGGTTGGTGTTTTAAAACACCGTCCCAGGTGAAGTGAGTAGCTAACTCAATGGTTCCATTAGTTATAAGTTACACATGATATCGACACAATCGGCGCAGTTAATGATAAACAATAATTCAAACAATTCATAGATACTCTTATTAAATGTATATATGAAGACATGACATGATGCATGCCCTTTCCAAACAACACTCCCTCACACGCGACTCTAACCACCTGGTTCGCAAATGCCAACACTCCCTCATCACGCTACTTCAACGCCCGTTTCGCCATATTCTAAATTAATTCAATGCGATAAATGATCATGTTAGCCAAGTAATTATTAAGTTTAATTCATCCAGCATATTGGCGAAGCTAGGATACCGACGTTATATCACGAATCCTAATTCGGATCACATGGCTCGTTGCCGCACGTAGCAACTCTTTACCAATATCCCTTAATCTAAATTTAGGTGTCACTCATTTATCTCACAAATCAACAATTTCAAATGTACGGTATGATACCTAAATGTATGAGGATTAACACGATATAGGTTGTCACCCAAACCAAGTATGATCACTCAGTTCCGAGGTGCGGGCTTGTCACATAAAATAAAAAAGCATATAAAAGAAATGGCTTGTCACCCAATTCAATTCATGCCCGGATCGTTCGAACGGTGCTCTAGCACGCAAACAGCAACCGGGTAATTTGATAAGAGCCGTTCGAACAATGGTCTATCACCTCCATAAGTGCTCACTGGTCACTATGGGGAGGCTCATCACCCACTATAGGCCGAAAGCTCGGACATGGTATCTCATACCACCATGCCCGACTCATGAGTCTTAGTTACTCACTAGTCACTACGGGGAGCTCGTCACCCCATCGTAGGCCGACAGCTCGGACACAGTGCCCCATACCACCATGCCCGGTTCATAACTCTTAGTGGGATCGTATCGTACTAATGGTTATGAATGGACACATCTATTGGAAGCGGGGTATCCTACATTCCATTTTAGTCATATCATACATTATGAACATACATGATCAGTCGGCTAATAGATTAATTTGATCGACCTGGGAGAACATTGACACAACCGGCGTTGGGTGCAAGCAACTCGTGTAGTCCAGCTACTGTCAGTCGTCTGTGTTCAACCCGGGTCGATCGAACAAGCCTAAGGTGGCCGCCCTGACTCGGGTCACCCGTTGATTTGGGCAATTTACCAACTGACCCAACATCGTAGAAATCTACATCTGTAACATCTTGGATTTTTGCTAATTTGGATTTGTCAAAAAATCCTTAATTTTTTTTTATATACTAGCCCACGTCGTCACCTACTGACCCTTGACGCTCGAAGTGAGCCTATCCGTGGCTGGTACTGATAAAGAGTCATACAAATATGATTGATCAACCATAGAAAACCAACAAATCCGAACGATCACTTAAACATCAAGTTTAGCCCAATGATTTGTTCACATAGGGCCCAAATCTAGCCAACCTATCACTGACTAATCGAGATAACCATAACCAAATAAAGACATACCTAAAGCTGAGACGGCTATGGGTCGGATCTTGATTAATAAACCAAATCAATCTAGTTACTCATTTAGCCTAAAAACCAACGGTTTAGAGTTATGAAGACCGAATCGCCATTTCCACTAATTATAAATAGGTCACACTATGAACATAGTTAATCTAAACCCTAATAATTGTGCACAAGAAATCTTGATACCTAATTCATTCCAGAAATGCTTCGATTTTTTAACAAGCTTTAGACCGCTCGTTAGTGGGTCACTACTTCCGAAACTATAAAATAATGTCCATCTCGCTGGGCTTGACGTCCGTCGCGAGTGGAGAATTAAGATAGTACCCAGAACTGCGTAACTTGGCCAAAGGCCAAATGCTTGAAATGCGCAAATACCTTAGGCTGAGGCCTGAAACTTAAGTAAAATAGACTTTCTGCTCTTTCACGAAGTTGTAGATTTCCAGTTGTTAGATCGCTATCAAACTCGAGGTATGAGTTAAAGATATTTCCCTGTTCATATTTGTATAGCCGCGGGCCTGATCGACTATCGGTGACCGCTGAACAGACTTCTAATCATACCCGTCGATCAGCGCATCCAAATGACGGGCCAATCATATCCATACATAGATCATCATTATGGCTAACTATCATACGGTATATGTCAACCCCTACACCCCATAGTGGCCCCAAATGTTAGAAACAGCTTCCTCAATGGTTAATATAATGACTAAAGGGCCATTAGGGCCATATGCACCAAATCTAATGCTATAAATAGGCCATTTGGGGGCCTCCTTTACTCCCATACGAATTTCACACCTTATGAGAGAAAGAGAGAAAGGAAGGGAGAGAGGAAGAGAAAGAGAGGAAGAGAAAGAGAGGAAGAGAGTGAGGTCCATGAAGCTTTCTTGAACCGGAATTCATTCGACAAAACCCAAGTCATTACCATTTTTTTTCATCGAATCCACCCCCATGCACGATCGAAGGTAAGAAATGCTTCCCACCACCTATTTAAACTATCTCATGTTAGATTCTATAAAAATTACCTACGTTTTCTTTGACTTGATTATAAATTGATATTTTTCCTAAAACCCTAACCATATAGGTGCTAAGTCGGACGAATCATTACAAAGGTGCAAACCATTATCCCTAGGTTACTTTTTAACAACCCTTAAGGGTCCCAGTTAATGATCTTTTGTAGTGAATGTTTTATTGATTATTAGCATGTCCATATTCGGAGTTTGAATGCAACATGTATGGTTAGTTGTTTATTAACGTTCATGTGTTTGATAAAATGTCTAAGTGATTAAACGTGTTATTCTAAGGATGCTCACATGTTTGATTGAATGCTAGATTAAATGTGTTGATTTGTTGATGCTCACGTGTTTCATAAAATGCTCCAATGAATTATTACTCTATCAAGGCTCACATGTATGATGAAATGCCCAAGTGTTGAGTGGTTGAATTTATGATTCTTATGAAACCTCGCAATGATGGCATGATGAGTTGCTAGGTCCGTAGTGATATTAGAAGTGTCTATAATGTTGAGTCAGTCGGCTAACCGCCCAATTTAAGGGAAGGCCCGAGTTAGGTCGTCCACCCTAGACTTATTCGGTTGACTCGGGTCGACAATCAACTGTAGCCGGACTACACGGGATGCTTGCACCCAATGCCGGTTGCGCCAGAGTTCTCCAAATCAATCAAATTAGCCCAATGGTTAATTGATCATGTGTGTTCACAATGTATGACAACACTGAATAGAATCCATGATACCCACATTCCCATTGAATGAGTCTACTTATAACCATTACTAGTATGATCCACAAGACTCATGGGTCGGGCATGGTGGTATGGGACACCGTGTCCAAGCTGTCGGCCTACACTGGGGTGACGAGCCTCCCCATAGTGACCAATGAGCAATCAAGAAAGCTATGAGCCTGATGCATCCAACTGTAATGATGTCGCGACAACTCTTATATTATTTGTGGGCGCCTTACACCTGTTAATGGGCTGCCTAACCCTGTGCGTCTGGACCGTGTCATCCGGGTCCTTAGTGATCGGTCGGGCCAGTGTTAGCCTCACATTGTCGTCTGGGTGATAAACCCGAATATGGATCAAGGGACACAGGTGAAGAGCCGCTTTGGCCATCCCGAGCCTAGTGATTCAGTTGAGACCACGATAAAATGAGGGTACCCTAGCTTCCCCAATATGCTGGATGAATGGAACTTAATAATTACTCGGGAAACATGAACATTCATTGCATTAACTTAGGTTAGCGACTTAGCAGTCGAGGTCGCATTGAGGGAGTGTTGATCATATGCGAACGTATAGATGGAATCGCTTGAGGGAGTGTTGTATGGAAAGAGCATGCATCATTTCATAATCTCAAATATGTATTTAATAAGAGTTTTAGAAAATGCTTGATTGGTTGTTTATTATTAACTGCGCTGATTTGTTGATAATATGTGTAACTTAGGACTAATGGAACCACTGAGTTAGCTACTCACTCCCACCTGGGACGGTGTTTTAAAATGCCAACCAGGCATATCATTGATGCAGGTACTAGTGAGACCTCAGACAGGTAGGCTTATATCGAGTTGTGCCACCGCTATCATGTTTTGAATGATTGGGCATAAACTGAAAGCTTTACACTTTAACCGTCTTCGGTATGTTATATATTGTGGCTTGTATATTCTCCATTTTGGACGATCGTCACTATTGAAATTCTATTTTGGACTGTGAGTGTAATGACCCAAAATTTTAGTGTACGTGCATACACGTGCATGCGTGCACATTGCATTTATCTAATCATACATGCATAACTCTGTCCATTTATCTATACATTCATATGCATGCGCATCAACAAATTTTCACAAGAAGTGACCATTAATACGTGTGATAGATTTAGTGACTTTAGCCATCGATTTTGTAATTAATGCATATATGACTTTGTGTATATTTAAAGAAAAATATATGTGTGTATATGTTCAGTTTTGCCTTTAATGCACACAAAATTAACCGTTCATTTGTAATTTCACCCAATCTTAACCAGTAAACTTGCTCAACCATCCACATGTAGCTTGTGGAGTATATAATTCAAATCTAATGGTTAGTTTCCATATGAGTCACACACACGTCAAGTGAGATCATGAAAGTGTAAGAGCCGTTGAAATCTTTTTTTTTTTGCCACCTTGGTATGATCATAAGGCAATATTAAGCTCATTGGATAGAGTATGTCGAGTGTAAGTTGGGCATCAAGTTTCATTTCGATCTAATGGTCCAAACTTTAGATATGCATGTTCTAAATTCCATATTACAATAGTGTAGTTAGAAGAGTCAAAATGTTATTGGACTCTATCAAGATGTTCCAACAAGTTAAAATAATAAAAAATAATCCTAAATTAAAGAGAGTGGCGTAAGTGGTTAGGGTAACATATCTGAACCTACGACAATACATCGTGGGATCCATGGTTCATCATGGGCCACTCACCCCAGATGAAATCATAACCATCGGCCATTTACTCTTGACATTCTAAATCATTCAACTTCCAACCATTCATTCTATATGAAAGCCTAACTTTAACTATAACTGTCTGTTAACCGCCACCCGCAAATTCAATCCATCTATCCATCAACAATCTTCTTGCACATTTATACATGTATCAAACCTTAATGTAAGACATGAGAATGGGACACACAAAACATCCAACACGTGTCTCACTCGAGATAGGGTCAGTTTCAACATATAGTGCACCATCACACTGTGCACATACATGCACCATTTAATAAAACAATTACAGCACCGTCACACCAAAGAGTCTTTGTAACTCTTCTTCTTTTCACTGGATTGGTATTAGAATTGTAACGGAATTTCCAAAAACCAATGACAATAGGCGTGAACACCTATCATGATCAAAGACCTTAAAATCCAAATCATCCATCAAGCTGACCCATGAACGTTGCAATGATAAGCCTTCTATTCCACTTTTTCTTATCTCGCGGCCATTTAAATATGAGATCTGCCCCATTCATGAACCTATGTCCTAGCATGATCATGCAAAACAGATGAACGGAGCAGATTTCTCGCAAACATCATGGTGGACCCCACTAAATAAATAAAAACAATCCAAGTATCCAATGACGTGTACTACGCACTATGTCGAATATGTTAAATGTCATCACCACCTCTCTTAAATATTCCGGAGTCCTCCGGAATCTTCCAGACATTTCTGAAAAATTCTAGAATTCTCTAGAATCTTCCGGAAACTTGTAGAGTTTGATGGAGTTTTCTTTACTCTTCTGGAATGTTCCGGATTATGCTAGAACATTCCGGACTATACTAGAACCTTCCGGATTCTCTTAGAATATTCCAGAATATAATAGAATCTTATAGGATATATTTGGAAACTTTTAGAACTCTTTAAAATTATATCGATCCTAGAACCTTCCATAGCTTCCTATAAATATGGGGAGAGCCTCATTATGTATATACACAAATACATTAACAACAAAGAGTAAGTTTAAGAGTGAAAGCAAGGTGTCCAAGTATTAAGAGTTCAAAGAGTTTTTTCCTTGTGTGTGAGAGTTGTCATTCAAGAGTGATAGTTTGTTAGTATTGTAAAACATACCCTTGTTGTGTACAAGTATTTATAATAAATAAAATTACATTTACTTATAGTGTTCAACTCTTGAATTTGGTATCAGAGCGAGATTTGGTCGGGATCTGTTTTCTAAGGAGATCGTGCACAGTTTGGAGACTATGAAGTTTGTTGGCTTGCTTGGTAAAGGGAGTGATAATCACACCAAGTCACGATGGCGGATCTTGTGAACATAATGAGCTGAGTTACGAGACTTAACAACCACAACTATCAAAGTTGGAGGAGTCGCATTAAGTCCTACCTTGAAGGACATGACTTGTGGGAGGTTGTTAATGGGGATGAGATTATCCCACCTCCTAAGGAAAATGCTGAAGCACTCTGAAAATGGAAGATTAAGGCCGGGAAGGCAATGTACGTGCTCAAGTCAACCATTGAGGATGAGTTGCTCGGGCGAATCAAGAATGACGACACACCCAAGATGGCATGGGACACCTTTGTATCATTGTTTTTAAAAACAAATTATGCTCGACTTCAATATTTAGAGAATGAGTTAATGTCCACCACCCAGAAAGATAAGTCTATAAGCGAATACTTTACAAAAGTAAAGGATTTATGCCGAAAAATTTCAGAATTGGATCCTAAAGCAAATATTCATGAGGAAAGAATGAGGAGGATCACTATACACTGGTTGAAGCCTGAGTATAATGCTTTTATCACGACAATACGAGGTTGGCTTACTCAACCTACTCTCATAGAATTGGAGAATTTGTTGGCCAATCAAGAAAGTTTATGCAAACAAATGGCTAGAGTGTCGATAAACAAGGAAGAGGAAGCACTCTACTGCAATAATAAAAAAGGCGGACATCGACAGCAGAACAGAAAGGGCGAACAAAGTCAGTAGAACTTTGGAAAGTCCAAGAAGAGAGAAGAGCAAGGAAGAAGTCCTCGGACAAGGGGAGTTCAATCCGATAACAACACAAATAAACAACGATCCTCCGTATCTCGAAGGTATGATATAGAGTGTTTCAATTGCGGCAAGAAATGTCATTTTTGAAAAAATTGTTGGTTCAAGAAAAAATCAGCCGAAGGTAACTTGGTGACTTCTATAAATCACCAAGAAGACAGTGAAGATGACTGGGACTTTCAGGCATTCTTAACAGTGTCTGAATTCATCAAAAGAAATTGTTTAGAGAAGGAGATAGATTTTGATGAACCACTCAAGCAGTCTAACACAGTCACTAACGAAGTAGCTGCTTCCTCAATAGTGACAAAGACTGGTGAAATAGCCCTTGCCGCAGTTTCCAATCAAGGAGCTATCAACTACAGCGACGATTGGATCGTTAATTCAGGGTGCTCAAATCACATGACAGGTGATAAGAAGAAACTGTTAAGTTTATCCGCCTACAAAGGAGATCGGGTGGTGGTAACAGCTAATAATTCAAGGTTGCCGATAACTCACGTAGGTACGACTATTATCACACCTCGATTTAGCCCTAATCAAGTAAAGTTGCAAGATGTTTATCACATGCCAGAGATGAAGAAAAACCTGTTGTCAGTATCATAACTGACATCTTCTGGTAATTATGTGGTATTTAGATCGGAGGATGTTAAGGTGTACCGAAACCTTAAACCGTTAGGTACACCCATCATGGAAGGATGACACTTGGAGTCAATCTACGTAATGTCAGCTGAATTAGCTTATGTAGATAAGACTCGGAAAAATGAGACTGCAGATCTCTGACATGCATGTTTATGGCACGTGAGTTATCATAATCTGAAGATAATGATGAAGAAGGCTATGCTCAAAGGTCTTCCCCAGTCGGATGTTCGAGAAGATATAATTTGTGAATGGTGTCAATATGGCAAAGCACACCAATTGCCATATGAAGAATCAAAGTTTAGAGCTAAAGAACCCTTGGAGCTTGTCCACTCAGACGTGTTTGGACGGGTAAAACAGGCATCGGTTAGTGGCATGCATTACATAGCGACCTTCATTGATGACTTCTCAAAGTACGTTTGGGTTTACTTCATGAAAGAGAAGTCAGAAACTTTATTAAAATTTAAAGAATTTTGGGAGAAGGTCGAAAGTGAGTTCGATAGAAGGATCCGATGCTTACGAATGGATAATGGCGGAGAGTATACGTCGAAAGAGTTCTCAAATTATCTAAAGGAGTGTAGAATCCGACGACAATTGACTTGTTCGGGCACTCCACAACAAAACGGCGTTGCTGAAAGAAAAAATCGTCACCTTACAGAGATATGTCGCAGCATGCTACATGCTAAGAATGTGCCCAGCCGATTCTGGATAGAGTGCATGCAAACGGCAACTCATGTGATCAATAGGCTACCATAAGCAAAACTAGGCTTTGTCTCACCCTTTGAGAAGCTATGGAACATAAAGCCCAAGGTGAGTTACTTCCGAGTCTTTGGAAGTGTATGCTATGTGTTTGTGCCTGATCACTTGCGTAGTAAGTTTGATAAGAAGGCAATTCGTTGCATCTTTTTGGGCTATAACAGTGAAAAGAAGGGGTGGAAATGTTGCAACCCTGCAACTGGTCAGTGCTACACATCGAGGAATGTTATCTTTGATGAAGCCTCATCATGGTGGTCACCACTGAAGGAGGAGCTGCCAAACTCTCAAGACTTGGAAGATAAACTGCATGAGAAGATGGGGGAGACAAGGGAAGGAGAAGAATCTCCTAGTTCAACTAAGGAGATGACACCTACAGTACGAGATGGTGAGCAAGTGCCTAATCTGTCTGGAACACCAGATAAATCTATGAGTCGATGGCAGACTGGAGTACATCACAATAGTCCAGAAAAGCTTCGCCCAAGTCAACAAGAGGTTGCGGTAGGCAACTCACCACTTAGAAGGTCGACTAGATAGAGAATGCCTAACCCAAGATACGTGGATCCTGCCTTAGCAGAAGAAGAGACCGTGAAAGAGCCAACGACATTTGAAGAAGCATCCCGAGACATAAAATGACAGAAGGCAATGAAAGAAGAAATTAAGGCATTGAACCATAATCAGACTTGGGAACTAGTTCCAAAACCTAAGGATGTGAAGACCGACGACTAAGTTGCAGACATACTCACGAAAGGACTTAGCAATGCTAAGATCACTGAATTCAGAAAGTAACTTGGCATGGTGAGCATGGCAGAATTGTAAGAGTTGGTGGTGAGGGGGAGTGTTAAATATCATCACCACCTCTCTTGAATATTCCGGAGTCTTCCGGAAACTTCCAGACATTTCTGGAAAATTCTAGAATTCTCTAGAATCTTCCGGAAACTTGTAGAGTTTGATGGAGTTTTCTTTACTCTTCTGGAATGTTCCGAATTATGCTAGAACATTCCGAACTATGCTAGAACCTTCTGGATTCTCTTAGAATATTCCGGAATATAATATAACCTTATAGGATATATTTGGAAGCTTCTAGAACTCTTTAGAATTATGTTGATTCTAGAACCTTCCATAGCTCCCTATAAATATGGGGAGAGCCTCATTATGTATATACACAAATACATTAACAACAAAGAGTGAGTTCAAGAGTGAAAGCAATGTGTCCAAGTATTAAGAGTTCAAAGAGTTTTTTCCTTGTGTGTGAGAGTTGTCATTCAAAAGTGATAGTTTGTTAGTGTTGTAAAGCATACCCTTGTTGTGTACAAGTATTTGTAATAAATAAAATTACATTTACTTGTCGTGTTCAATTCTTCAGAATATCACTCTCCAACTCCACTTCTTATCTTTGTCAATTTTGGATGCAAGAGACCCGCCTACATATGGCAATTATCTTCTTGAATTATGGAAGCCATATCGTCCATAACCAATCCATCTAAACCGTTTACCTTCTAGATGTCTAAACCATTTAAATCCTAATTCTCTATAAACCATCTTAACCACCCATTACCAAGATCTAACCATTTCAACCGTACATGCAAAGCATCCAACACTCCACTACATCCAACCAACTACCTAATCCAAATCCTCCATCAGATTCAAATCTTAACTGGGTAGTCCATACATCCATCCATCAAACCTCGAGAAATTGGCACTTATCCTCTCCTTCTGAATTCTCCGTCACCTCTTCTCCTTCAATTTCGGAACCGTGTCAATCCACCAATCAGGGTTGTTCGATCCTCATTGTTCAAACTCCGGTGTTCACATCAAAAACACCATGTTATGAGAACTCCAATACGAAACCACCTCCCACTTTCCCTCCATCTTCGTAGCTCGGTAGCGGCAAGAAGTTCTTGATCCATCCACCTATATATCTTCCAACCGCCCATCCAAACCGTGCATAAATGAGAAGCTCCATCCATTCATTCTAGAAATCCTCCTCGTCAAACCCACCGCATCATCTCTAGTTCTTCTCCTCCTCCCTCATTGTTGTGTGATTGGCATAGCATTGTTCGGTAGTTAGAACCCATAAACCACCAAATCAGTTAAACCTTTGTACCGTCATTATCAATCAGTCCTCCCTTCTAAATGTCATGATCTAGCCGGCCATTAGTTAGGACTATAAATCTTGCATACCATATCAGCTCAGCAACATGAATAGTAGAAATCTTTGATTAGAAACAACCATGGTAGAACAGACTAACCTGAAATTCAAACCACTTGAGTGTTATTTTTTTAATATAAAGATGGTGTCCTGAAACTCAACTTCTCACGCATCCAGCGAGTGTAGACAGGAAGTTAATGCTATGTGTTACGTCAGCGGGAGAAACTCGTTGAGAGCATAAGCGTGGGTCAGGTCTAGCGTGCGACACTAAGTGGGTCATGGGCGTATGGTCTAGTCCAGAAATTGACAGTCTAAATATCAAGTAGGTGATCTTCCCTGTTGAAAATTTTAGGTTAACATATAGATTGATTTGATTATTTATTATGAATTAAATTTATCTGATCATTGTCATTAATTGCATATTATCTTATTTAATTTCTTGGTTGCATATTGTAGAGATAATTTATTTGAATAATTATAGTGGTATGTTTAAATTACAATTATTTATTTATTATTACATGATGAAAAATATATTTCAATTTATGGGTGCTCTGCCCTAAAAGGATCGTTGTATTTTATGAGTGCTCTGCCCAGGGTCATTCCCGAAAGGATCAACACGGTACGGGTGCTCTGCCTAGAGTCATACCCGAAAGGATCGGCACGAGTGCTCTGCCCTAGGCGATTCCCTAAAAGGATCAACACACACACGGGTGCTCTGCCCTGGGTATTTACCCCAAAAGTTTATTCACCAGATGCTCTGCCGAGGGTCATTTTCTAAAAGGATCAACACCGGTGCTCTACGGAGGGTCATTCCCTTAAATGATCAACACACACGGATGCTCTCCCCTGGATTGAACCAAAAAGGATTTTAGATAACTGCATTATCTTATTTTGTTATTACGAAAAATAAATTATTATTGTTGTCATGTAAAATGACAATTCAATACTCGTAATTAATCATATTTGTATTATTGTGTTTTATTTGTGTTAACGTAGAATTTTCAATTTTGGAAAGGATGTGACCCTACGAGCTGTCGTGCTCACACTCGTATAGATTATTTTGCAGGGTTTGTATATAAAGACTCAGTTAGGCAAGATTGAAGACTTTTTTCTTTATTTATTTAGAAGTCAATTAAAGATCAATGTATGTTGTTATTAATTATTTTCGAATATCAATGACTGATTGCCTTGAAAATGCATGAAAATAATGTGGGCTGTGATGTATATTTTGTTTAAGTACAACTCACGGTCCTAGAATTTGGGTTCGAGCCTGGCCAACTCGGCTACCGAATTTCGGGGCGTGACAGTTAGTGCTATTATTTTGAATATTTCATTATCTCTGTCGCGCTTTGGATCCACTAAGTTAACTTGCGTTACTCTGATGAATTTTTATATGAGTCTAAATGAAGACTCATGCGCATTTTATTAAGTTAACACTTGGGAACTCGGGATCGGAGTCTATGTACTCAGGTGCCAATTTTTGGAGTGTTACAATATCATGCAATTATAGCATACATACTACTACGCAACGATCTAGGCATTTCATCGAACATGTAAGCATCAATAGAGCAATACATTTATTTAGACATTTCATCAAACATATGAACAACAATAGAGTAATACATTCATTGGAGCATATAATCAAACACGTGAGCATCAACAAATCAACACATTCAATCTAAAATTTAATCAATCATGTGAGTATCATTAGAATAACACGTTTAACCACTTGGGCATTTTATCAAACATGTAAGCATCTATAAACAACCAATGACACATATTGTAATCAAACTCGAAATATAGACATGCTAGTTATTTACAAACCGTTCACCACAAGACATTATTAACTAAAACCCTTAAGGGTCGATAAAAAGCAACCTAGAAATAATGGTCCACACCTTAAGAAGAAATATCCGATTTTGAGCTCCTAGGGTTAGGGATTTGAAAAAAAAATCACAAATTTCTATATAAACACTAAGAAATATATGAGATTTATGCAATTTATTTTAGAAAAACTTAGGCTAGGATGTAGGATTTATTTCATACCTCCCAATCACAAGTAGGGTAGATTCGATGGAGGAAAATGATCGAGGCAAGGGCCTTAGTTGGAGAAGACCGATGAAAGGAAGCACCAAAATCTTCAACTCCTCTCACTCTTCTTCTTCTTTTTATTTTTCTTTCTCTCTCTCTCTCTCCTTTAGAAAATGCAAATTCGTATGGAGAGATGGGGTGCCTAAATGAAGCCCTTATATAGTGCCAGATTTGGTGGAAATGGCTCAAAGGGCTGGGTTTTTACTATACTAGCTCTATGAGAGAATTTTTTTAACCTCTAGGGTCAACTATGGGGTGTACATATTGATATATATTGCAAGATAGTTAACCCTAATGATGATCTACGTATGAATATGATCGGTCGGCCATTTGGATGCGCTGATCGACAGATATGATTAGAAGTCTGTTCAACGGTCACCGATAGTCGATCGGGGCCACAGTTATACATATATGTTTGGAGAAATTTTTTTAGTCAGTACCCCGGCTTTGGCCATGAATCGACGATCTGAAAATCACAACTTTATAAAAGAACAAAGTGATTAGTTTCGCTTAAGTTTCAGATTTCAACCTAGGAGATTCACACGTTTGAAGCACTTAAATTCCGACCCAAGTTGAGTAATTCTGGGCACTATCTTGGTTTACCACCCGCAATAGGCGTCAAGCCCAATGAGACGAACATCGTTCTATAGTTTCGGGTTTAGTGGACCACTAACAAGCGGTCTAAAGCTTATTTGTATAATCAATGCATTTCTGGAATGAATTGGGTATCGAGATTTCTCATGGACAATCATAAGAGTTCGGATTAGCTAAGTTCATAATGCGGCCTATTCGCAATTAGCGAAAATACGATTCGATTATAATCACCATAAACCATCAGTTCTTAGGCTAAAAGTATACGGGGTCAATTTAGTTTGTTAATTAAGTCTGACAATTAGTTATCTCAGATTTTAGTAGGTCTTTATTTAGTTGTAATTTTCTTGACTAATTAACAATAGGTCGGCTAAATTTAGGCTCCGTGTGAGCAAATCATATAACTAAACTCGGTGTTTAAATGATCGGGCGGATTCGTTGGCTTTCTACGGTTGATTAATCGAACTTGTGCGGTTCTTTATTGATACCACCCGTGTATAAACTAACATTGAGTGTTAATGGTCAATAAGTGATAATATAAGTTAATTATATATATATATATATATATATATAATTTGAAGATTTTTGAAAATTCAAAACAATGAAAATTCAGGACGTTACATCCGAAAAAATCAAGCACATTTAATTATTAGGTTTATCATAAGGTTATATGTATCTACGCCCCATCCAACCGTTTTTCTAAATCATTTTATGGCATCATCCAAAAAATGAAGTAGAATTCGATTGCAGTGGATCATGCCACAGGAAACAGTGGTGATTGACTGTCTTACCATTAAAAACTAGGGGTTTACATCGAGTCGAACCGAGTTGAGCTGGCCTCAGCTCAACTCGGCTCGGCCACTAGTTAACCTCAGCTCAAACTCGGCTCGGCTCGGTCCTCGAGCCTGGATGGCCAGTTCGGCTCGACTTGGTCAGCAACTAGGACCAATTCGAGCCAAATTCGAGTCAAGATCGAGCCAAGTTCGCCTGTGCTGCATTTCTACAAACACCTGGACTGCACCTTCAAAAACCTACTGTATGTAAAACAGTAGCAAAGGTTTTTAAGATATTTTATCAAACACCTTCTAAGCAACATGAAAATTAGGAAGAAAGAAAAAAGAAAAAAAGGAGTCATCGAACTGGATCGATTCGAGTCAAGTCGAGTTAGGGCCAGCTCAAACTCATTTTTGAGCTCAAATAATTAGCTCGACTCGGCTTGAACTCAACTTCGAACCGAGTAGAATCAGGCTTTTTCGAGTCGAGTCGAGTCGAGCGAGCTAACCGAGCTAGCTTAGTTCATGTACACCTCAATTAAAAACTTCTTAAGGTGCAAATTAATATTTTCTCCATGTTTCGGTTGATAAGGTCACAAAAGCATAAATGAAGTTAAAAACAAATATAGGCCGGATCCAAAACTTTTGTGGCTCATTAGTGATCAATCAACAGTATTTCCTACGTCATGGTCCACCCGACGTTTGAATCTGTTTTATTTTTAACATAATGTCATGAAAAAAACGGATGTACAGCGTCGATACATATTACATATACAAGGTGGGCCCCACGGTATGGGCAGCACCGTACCGGTCTCACCTAATCCCCTCTTCCCACACACGTGGAACCCTTGTTTCCGCATATAACGAAATACGTCACATCAGAACTTTGCATCAAGTGGCCGCCCCATTTTCATCTGCTTTCCAGAAAGTCAGAGGAGACGGAATGGCTACTCCCCCTGCCACTAGCCAATGCCTGTTGGTCGGTGTTATGTGGGCCCCACCTTGATGTATGTTTTTCATCCATGCTGTTCATATATTTTTACAAATCATTTTAAGATATGAATCCAAAAATGAGGTATATCCAAATCTCAAGTGGACCACATTACAGGAAACAGTGTTGAACGAGGGTTATCCCTTAAAAACATTTTGGGGCCACAAAAGTTTTGGATCAATCTGATCTTTGTTTTTTTCTCTTCATCTGGGTCTGTATGACCGAATCAACAGATTGGATGTCAAATAAACAGTATAGTAGACCTTAGGAGGATTTTAATGGTGGATATCCAATCACTATTGTTTTAATGTGTTGTGGTCTACCTGAGATTTATATCCCTCTCATATTTGGGACCAAGCCATAAAATGATATCTAAAATGGATTAACGGAATGGCTGAAACAGATACATCATTGTGGGGCCCACAGAGCACCGACCATCAGCCACGGAGCTGGTGGCAGGGGGAGTAGCCAATCCGTTTCCCATTCGCAGATGAAGGCAGATTGAGTGCTATCTTCGAACAGGCTTGGCTTCGTGGGCCCACCGTGATGTACGTGGTCATCTACACCGTTCATTCATTTTTTTTCATCTCATTCTAGAGTACAAATTTTAAAATAGGCAGATCTAAGGTCAAGTGGACCAGCTCACCTATAAGAGAAGTTATAAACCGTTGAAACTTTCTTAGTACAAACTTTTTATTTGTCATTTAATTAGTAATGTCTCGTAGACATGGATGAAGGTAAAACACAAATATAAGCTTATACAAAATTTACACGGCTAAAAATAATAATAGTATACGTTTAATCCCCACGGTGGGTCCACTGAAGCTTTGGATCTACCTCTTTGGATTTACCTTATTTTTAATGATATCTGAAAAAATTGGATAGATAGTATGGGTAAATCCTGACGTAACGGTGGGCTCGTCAGAGCTCCAGCCTGTTCTTACCTGGGACAGGCAGAAGCGGATTAGCTGGTATACCTCACACCAGCTATACAGTTGTTGTATTGACGCCAGTCAGTTCTGTGGTCCCATTATGAGGTATGTATTATATTCAAACTGTGCGTCCATTAGGTGAGCTCTGCTTGATCCCAAAAATAAGACTTATATAAAGATCAAATGGACCACACTGCAAAAAGTAGTGGAGATAGAACGTCTACCATTGAAAGCCTTTCACGGGGTCATAGAAGTTTCGAATCAATATGAAATTTATTTTTTTCTTTTTTCCCATGTATTTGCGACCTTATTAGTATATTGGATGGAAAATAAACTTAGGGTGGCCCTACAAAGTTTTTAATGTTGAACATCATTATCCCCTCTATTATTTTTGGTGTGGTCCATTTGAGCTTTGAATGTGATTCTATTTCTGTCTAATGCTTTAAAATGATCTTAAAAAATGGATGAATGGTGTAGATATATTAAATATATCATTGTAGGCCCATATAAGTTTGTTCTCCTTTGGACCGTTAGTATAACTCGGTAGGAACAGTTCAAAGGAGATCAAAGTAACATGGCCTCAAAATGATGTATTTATTATATCCACATAGTTCATCTATTTTTCTAGATCATTTTATATTACTATCCAAAAAATATGAATCATATTGAAAAATCAAGCAGCCTACATGACAAATAACAGTGGAGATAATGATTTTCACCATTAAAAATTTCTTAAGGTTCACCATAACATTTATTTTCCATCAAATCTGTTCATAAGGTCACAAAGATATGGATGAAGAGAAAAAATAAATTTCACCTTAATCCAAAACTTTTGAAGACCCTAAAAGGGATTCAATGCCATATGTTCGGTCCCCACAGTTTTTTTCAGTGTGACTACTTTATTGTCATATCCATCTTATTTTTTGTCTCAAGCTTTACAACTAGCTCCAAATATGTATGGACAGTTTGGATATAAGACATACCTCATAATGGAACTCACAGACTTGCTTACGCCAATACACCAGCTATATGGCTATGGCTGGTGGACATCAGCCAATCCGGCTCCACACGCCCGGGTGTTCCCCAGTGGACGAGGGTTGCGTCCTACCCCGCCTGGACGGTAAACGCTTTGGGCAGTGCTCTGTGGGGGCACTGTGATTTAAGTGATTTATCCACGCCTCTCATCGTTTTTCTAAGATCATTTAAAGATATTATAAAAAACATGAGTAAGTAAAGGGCTTAAGTGGGCCACAAAGTAGGATTGAACGTTCACCATTAAAAACTTCTTAGGAGCTGCAGATATTTAGGACCAAGCTAATATTTGTGTTTTCAATTCATCCAAGTATACATACCTTATGAATAGGCTGTATGGTAAAAAAAACATAACGGCGACCTGAGATAGGTTTCAACGGTGGGTGTTATTATCAATGCAGCTTCCTTTGGGGTCAGTCTGGGCAGTGGGATTAGAAGGGATTAGGTGGGGATGGGATTCATCTGGTCCTGTGCCAATTCCACTCCATGTTTGGGAAGGATGGAAATGCTTGGAATTACATTAAATGAAATTGCATTGGGTCGTGTGCCAATTTCACTCAATATTTGGAAAGTTGTGTAGGTCTCAACACGATGTGTGGGCTATATCCACACCATCCACCCATTTATTGAGATTATTTTCAAGCATGGGTCAAAAAATAGGTAAATCTAATGCTCAACTGGACCTCACCATAGAAAGCAACAGGGATTGAATATTTACCGTTGAAAACTTCTTTGGTGCTACATAAGTTTTGGATTTATCTCATTTTTAGGTCCATGCTATAAAATGAGGTTACGAAACAAATGAATAGTTTAGATATAATACATGCATGCTATTCTCAATAATTTCAAATGAGGGTGAGTATATTCATTCAATGTACCACTGTATTATCAATAAAGTAGGGCATTAATTTTATCCCATCGTAATAGGGAACAACCCTTGCCATGGGCAATAATTATGTTTTTTTAATCCCATCTCACCTAATCCTTTCTAATTCCACCGCCCAAACTGACCCTTGGTGTGGTCCACTGGAGCTGTGCACCTGCTTCAAGTTTAAGATAATACCTTCAAATGACATGATAAAAGCGATGAACTTCGTGTATAAAACGCTTATGGTGGGCTCCACAGAGCCCTCGGTCCGGGCGGGGGCAGGACGCAATCCGCGTCCAGTACACAGTCCACGTCCCTTGAAATATGAGCTGTCCTATATCTGCGTGCGTTGGAAATTGAGCTATCTCGCACGTGTGCTTGCCATTGAGGGCGGGTTCTATGGACGGTGGTCACGTAAGCGGACGGTTTTTAACATCGCGGGAAAATGAAAATTCTAACCATTTAATTTTTAAAAAATCAAAATTTCAAAATCATCTCATAAAACTTCTAGATTTTACGATAGAAGCTAGTTGCATCATACATGCGATTGCATCAGTTGATCATAGCCCTTTAATTTCCATCTTCTTTTTCCCGTGGATCAAACGGTTGCGGTCATGCACCAAACTGTTATTTAGAATTATACACTAGTGGGTCCCACTAAATAGTTGTTTTAAGCTTACATGGGACTTATTTTTTCTCTGTTTGATCTCGCCGTTCATTTTCTCATTTTATTGATCCAATGGTCAGGATCGTCCCATTCGTATCATCCTTGTGTTATTGCTTGTTGAGAATCAGCTACAATGAATGAATGGTCTAAATTCGGATTGAATTGTCCCACGTGTCCAAAGCAATGGAAGCCGATTAGGTATGCATTTCATCCATGCCATTCATCCATTTTACCGGCTCATTTTAAGCATGATCCCAAAGGACTATAGTGAGCCTATTCAGGGCGGGATTAAACTACTCTACTAATTTTAACCGAGCTTCAATCAAAACATCCATGGCTAATTCAAAGACAGTTGAAAATTCAATTGGTTAAATGGGCATGACTCTCGAAACAATCAAACAATTAAATAAGGACAGTTATTTAATCGACATGGCTATCGTAACAATCAAACAATTAATTTTAAATTCTAAAAAAGATAATAAACAGACCCATATAAAAGAGACTAAGAAATCCGACCGACAAACCTAGAACTTAATAAATCATATTTTGACTGAACATCCAAACACTTTGAGAACCCTGATTAGCACTCTAAAATTGTCTCAATCTAACTTGTAAACTATTATAAATCCAAACGGGCTACATATTTAGGGTTCACGAAGCTCAAGAACACAACCAACGAATCAGATTAACGAAATAAAACCATAAGCTTATGGCAAGTGGATAATAAAGTTGTCGTCCATGTCTCCATTTTTTGCTCCTATAGGTGTCAAGGGATCCATTTTATACTGTTATGTGGACCGTCAGCTGACCACTAGCCGACCAACACCTCCATCATTGGTCAATCGTTGGCTGACAGTTTTTGCCTATCAATTTAACTCCAGCACTTGGCTTCGGAAGGTGGGACAAGTAATAGTAATTGCGAGTGAGATATATATACTAATATACATATATATAGAGAGAGAGAGTGTGTGACATTTAGGCAGACCTTATTTTCCGTGGGCTTTATAGATATTTGATTAACAAATATCTTGTCCAACTCTAGAAGTCAACCCTCAAAGACTACGGAAGCTAGTAAATTCAAGAGTATGGTTGGAATCAGGGATATTCAACCATCTCTTTTTGCATAAAAGGGTGTCAGGTCTTCCTTTTTCCTTCTCACATTTCAAATCAACTTGCATTCCAGTCCACACATCTTAGAAACATAAATAATACGCTCACATTCTTTCATCTTTATTTTACAACTTTCTCTCCCTCATTTATTATTATTTCTTTACTTTATTTTACTTACCCAAGGTCTTAAACCCTGCGAAGTAAAGCCAGGTTCAAAAAAAAAAATTTCTTTTACTCATCTAGAGTTTTAAACTCCGTGAAGGATGACAAAATACAACAATATCGAAACTCTACTAAATATCCGAAAATAACAATAAAATCCCGTAAAGTAAAGACCATACATTACACAAACGAAAAAGGCTACTCAACTCATTCTTTTTCCATAACTGAGATCATTACTCAGAATCTTCCTCGACATTTTAAGCAATTTTGTAGTTTCTAACCATCCATAAATTCCAAGACTCAATTGACCAATGATGACTCAAGTCATATATACATTGATCTCTAATTCAACTCTACATTCAAATCAAACAAAAACTAAAACTGTCAAAAAAAGAGAGCCGAAAAAGTGAAAGTATTTTTTCATGCATAAAAGCAGCATTCACATTGACTAAACCGGACCACACCTCAAGAAAAAAACATTAATCAAACGCCTACCATTAAAAACTTATTTAGGACACGAAAGTTCTAGATGAAGCTGATATTTGTGTCTTCCAGGTCCGTGTGACCTTATCAACCAGTTAGATGACAAATAAAAATTATGGTGGGCTGTAACATCCCGAAAATCGGGGGTCAAGTAGTAACTCAACTCCCGAGTTCCAGAACATCACTTATGCAACAAAATGAATGATGATTGAATGTTGACTGCATTCGTGCATTGAACATGAGTGAGATTAAGCCAAAACAGCATATCATACTCCGAGAGACAGCTTAAATTGCAAGCGGAAGACTGTGATAGATATATAGAATATAAAAACTGTGGTGAGTCTCCAGAGTGTGTTAATGTTACCAGGTTAAATAATTAGAAGTACAATTTTAAAACTTACCAAATGTGAGGAAGTGTAATGTCTTCTATCTCAAATATCATAGCCCCGTCAATACAATACTAGGTCTTCATAGACCTGCCAGAGAGATACAGATAGAAGAACTCCTCCTCATCATCATAGAAGTAGTCCAACTCTCCTTCATAAGCATCGCCATCACCCGAAACTCAACAAATCTGGTTGGTGTGTACAACACCGTCCCGTAACGTGGGAGTGAGTGATCAACTCAGTGGAACAGTAGAGCATAGGTTAACATGTTATCAATTTAGTCAAGCAGTAATGATAAAACAGTAAAATCAAACACTCCTAACTACTCTTATTAATGCAAGTATGAATGCAGTCATGATGTATGCCCTTGCCAAACTACCCTCATGCGACATCATCTTACGTTCGCGGATGCATACCTCCCTCGGTGCTCTACATCTACCAAGTACATGCGGTGCGATGATGAGCATGATTACCGAGTAGTTATTAGTCTATTTCAAACAGCAGTATTGGAAAACTAAGGTACCTCCCTTGTATCATTCTCAAACATGATTCATTCTAAGGTCGTCAATCCTAGTTAATCTCATACGATATTATGGTTCGAGAGGCATCCCGAAGGCATCGCAAATGGCTCGTCACCCGTCAGCATGGATACAGATCTCACCGTATGCGGCTCAATTGCTGGCCGTCAGCTCGAATACAGGTCTCACCATACTCTGCTCAATTGCGGGCCGTTAGCTCGAATACAGGTATCACTGTACTCGGCTCAACTCATGCTCTAGTTGCTGCGAAGGGCTCATCGCCAATCACAAACTTAAGAGTCTACTCGAAGACACTACAAAGGACTCATCGCCCGTCAGCACGAATACAGGTCTCACCGTACTCGGCTCTCGCCGTAGGTGTCGACAGCTCGAATACAGTGTCCCATACCACCGTTTTCGACTCACGAATTTGGTTGCTCAATGGTCACTACGGGGAGGCACATGGCCCTAGCGTAGGCCGACAGCTCGACCACGGTGTCCCGTACCACCATGCCCGGCTCATGAGTCTTAGCGGATCGAGGTACCATGGTTAACGGGATTTCACTGGTAAGTTTGGTACCCTAGGTTCAAACAGTAGCGTCCAAATATGGTGAACATACATTGGACAAATTGGGTTACGTGACGAGCTCGGCTAGCTCGAGCGCACGACAAGTTGGATGACATGAAGCACATAAGCACTTCGCGTGGCCAACCACTATCGCCAACCGAAGTACGACTCGGGTTCGTCGAGCACATCTCACGTGGCAAATGAATCACGACCACGAATTCAATCCCGTTACCGATTGCCTGGACTATATAATAGCCCCAATCACATTCAATTGCAGATAGGTAAAGCAGTAATGGATCAAGGTTCAAATCATACAATTAAAGTCTAGTATTATCCGTTTAGGGTTGTCAGGGTTGTTGCACGGAATCGTTACACCACTCCCCCATCACTCATGACGGATCATACAACATAAACATGAATTTAAACAACGCATCACATAAATAAAATCATACAATCAGTTGAGCATGTTAACAAGCATATCATAAAGCATATTATAAAGCATGTTATAAAGCATGTTATGAAGCACTATATAGATAGGAATATAAACACATATATTTGCACAAGTAAGCGGTTTAAGTAAACAACCTCATGGAGGAAATCATACATGTCTCTAAGGTAGTTGAGAATCCCATCTCAACACCTACCTAAGGCACCAACATTCAAACACTTACTCACACAAGCATTTTCACAAACACTTAACATATACTATTTCAACATACTTAGTGTATGTTAACAAACATGTATTAGGGCGAGTCCTTTCGCCAAGCAAGTATTTTACGCATATATAATATATTTATACGACAATTAATCATGGCAAACACATCTCTAAAATATATTGTATACGGTACTTTCTACAATACAGTATTTCTACATACATAGTGTATATTAGTAAAACATGTATTTGGGTGAATCCTTTCGCCAAATAAGTATTTTATCCGTATATTGTATATTCATACAACAAATAATCATGTCAAACATATTTCCAAAATTTATACGTATACGGTATTTTCTACGAATACCTAGAATATGTGAAATTCCATAATCTACATCTTTAATCGAAACAGAAAACAGAAAGCACTTTGTACATGTGCAATTACATGCAGATCATGAATCTATTATTATCTGACATTGAAAGTGTTGAAAACTATAACCCATACACCTAAAGTCCGCACCTTTTGTCGTATAATCATAACGGAGTCGATTGATTTGCTAAGGCTTTGTATACGGCGATTCGACAACCTATATGATGAAATAGGTTAGCTATTTCATAACCTACAACTCTTAAAACCCCAAATCAGTTTAGGGTTAGGGTTTCTTACCTAGAAACGTTGCTGAAATCGCCGGGAAAGCGATAAGAATGAGGTGGTTAAGCATCCAAGGCAGCAAGGAAGAAAGGCAGGAAGGATCTCCCACAACTCTCTCACTTTCTCTCTTTCTCTCGTAGGTTTTCTCTCAAATTCGTATGGCTGTGAGAGAGAGGTTTCTAAGGTCCTTATATAGCCTAAAATCTCAGTAAAATATATTTAAAGTCAAGGTATACTTGGGTTTTGTCCAAAGGGCATCTGTTTCAGCTCAACGGAGCATTTCTGGAGCCCCCCTTGAGCCAAAGGTCGGACTTAAGCTCACTGACTGTGGATCTAGGTGGACTTATGTTTTCGTTTCGGTCGGATTCTCAGATCGTAAATGGCGGACCAGTTTCAGTTCAACGGTCAGTGGAACTCGATCGGAGATTCCGAGTACATGGATATGTTTATGAAATTTTTACTGATCCGAGAGTGTAATTTGGTCTGATTTTGACGGTCAGGTTGCTTAATACTGACCCGCAAGCGACAAGTCTCAGATTTTTATTCAAGATATTTATTTTGTAAAGAGACATGTGTTTTCACACTCTCTCGCTCCGGACTCAAGCGAACAGCCGTGAGACAATATCTGGATTTAATTTTCGAGATGGTTGTCAAGCCCAGCGAGGCGGTCCTAATTCCTTAACTTCATGTTATTCGAACTTTCGACGTGCGGTCTAGATCTGATACGGAGTTTCGGGATGCTCCCGAGAGCAGCCGGGTAATGAGATTGATCTTAGATTTTAGGATAACCTAGCGTCACTGATTCCACAAGTTTTTTGGTCTTGCAGATCGTATTTAAAGGGATTCAAACGGATTTCGTAGCTAATTTAGTTTAGCATTTAGTTACTTTGTCTCATTTCTAAAGGATTTAATCCTAAGTGATTTCTGGTCGAGGTGGTACTCAGGCCTTTGTAGTTTGTATATAAGGTGATCCAAGTTATACTACTTAGCTAGTTTAAGATAGTGTCTAAGGTGAAAGTACTTAGAAAAATTGAAAGGTCAAGGTGGTGAAGGGTGAGATTTGTGAAGAAAATGGTTTGAAAAGGGATTTGAGGCTTTAATTTAGTGTTTGAGAAGTTAAACCAGTGTTAGGATTGACCCATCGCCTAAGGACGTCTAATCCCAGGTTGGCAAAAATTCGGGCTGTTACATGGGCCCTATGAAAAGTGGGTGTTATTATCCTCATTATTTCTTGTGGCGTGGTCCACCTGAATTTCAGATCTGTTTCCCTTTTTGGGAATTGTGAACTAAATTGAGGTAGAACATATATCATAGTGGGCCCCACAGCACCAACACCACCTCAATGCACCTCGCCAATCCCAACATAGTGCGGTCGTGACTGTACGGGGGCTTACTTTGGTGTCTGTGTAGTGTATCCACACCCTCCATCTGTTTTTCTAAATCATTTAAGGGCATGATACAAAAAATGAAGTATATTCAAATCTCAGGTGGACCACACTATAGTAAACAATGGTGGGCGATCAATCACCAACATTTTTTATAGTCTGGTCCGCCTAATATTTTTATATCCTTCAATTTTGGAGTCATACATTAAACTGAGATGGACGACATGGACATGCTACACATACATCAAGGTGGGCCCCACGGTCAAAGCCAGACTGCATTAGGTGAAGCACCTAATCTGCTCTCCGATAGAAGTGGGTGATTTCGAGGTTGACAGGATGTGAACTTAGTCGATGGAGAGTTGGGTGGGCCGCTATATAAAATCATGTCATGCAAGTGGCAAATGTGGCAAATGTGTACAAGATGCAAGCAATTCATCGGGTGATCCCCACTGTTGATGAGTAATGCCCTAAATATTATATTTATAAACAACCCTTAAATTTGGACGACCCGTTTTGAATTTGTCCATATTTGATTTTAACTTCATCGTTTTGGTCACTGATCAAACAGCTAGATTCATCTGATCTATATATTTTTGTTCAGATCATAACCCATCTATGGTCTATACTATAAGATGAAAGGTATGGATCTCATATATACGGACCTCATTTCTCGATTCAGATTGAAGGGCATCAAGTTCTAATGTACCGTAGAGACACTAAGGACTCCGTACCATGACAACCAACCAACGGGTAATTTTTTACTATAGACTCGACCTACCACCCACCTTTTTTTATTCGACTCGAACAAAACCGACCTTACCAAACTAGACCTTTACCCATACAGACGAACCAATAAAAATGAAAATACCCCTACTATTTCAACTGATTTACCCTAAAAATTAGGGGTATTTTTGTCCAAAACTCTCTTTCTGTACCCTAAAAATCTACTTTGGTAACGTAAAATTTCGGGCATCGAAAAAAAAGAGGCATAAGAGGGAAGAGTCTACAGTGCTAATTTTTTCTCAACCAATCGAATTGACATAACAAGTACACACGCATTTTCTGAAAAGATCCTAGCCATTCATCATTAGAGAGTATTTGAGTCCAAAACGCGGATTGCGTCTACTCCCGCCCGTCATTAATTGGGAACTGGCGGGAGCTTTGAGTGGCCATCATGATGTATGAGTTTTATCTACATCGTCAATCCATTTTCCCTAGCATTTTAGGAGATACAAGCAAAATTTAGGAAGATTTAAGGCTCAAGTGGACCACACCACAGGAATCAGCTTATTCTCACTGTTGAAACTTTCCTAGGCATATAGTGATGTTTATTTGTCATTCAACCTATTCATGATGAGGAGAAAACACAAATATCAGCTCCATCCAAAACTTCCGTGGCTACCAAGAAGTTTGTAACGGTAAGTGTTTAATCTCTATTATGTCATCCACCTTTATCTTGGATCTGCCTTAATTTTCGGCCTACATCCTGATATGATACTGAAAAATGGATGAACGGTGTGGATAAAACCCATACATAATGGTGGCCACTCAAAGCTCCTGCCCATTTCCATATGGAGACAGGCCTCGACTCCATTGTCAGTAAAGGTTAGATCATATTGGCATGCACGATGATCATGTATAACGATGGGCCCAAAGTCCCACATTGGCCTACGTGGCCCAGCTGGAGGATTACGATTTCACTTCAATAGTCCGCACAATCCCAAAGTAAGTCGAACACATAACGATACGATGCTATGTACAGAATACAGGTGTATGCTACAACTATTTATGGAATACAGGTGTACACTACCACGAGTTTCCTGCAAAGCCATTCGTAGGAAGTTCCTGCGCAGGGATGTTAAGTGGGGCCCATCGTGATGTCTGGGAGAAATTCACCCCGTTCATCCATTTTGTGATATCATTTTAGAATATACTACCAAAAATGAGGTGGATCTAAAACTCAAGTGAGCTATACAATAGGAAAAAATTAAAGAAATAGTTTCTTACCATTGAAACCTTTATGGGCTCCACCATGATGTTTATATGCCATCGAAACTATTTATAAGTTCATTCCCACAAGATGAAGTGAAATATATATATATTTTTAAAAAACTTATCTTGATACAAATTTTTTTATGGCCCACATAAATGTTTCAACAGTAGTCACTAAATCCCCAATTTTCCATCTTGCATGGCACAAACGAGTTTTATATCCATCCCAATTTTGATATATTATCCTAAGATGATCTCTCAAAACGGATGGATGAGGTGGATTTCTCCTAAACATCACGGTGGGCCCCACCTAGTGTTCTATCACAGGAACTTCATAGAAGGGCTCTGTACGAAACCCGCGTCCTTACAGCTGAAGTTATGTTTGTGCGAAGGAAAATATTGAGCGGAGTCATGCGAGTAAGATTCAAATAGTACCACCCCATATACCTACTAACATAAAAACATCTGATAAATCCAGACCATTCATGTGATAGTTGATAGCTTGAACATACTTTTACAAAAATAAATGGTTTAAATTATCAATAAGGCTATCAATGGGCTAAGCTTGGGGTTAGCTTTGGCTCGAATTTTGAGATATTCGGGTGGGTCTGTTTAAAATTTTGATTGCATGGTTGGAGCCCAGCCCATTGATAATCCTGAGTATGAAAAAAAATACTAGTTAGAAATGATATATATCTACAATTCTCCTTAAAATATATGTATATCATTAGATGGTATAGATTAAAATTTTCTTAATATTATTTTAAGTAAGTTTAATAGATAATTCAAATATTTTACTGGTACCAAAATTCTAATTGTAGTGAGTTTTTTTAGAGTTTTTAGAAATACAATGGAAATTAACTTAGAAGTTAGCATCAACACTTATAGATTCTTCTTTATATATATTTAAATTTTGAGTATATAAAAAATAAAAAAATCCTATTGCTAGGATTTACTTGAAAAGACTGTTCATAAATTTGTTAATTGTTTCCAATGTCAATTTTCTAATGCACAAAATCTCTCCCAGATATAGCAGAGGTGAGAGTGAAACCCATCAACCCTCCTAAGGTTACTTAGACGTCCATTATAATACTTTACCATCTTACAATATTTGATGTGCTCTCCTTACCTTAAAATTTGTGATCTTATCTTATTCTATGCATCTATATTAGACCAGTCATTTCATTGTCATTTTCTATCCACCAAAGACTGATGTTCACATATATCAAGTTGTGGATCATTAAGTTATCATCAAATGTAATCAAATTCATTTTAATAATCAAAATAAAATTTTAATATTTGAAAATATTTGTAAAGTTTTAAAAGCTATTTAATTGCCAGGCTCGGTGGGAAAAAAATCAATAAACATCTAATCTAATAAATTGAATCCATCAGTTTTTTTTTTTTGAAATATCGAATTCCCTAATGAATGCGTGTTAGCTACACATGCTTTTATTTAGGAGTCGTTTGACACCATGGATTTAGGGGGATTTCAATCCCTTGATTGTTTAGCACTATAAAGTAATTGGGGGTTTCAAATCCATGGGGGTTTCAAATCCCCTCAAAAAGGGGGTTTGAAACCCACAATGAGAGCTTGGATTATCTCTAAAATCCTTCCAATAGTTGCATGTGCAACATGTGTGTCACCATATTATTATTCTATTGGGCACATGATCCACTAATGATATCTCAAAACAATTAGATTATCAATTGCATCACTATAGTTACTCAAATATGATGATCAACACCGTCCAAACATTATCCATATAAATCAATGGTTAGTCACTTGGACATTATCTTATGCTTGTGGCCCATCTGAGACTTGGAATTTCATCATTTTCGGGCAAAACATATATTTCAACGAGCTCATTACAACAATTGTGTTAAACATTACATACGTTCACTAATTAGAGACATTAAAGTTGTTTTAGTAATTAAATTTAAACCCCTGTAAATATATCATGCATAGCTACTTTTTAGATTAAAATTGATTCTCAAACCAGGGTACCAACACACAATAGGAGGATTTCAAATCTAAGGGGTTTCAAATCCATGCTCTCAAACAGGCACTTAAGATGTTCATATCCATTATCATAATGATGACAACAATCTTGTATTTATCTTATAACTTGTTAGATGATCATATTATATAACATAACATATATTGAAATTTGAGGACCATAACGCTTTCTTATTAGTGACCTAATACTAAAGAAAATCCTCATTCAATTAATGTCTTGCTTGTGTAATTCAATCAAACATGAGGCCACACGTGTTAGCGAGGAATTGTATTCGGTTAACGTGTTCAATTAGGATAATGTAAGTATGTTAAAGTCATACTCAACTCAAGTTTGATTGAATGTTGTGCCCCTGCATTAAGATAAACTGATTAAGACCTAACTCTTATGATCGCTCATCCTCTCAAATACTGACAGTTACAGCGATCAAGCAATTTTAAAATGATAGGGATTACTCATTTCGAATGGATTAGTCATTTTCGAATGAATTCTTTTTACCTTGCGTTTAGGAACCTTCTTTCACTGATGATAATTAGCTTTGCATTTCTTAATGGGAACAAAAATGAATATGTTTAAAATTAAAGGGGTTGAAGATGTTGATTTTATTAATTTATATATGATGTTAAATATAATTGATAGATAAATAAATGAAAAATAGATACTTGTGATTACTTATTAAACAAATAATCGAGGTAAATTAGTCAACAACATATAACTAATGACGTTATCTTTTAAATAAGGATTCGATTGATTGGGATCTAGCGACGAAAGGTTGTGGATATTTATATTACTCGTAGGAGTATTGTAGTGATGACGTTGAACAACAACAATTTATAATAACATAAGTCTCGGGCGTTTTGTAACATGTCTTGATAAAAAATATAAGATTTAAAAACTAAGGTAAAAGAACAACGTTGCATTATGTAGATATATTGTGTTTAATGTGAGCTTGAAACTCTTTATTGTGTTATCCTTTTATAGCTTTGGAATGCGACAAAACCTTTGGTGGGTTTTCTTGTAATACATGATTTTCAACAATCATGACATATAATTGTTCTCTGATCCTCCTAACTTGCCTAAAAAGATATTTGCAAATCATAAACCGTTTTCAAATCTCTTGCTGACATTACCATGTAGATCTATATATTTTATAGGATCTGCCCGGCTAGACTCATATTGATTCCAATTTTATTGATTCCTATCTGCTCCGATATTAATCTGATTCTCAAATCTTCATAATCGTTGTGAGAGCATTGATCGTCTTTAGAATCTCTCATTTTGGAAGGACTATAAGAGACAATATTGCCTAGTATATTTGGATTTGTGATAAGATCTCTATCTTGACAGGTCTTTTATAGCTTTGTCGAGCATGCTACCTCAATCAGACATGTTATACAAATTTAAGGTTATATGTCATTAGTTGTTTTGTTTTATCTACGGATATGCATTTAGCTTTATACCACTTTACTTTTGACATGTAATGTGTTTCTGAATGAAGTGAGGTAAAAGATATCCTCAAGTGTAAGATTTCGTTATTATTAATGCATGATGCCAATATGTGACAGCATTTTATTGGTCTACATAAGTGTGCAAAAAATGAGTGTAAATATGTCCGTGTATAATTGAAGTCATTTTTACATATTAATCATGACACAATCACATGTCTACCTGTCACGCCTTGAAAATCAGCACCCGAGTATGGAGACTCTTATCCCAAGTTCCCAGGTGTGAACCTAGCAAAAATGCATGTGGGCAAGTTTTCGTGTGCCCGCACAATTCGGTTAACGTTCACCAATGATTAACAGTCATAATAGTTTTAAATAAACAACATCTAAAGTTAGACAAAGATAACTATGCACATAAATATATGACTAATATTCAAAATATACAATTACGAAAGTGGTATCCGCTCAAATGAGAATTATACAAGGCACTATATACATACTAAAAATGTTTGAAGTGTATAGTTTTCAGTTTTGGCCAAATTCTGTAAAACATAACAACGGTGATGAAAGTTAATTTAAACCTACCCGTTTGAAATCTCGATGTTACCTGTATCAATAATATTGCTTGGTTGGTGTTTTAAAATATCGTCTCAAGTGGAAGTGAGTAACTAACTCTATGGTTTTATTAGTTATAAGTTATACATATTATTGACACAGTCAACGTAAGTAATGATTAATAAGAAATCAACCACTTCTTAAATTCTCTTTTTAAATGCACGAATGAGATTATGAAATGATGCATGTACCTCGTAATCTAACACTCCCTCACGAGCGACTTCAACGCTTATTTCGTAAATGCCAACACTTTCTTAGTATATGATTCTAACACCAAATCGCAACATCCTATTATAGTGCAATGCAATTGATGTGTATGATTAGTCACGTGATTATTAATTCTAGTTCATATAGTAGAGTGGCGAAGCTAGGATACCAACGTTATATCGCAAGTCCTTACCCGATATCACATAGCTTGTTGTGATACGTAGTGTCTCCTCACCAGTATCTCTTGATCCAACTTTATGTATCATCCGTTATATCTCACAAATTAACAAATCCAAAGGTACGGCGTGATACTCAAACGTATGAGGATCAATCCGACAAGGATCGTCACCCAAACACCGAGTTTGATTACTCAGTTCAGATGTGCGTGCTTGTTACATTAAACCTGCTTGTCACATTAAACCAAATTGCTACAAAGGAAATGGTTCGTCACCCAATTTCATTCACACCCGGTTCGTTCGAACGATATTTTGACACGAAACTATAGGCCGGGTATTTGACAGGGGCCGTTCGAAAAATAATCTATCACGTTCATATTGCTCATTGGTTGCCATAAGGAGGCTTGTTACTAAATGTTTTACCAACATGATAGGCTTATCACCTAATGTTTTACCTATATGGTAGGCATGTCAACCAAGCATAGGCCGATAGCTTGGACACAGTGTCTCATACCATCATGCCTAGCTCATGAGTCTCTGTGTGATCATATCATAGTAACGATTATGAATTAAATCATCTATTGAGAACATGATATCCTAATTCAATTTGATCGTGTCATACATTGTGAACACATATGATCGATTAATTGTCAAACTAATTTAATTAACTTGAAAAAAAATCGGTGTAACCGGCATTGGGTGCAAGCATCCCGTGTAATTCAATTACTGTCAGTCGTCCATATTCAACTCAGATCGATCGAACAAGCTCAAGGTGGCCAGCCTAACTCGGGTCACCCCTTGGTTCAGGTGATTTACTGACTAACTCAACATTGTAAGTAATTATACATATCGTTAATGACTAAGAATTCATTCGACAATCAAAATAATATTTCATATAAAGCCCAAATTTAGTTACACAACTACCTAAGCATTTCATCAAACTTATGAGCATCAATAACATAACACAATCGCTTGAGCATTTCATTGAACATCAATAAAACAATACAATTACTTAGTCATTTCATCGACACATGTGAGCATCAATAATAAAACACGATTACGTATGCATTTCATTGACACATGTGAGCATCAATAATATAACGCAATCGTTTAGGCATTTCATCAAACACGTAAGTATTAATAAACAAGTAATAATACATGTTGTAATCAAAATTGAAATACATACATGTTAGCATACATTAAGCCATTTACAACAATAAATCATTAACTGATACTATTAAGAGTTGATAAATAACAACCCGAGAATAATGGTCCTCACATTTGTAATGATTCGCCTGACTTAGTGCCTCTAGGGTTGGGGTTTTAGGGAAAAAACATAAATTCTTAATTAAATAAAAAAAAACTTAGGTAAGATTCGTAAAATTTAACATGAGATAATTTAACCGAGATGTATGAAGCATTTCTTACCTCTGATCGCACGTAGGGTGGATTCGACAGATGAAAATTGTACTAGCTTAGGTTTTATTGAAGAAATTCTGGTGCAAGGAAACACTAAGGACCTCACTTCCTGATGTTTTATTTAAACCAACTTGATTTAAATAATTTTAAACTCGCAAGTATACGAATCAGGTGTAGATATGATACGTATTATGAAATCGTTTCCACGAGGACTGGTTATCACAATTCGAATTTTACGACTCTTCTTAACTAATCCAATAAAGGGTTTAGCGAACTACTAACACAAATCTATGAAAAATAACCGAGAGCAATAAAGAAAATTCAATCAAGGAAAAACTAGGACTTTCGAATCCACCCCTAATTATCCTGACCTTTGTTGTACCTGTTGATTCACCCTGACTCAGATTGATATAAATTTAATAAATAAAGCACACTTTATGTCCTTGGTCGAGCACACAGAATGTATAATCCCTTAAAGCATAAGGATTACATCTTTCCATCCATGGTCAGGCATGAAGAGATGTAATTCCTATTTCTTTCTTTATAGGAAACCTGTTCATGGTCAGACACAAGTACCTAGAATAAGATTCCAAACAACATACACATATAGACTTTGGTTAAGCTCATAGAATAGAGAAGCACGGAGTTTTCATATAAGCACACTAGAGAAAGAAACAAATCAATCAAATTCAGATGGAATCAACGATAAACGAGAGTCATTCAAATTAGGGGCTTTATCTCAGCCCTAGCTAAAAAATTAGCAATTCATAAATTCAAATAGAAAGAAGGAGAAATAAAATTGAGAAAAGAAAAATATAAGGATCTCTTTTTTTCTTATTCCTCTCTCTCTCTCTCTCTCTCTCTCTCTCTCTCTTTCTTCTCTTTCCAAACTTTCCTCTCTTTCTCCTTCGCTCTCGATTTGGCCTCTCCTCATGTCTCTCTCTCCTCTTTTTTATAAGCAGATGGAAGGTCGGTCTGGTTGAGAACTTCAGCAGCAACCCGTCCAAAGGCGGTGGAAAACTTTCGCCTGAAATAGAACTACGCAGTCAGTTACGCAACACGTCAGTTGCCTTGCGTTGGGTCTTAATTTTCAGCGAAATCATAAGTCGGATGCAAGATCCACTCCGTTCAATCTCCTTGGCATTGTTCGGTCCCACCTTGGGAAGATTTTGAATGGTCCAGATGGGTGGACTGATTCTCTCCAAGATTGCAAAACGGCCCGCAGCGTCCCGGTTTTGGACGCGCTGTAAATAGGGTGCGTAGATCGTGCGCTGATGTTGTTGGTGGGGTCCATTCCATTGATATTTCAATAAATCCAAGTCATCCATTGGATGCAGGACGAAATTTCGGTCAATCACGAATGGTTTTGGCTGTCCGTTGATGCGACCCACCTTATTTTTTGCTCTGCCGTTCGTTAGATGTTTGAACGGATAAAAAC
This sequence comes from Magnolia changhungtana, assembly GCA_030180095.1. NCBI lineage: Eukaryota > Viridiplantae > Streptophyta > Magnoliopsida > Magnoliales > Magnoliaceae > Magnolia > Magnolia changhungtana. Next base: position 1,929,843 of record JASAUF010000233.1, on the reverse strand, counting down.
CAATCTTCGCTGTCTTATTCCATTCTGTCACTTATGTGTAGATTGTGGCTGCTCAAAAGAACGAATGAACGGTATGGATCAACCGTACGGACGATGGGTGGGGCCCACAACTGCAACCAGGTGTCCACGTGCGAACGCTATAAAAAAAATTCAAAAAAAATAGAAATATCCATTTTGCTGAAGACGTCGGTCAAACTGACTTTGAGTGATGCATCCGGTCCGATACACGGCCAGCACACATGTGCTTATGCTATACATGTGGGGACCACTACGATTTAAACAAGAAATCTGCACCGATCATATGTTTTGTCACCTCCTAAAATGGGTTGAGACCAACTTCGAAGTATATCCAAATTGTAGGTGGATCCCACTTAAGGAATTAAGGGGCTGATCTGTCAGTTGGGGCACTTGCATAGTAATCCAATGGATGAAATTTAATACGCATGGTTAATTTATGGCCCCTATGTCATGTATAAAGTTTCGGGACAAATGGATGGTTGGAACCATGTGATCTTGCATTCTTTAATGTGAATGACTTGATTTCCTCGGACCCCTGGTGTGTAAATCCGTCGATGTTGGTCCTCTGGAATCCGTTCCTTACTTTTGTGACTTCGGAGCGTCAAATCCATGCTTTTAGTACTCTTTTTCAGTCAACGCTCCTGATTACTCCCTGCAACAAAAATACGATTAAAATATGACATTAAACATCATCATGTACGTGAAATCAGGTTCTAATTGCAGTCTGATATGCAATATTCGACCCTCATCACTTTTATTCTATCTCCCTCTATTTCTCTTTCTCTCTTTCTTTTTTCATTTATATATCTTTTTCTCCCTAATTTATAGGGAAAATTAATATGAGAGGGGGTGTGAAATGAAATGGTATTTATAGTGTCAAATGGTGCAAAATGACACCAATGTCCATTTATTCATTATCCTAACCCCAAATGAGGTTGACTAGTGGGACTTATTAAGAGGTGTATAGGTCAATATAACCTATGTGATAAGTTTCCTAATAAGCGATCTATGTTTAGACACAACCATCCAATGATTGGACGAACCGATCAACTAGAAATGCCCTAACCCAAATTGACCGTCACCGAGTGTCGATCGGGTCTATAACTATACAGATGTGGGCAATATAATAATCTCAATCGATGCTCTAAATTTGGTCATCATCTAATGGTCTAAAAGCCACAATTTTGACAAAGACCTGATACAAACAATTAACTTAAGTTTCTAATTAATTTCAGAAATATGAATACATCTTATGCATCAACCTTGTGAGTCTAAGTTGAGCGATTCAAGACGCGATCTTAGCTTAATGTCCAGCGAAGGACGTGAAGCTCGCTAAGACGAATATCTTTTTGTAGTCTCAAGTTTAGTGGACCATTAACGTTGTAGAGCGTATTCGAAAAATCAAGGCATTTATGGAATAAATTGGATATCGAGATTTCCTGTGCCTGACGATCAAAGTTTGGATTAGTTAAGTTCATAGTGTGATTTATTTGCAATTAGCAGAAATGGTGATTCGTTCATAATCACCATAAATTGTTAGTTCTTAGGTTAAACGAGTAATTAGGTCAATTTGATTTATTAATTAAGAACTAACCCTAATTGTCTCGACATTTAATATGTATTTATTTAATTATTTCTGTCTTAATTAATCAGTGATAAGTCAAATAGATTTGGACCATATATAAATAAATTACAAGTTTAGTTTTGATGTTTAAGGTCCTATTTGGGCAACGGGATTATAAGGGATTGGTGGGATGAGATTCAAAAAAACATCATTATTACCCATGGCAGGGATTGTCCCCTGATTCCATGGGATTAGATTAATGCTTTGCTTTGTTGGTAATACGATGGTACATTGAATGGATATACCTATCATCATTTGAAATTATCAGAATAACACACATGTATTATATCTAAATGAGGTAGATCCAAAACTTATGTGGCCCCAAAGAAGCTTTCAACCGTAAGTATTCAATTCCCATTGCTTTCAGTGGTGGGTCCACTTGAGCTTTAGTATTACCTAATTTTTGGCCATGCTCTAAAATAATCTCAAAAAATGGGTGGGTGGTGTGGATATAGCCCACACATCAAGGTGAGACCTACACAACTTGCTAGCATTGAGTGAAATCGGCACGGGACCCAATGCAATTCCATCCGATGTAATTCCAAACTTTTCCAAATACGGAGTGGAATTGGTACGGAATCAGATGAATCCAATCCCACCTAATCCCTTCTAATCCCGTTGCCCAAACAGGCCTAAGTGATTGGGCGAATTCATTACCTTCTCACGGTTAATTAATTGAATTTGTGAAGTTCATTCCTAGTAACACCCACGTATGGGTTAACATTAGGTGTTAACATCTTAATCAAATTACATTGAGATTTTTTGAAATTCAAAATAGCAAAAAATCCGTGAAGTTACGCCACGTAGGACCTATGATGGCATGATTCATGGCCAAGATCATTCGTATTGCATCTGCGTCATAAGCGCCGGAATAATGCTCTCTTGATAATTTTACTCGCGCGATTCGCCTTATAAAGATGTTCCTCTGAATGCTATCAGAGGTAGGGTCGACATTACAGGAAAAAGAGGGGTAATTACGTAATTGGAGGTGACGCGTATATAGAGGGGCGGAGTCGTACTGAGAATAAAAACAGAGTTCCGTTTTCAGTTCGATTCCGCAGAAACAGAAGCCCCAGCGCAGACGTAAAGGAGAACGAAACTCTCCGAAATCGGAATTCTACTTCTCGAATTTCTAGGGTTTTGTGGAGAAGTTACACACAAAGGGAGGAAGGGAGGGAGGGAGAGAGAGAGAGAGGGAGGGAGCGGGAAGGATATTTGCTTTGATTTTTGAAAATGCAAGAGATTTGAGTGGAATTTCGAAGGAGGTACGTTTGTATGATTTTTGAGATTTTTTTCCTGCGTTTCTTGGGATTTTTCGAAGGAATTGGTGGAATTTGTGAAGATGTTTTTTTGTATTTCTTTGGATTTTCAAAAAAAATACAGATGGTTGATATGATTTTTGAAGAATGCGAGATATTTTTGAGGATGACCGAGATATTTGCGTTTTTTTGATGATTTTTGAGAGAGAGAGAGAGAGAGAGAGAGAGAGAGAGAGAGAGAGAGAGAGAGAGAGAGAGAGAGAGAGAGACCTCTGAGAATTCTATCAACTTTGAGGAGAACTGATTTTTTGTTGATTTAGTGAGTTTATTTTATTTTAGTAGATCATTTTCTGACTTAGAATTTCCTGGGATCTGAGGTTTTAATTAGCAAAGTATGCCAGATATTTGTTCGGATTTCAGAAGGATTTTGAGCTGTTTTGAAGATTTTTTTAGGTTTTGTTGCAGTCATGGAGGAATTTACTGATGAAATGAAAGATATATTAGAATTTTTTAATCGTATTTTTAAAAATTCGATGATCTCTGCGTTATCGGATTTACAGTTGTATTTGAATTGTGAAGCATTTTTCTTTAATTTCCAATGTTAGGAGAAATAAAGAGATTTTGATTTCAGGGAATTTCTAGAGTTTTATTTATTTATTTATTATTATTTTTTTTATTTTTTAATTTTTTTTTTAATTTTATAATATTCATTACGAGTTAAGCCTTCAATTCTTCGAAGAAAGTGAGATTTTGCTGCACATTCCTTATGAGTCGAGAATTATTTTTTTCTAAAATGCTCGAGACTCCGTGGGATTTATTTTTTTTGGTGGTTTTGGAGAGAAATTGGTGATTTCTGCATATCGAATGCATTCTTTTCATTGTATTTTCTTCTATTGAATTAGTGAGTGGTAGACTTTTTGGATGCGAGAGCTTTATCTTATTACTAAATTTCCGAATTCTTTGGAAGATCTACTTGATTTCAAAAGAAAATTTCTGCAACTTTTGGCATTCGAAATTTTTATAAAATTCATCTGGATTTTGAAGAAAATCTGGAATTTTTGTGTTCTGTTCTTTCTCTTCTTTAAAAGTGATTTTTATTTGAATTTATGAAGATCTTTCTAGTGAGTTTTGTTCTCTTTCCCATTCTTGGATCATCTAATAATTTGTCAATAGAAAAGGAGCAGCTACGGATCTTCAATTCCTAATTCTGCTACTGACCTCAGAGTTTCTGAAAACGCTGCGGCTTCCGTTTTAGAAAATCTCAAATTGTAGTGCTCCCTTTAATTAGAGATCTCCTTTCTGTCTCAGAAACAGATACCTCAGCAGTTGAGGTGAATGCGTAGAGGTTTCTATTTTCGGGAAATTGGGGTTTCAAGAAAAGATGGAGAGGATTTTGATGGCAGCGAGTCAGGCAGGAGGAGAATCCTTGTTGGCAACAATAAAATACGCAGTTCTACCAATTGCAAAAGTCTTCACAATGTGTTTTATGGGGTTCCTGATGGCATCTAAGTATGTTAACATCTTCCCTGCGAGTGGACGGAAGCTTCTTAATGGGGTAAGAAATCGCTGTCTGGATTATGTGATTCTCAAGTTTTTTTCCCGTCTTTATTGGCTTTAAGAAAAGTAGGAGAGAGTGAACCAAAGGAGAAGTTTCTTGATATTTTCTTATTCCTTTTTACTATTTTGGCTGAATGAATAGTTGTAAATTGCCCGAGCATCGAAATTAATGGGTATAGATTGTCTGGCTGATTGGAAGAAATGGTTACAGTTTGTCTTGGTTATTGGATTACTACCAAGGAGAAGAATCTGATTTTTCCTTTTTTACTCTTTCTACTTTTTATGTAAACCAATTTTTATGATAATCTGGAGTGCAAGATAATACTGAGTGCAAAAAACTTCTTTTCTGAAATCCTTTCTCTGTCCCCCCTGCTGAATGAGTACTATCAATTGTATGGATTAGTTCTCTTTCTCTAGCTGAATAAATGCCTAAAATTGTTTGGGGCTTTCGGATTATTGCTAAGTGTCAATTTTATTTATTTATTTTTTCATTTTTTCTATTTTTTCTATTTATGTTTTTGGATGAATGAATGCTTATAATTGTCTGACCTGCTCATAAAAGTTTCTTTTCCATTCGCCTTTGTATTTTTACTCTTTCCTTTTCTTTTCCTTTGTTTTTTCCCCCTGGCCAAATGAATGCTTTCACAGCATGGGTCATTGGACAGTAACCCAAGTATCTTTTGTAAGATAGACGATCTCAAAGAGCTTGAATATCTTTCTGTTCATTATCAATCATATTGCGTTTGCAGTATGAGTCATTGGATGCTAACGAAATATCTTTCTGAAGATGGATGATCTCAAAGAGCTTTAAGACCTTTCAGTTGACTATCAGTCATCCTGTTTTCCATTTTCGGAGCAAACATACTGATACTGTGCGAGTGGCATCTGTGATCGACATCTGTGAAGCATAACTGGGGTATTGACTTCTTGTTGAGAATTGGAAAATTCTTCGCAGAAATTTTAGAACTTCAAGCTTTTCGATGGATTACAGACTTGCAGCCTTAGGGAAAGTGGAGTTTTTATTTTTATTTTTATTTCTGTAGAATGGCTAATGAGGAGTTTAGCTTCTCCATTTCTGTATGTGTTGTACATGACCGAGCTACAGTGGTTGTTGATATTTTTCCATGCACCTTTTCCTCTTATTCCTTTTTTGTTAATTTCAAATTGGTTGAAAATGGAATGCTCAGAGGGAAGGAGCTTGCCCAATACAACAGGCCAGTCCAGACATACTTTCTTTAGCACGAGTGTTGAGTATCTTGTTGTCTTTGCACTTTTATGTGACAACATTCCAGTTTATTTAAATGGGGGATGGGGCAGGAATTTACCCCCATCTAGAAAACTAAACGAAGAAGTTGAAAACACTCTTAGGAATTGTCAGTCAGTTTCAACTAGGTAACTTTCAGTGTGATTGCTTTCTGCCGTGCCATAATTTTGAGAAGCTTGTTTCTGAGGTGAACAAGTATTTTGGTGATTTCCTTTTGTTTGTTTCCACCTTTCTTGTTTTCTGTTTTATGATGTTGGTAACTCTTGTTTTCCTGCATCTTGCAGCTGGTCTTTTCTCTTCTTCTTCCATGTTTGATATTCTCTCAACTGGGACGAGCTGTCTCTTTACAGAAAATTGTGGAGTGGTAAGGACAAGAGCTTCTCCTTTTTCTTTTATTTATAGAACAGTAAACTACCAGCTTGTTTTGTTGAGTCTCTTGTTATTTTTGTCAGTTATGTTGATGCCTCTTGTTCACTTCTTCGGTTAAGTTGTAAATTGCATCCTTAGGTTAATTTGAAGGGTGCAATTGCAATCCATACCAAATTTTCTTGAGTTATGTTGTAAATTGTATTTATTTATTTCCTGGGTCTCTGTGTGTGTGTGTGCGCGCGCGTGTGTGTAATCTTTTTTCTGAAGGTTCTAATGATGTCTTCCACTTGCAGGTGGTTTATACCGGTCAATGTTGTTATTGCCACCATAACAGGTTCCATAATAGGGTTTATAGTTGCATCCATTGTTCGACCCCCATATCCATACTTCAAGTTCACCATCATACACATTGGAATTGGTGAGTTAATTCATTCTGAAATTTGAAGCCACAAAATCAGTCTTTTGCATTTCCAAAAAATATGATAGGCAGTTTTGATTGCTAGCCTTAACTTTGTGGTCTATACCTGTTTGTTTTTTCCTTTGTTCATTACTGAAAGATCCTTCTTATTGTATACCTGGCTGTTTTTCCAAATGGATGTTTTGTATGTGAAGATCTATAAGATGGACAGCCAAATCAGCATTTGGGAATTTTGGGAAAGAGGCGATGAGTGAACTTGAACTTCTCTCTATACTTTCACCATTAAATACCAAGCTGGTTACTATCAATAGGGAAAATACCTGGAGGTGAATCCCTTGCGGGTGCAACTTTTAGTGAGATGTCCTTCAATTCCATTTTGTGATTCCCTCATTCTCATGAGGAGAATGGGGGTGAGTTCAGTTGACACCATATTTTTTGGCAATGGTTCAATGGACAATGTGTGAGCTTTCCATGACATTCTTACACAATTTGATATTGTTTCTGGGTTGAAGGTTAATCTTGGTAAAAGTAGTATCTTTGTTATCTATCTTGCTAGTGATGATCTCATATCTATTGCTGTGTGTGTTGGCTGCGGGGTGGGGAGTTTCCCGTCTAAACATCTCGGTATTCCTTTGGTGCCGGGTAAGGCTGGGTCGGTGCTTGGATGGTGTTATAGAGGTCTTTAGAAGGCTCGCTTCTTGGAAAAGAAGGTTTCTATCCCTTGGTGGAAAAATCACCATGGTGAAATAGTTTTGGCTAATTTCCACTCTACCTGTTATCTGCCTCAAGATGTCCAGTAGCCTTCTCAAATAGATTGGAGTTCACTCTGTGTAATGACTTATTTGGAATGACTCTGTGGAGGCCCACAAATTCCATTTGCTGGCTTGGGAAAGTGTTTATAAACCAAACAGGTGTTGTGGTTTTGATACAGAGACAAGTGTATTGCAAATCTTGTGTTTCTTGCAAAATGGTGGTGGATTCAAGGAGTCCCTTTCAAGAGAGGTTCTTGTTGAGAAGAATGGGCCGGAGGAAAATGCGTGGGATGTGAGGACTGGTGCTACAACTACTGGATCCTCATTTTGGCACCGTGTCTTGGGCCTGTTGTTTCTGCAAAGGGCTTTCAAGGTTTAGAGTGGGTGCATGATCAAAAGTTCGTATATGGATAGACTGCTGGTGCAACGAAATCCCTCTAAAGATTTGTTCGCCATAGCCACTTCCAAAGATGTGCGTTCATGCTTTCAGCACAATGGTGGCAGTATAGTGTGGGGATGTTTATTTCTGGCGCGACCTCAAAGACACGGAGATTGTTAGTGTTGGCCTCTATTTCTATCCGTAGAGGCTGTTTTCATTCCTGAGCAGAGATCGGACAGGCGGTTCTGAATCTAATTGCCAGCTTTTCTGTGAACTCATGGCAGGTTATTTGTTTGGTGTGACGGGTTTTTTGTGTTGTCAAGAATGTGGGAAGTGGTGACACTGATGAAGATACAAGTGTTTTCATGGACATCATGCCTTGAAAATATCTTCACTATAGACAACTTGAAGCATAGATGTATTGTGCTTCCAAATCATTGTTATGTGTTGTGAAAATGAGGAATTAGTGAATCATCACTTAATTCATTGCAAGCCAGCAAAAAAAATCTGGTATATTGTTTTTGGTAAAATTGAGCTGATGAGTTGAGTACGTATTAGGTCCCTAGTGGAGTTATTTAGCAACTGGGTGGCTGTTGGGTGGGAAAGTTGCTGTAGAAGATGTTGTGGTTATTTTGACGATGTGGAAGGAACATCAAGATCTTTGACAGCAAGAGTTGCCTGGTGTTGGGCTGGATTTAGAGATTTAATTGTTTTCCGTGTTTGTTTTTCATTAGGCTTTTGCCATTCGTAGAAAGATTAGATTAGTTTATAATAAATTATGATTGATTCTCTTAGTTGTAGAGATGCCAATTTAGGATTCCTTTAGGATCTATAAAAGGATGGTGGTGTAGGAGTTAGTAATTCGAATAAATTTCTAAGTGTGGTTCTTTTTTAAGTTTTTATAAGAGAAAAGGTTGATATCAATAAAAGTTCTTTCCCTCTCTACTCTATTGTTCTTGTGAGTATTCTTTTTTAAATTTCTTTGCAATTCGGGTATTGAGATCTCATTGAATCGATAACCAAATTGCATCATCTAGCAAAGCATGCAAATCCATATGTATGCGCATCAGCACGTGTTGTAAATGCGTAGTGTACCTCAATCCTTGTGTTCCAAGATGTGGACTTGAACATATGTGGGCATAACCCATAAGTCGTACCGAACAGATGATCCTGACTGATAGAGGCCAGCTAATGGACAGTTTAAATGAAAATTAGTTGACGCTCCCAGATTCAACAACTAATGTCCAGACATAAGTGGATAGGACCATCCATTCCACCTCACAAAAAAGAAAATCCTATCATCTTGGTTGATATTACAAATGCACCTCCTTTTTACTGTGTTGTATAAGAGCAGCATGACATTAAACTCATCCAATTCATTTCAATGAAACTTCCATTGCTTGACTTTTGTATGAGATTCTATGAATCCACAAATTGGATCCATTCTTCATTCGGGATTGGATTTGCCCATTTATAGTTGCCAAGATAAAGAGGCAAATGCAAAGCATTTCATCCCATTTTTTCTGATTAAAATTGTTTCTAACCAGATTAGAAATGATTTTATACAAATAAAGGTGGAGTCACACTACGAAGATTCCTAGAATCTCTCCTATGACTAGAACCCGATCTTAGGAAGCGAAAAAGATGTATTTTTGTTCACTCGAATTATGTAGCATACATCCCTTAAAGTTCACACATATAGCCAAGTCACAAAAACCTACTTAAATCGAAATCAGCCAAGACTATAATTAACTTACCTAAATTAGCTAACATTTGCAGTAGAGACTAACCAAATACAAGGAACTAAGAGGAAAAATCCAAACAATTCTAAAACTCTATACATACCAACCGAGGGTGTTTATACACAACAATGTGTGTGTGTGTGGGATTTACAAATTTGTATTCTCTATATGTTTTATATGTGTAAGCCTTTAAAGATATCCAAGTGGACCCGTGGACCCCCCAGTCCTACTTGGTCATGTAAATGGGCCATCTGATTGGATCTGAGGGGCCCTCAGTCCCATCAAACCATTGAATTGGTCCTCGTTACTCGTTAGACACTATCTGATCCAAATCCTTAATTTGGACAATTTGGAGACGATTCGGTATAGATCTTCAATCTGAATGGTTAGAAGGTGTGCATCTTCATTGTAGACAGTTAGATGGACCTGATCTTGACCCTTGGATGGGCATGACGGGTGTGATCTTCAAACAATCACTAGTAGGATGATTCTTGTTCTCCCATTAAATGATTGGATTGTCCTCATCATTCCTTCACAGTGCCTCAATCCAAATCATTTTGAGGAGTCATTTGGATGCAAGGAAGCTCACTTAAGACAGATGTCCATCCGTGAGTTTAAATCATAGACGGGGGGACATAAAGATGTTGTGTTGGGATTCATGCACATGAGCAATTATGGATCTTGATTCTCGAGATCTTGTGTTTGGAGGACACCTCATGAGAGTCCGTTTCTTGAAGAGTACTGTAGGAGCATATATTAAGGAGGCGAACGATGGAACATGTGACAACAGCTCATGTGCATTAGATCCACCACGGTATAAGTTGGTCCTCAATACACTCTCTCTCTCTCTCTCTCTCTCTCTCTCTCTCTCTCTCATTCATCTCATAAACTGATATCACATTATCTGCAAACCACGTGCACCAAGGGACCTTTTACCGGACACTAACGGTTAATCTATAACAAATGCAAAATGGTGAAGGGCTTATGGTCAGCCCCTCATGACAACCAACTGCTTCTGGGAATTCATTAATCTCGCCACCAGCTCGCTCACTCCTGTAATGTTTGACCTTGCATTTCTTAAATGATGTTGACATAACCTCCTAGGTCCCCTTTCCTTCTCATCACTCATCACTTAACCGCAGTAGGTACCCTATTGCATGCTTTCTTCATATCTATACAAAACATGTCGATTTTCCTCACATATCTATACGACTCCGTCAATTCTATAAAATGAGATCAAGATCTCGTATAGATCATTACTGTTTGCTAAAATGAGATGAACTCATTTTTAGGAAATTAGCACTTCCCTTAAGATTCAAGTTTACTTGTTGGGAATTTTTTAGTCCCCCCATGTTTAATATCTTCATGTAGGGACTCTTTTTGGTAGACAATTTTACTGCAGAATTGTTTCATTATCATAGGACAATTTATTGCATGATTTGATTATTTGATGCTTTAAACTTCGACATGTCATGCTAAGCATCTATTTACTTAATGTGACTGTTTTCCCATGTAGGAAATGAATTTGTTATTATTTCATGAAAATCTATTGGCATCCTATTGTCCTTTTTCCCCCTCGATCTCCTCGTTTTCTAATTTTTGGGCAGTTGTATTAATTTAGCTGGCTAATATGCAGTCCTTGTGGATAACTTGCATGTACCTTAAATAAAGATGTTGCGTTATTTTGAGTTTCTTCTTCTTCTTTAATACAGGGAATATTGGAAATATACCTCTTGTCCTGATTGCGGCTTTATGTCGAGATAACTCCAACCCTTTCGGCGACTCAAGCAAATGTAGCGAGGATGGGAATGCGTACATCTCATTTGGCCAATGGGTAGGTTCTGAAACATGCTCAATGTAGACACCCAGGCATCCACACAGATTGAAGTTTCTCTTTTTATGTGTTTCTTTTTTCTAGTGCTTTACTTGTTCTTTATTAAAGGCCTACTCATTAAGATACCCAGTTTATATATTGATACTACTTATTAGGCCTTTCAGGTTTCTAGGCAGGATCATTCTTAGGTTTGAAACACTCGAGTTCTATTCGTTTCATGAACTCCCCTCTCATTCAAAATCAGAATAACAGATTTGCAGGAGCTTTCCATGGTCTGTTGTAGCTTATTCATAGATATTAATAGGGGATGTAACTTGCCATCATCTGTTGATCTCATGAAGCAAAAATTTCAAGGGTCATGATCTAGTGCAAATGTTTTCACTATAATAATAGTACAAACTAGTTTTGTGTGGCCCATTGCGATGTGTTGATGTCATTGTTGATTTTAAGAGATTTGAAGTGAGAAAGGAGAGGAGATGAAGAGAGAGAGAGAGAGAGAGAGAGAGAGAGAGAGAGAGAGAGAGAGAGAGAGAGAGAGAGACTTGTGTGTTAGGGACACAAGCCCTAACACACCTTTATTATATCACTAGAAACAAATATCATGCTCCAAGAGTGCACACAACTCTATGCACTCACACACCCAATACATACAGTAAGTACATAATGTAGCTTTCCTATACTCTCCCTCAAGTTGGAGCGTAGATGTTAATCATACCCAAAAGCACATCGGGCAACTGTTCCTTGGAACGAACAAACGGAGTGATAATATCCTTGTTATTAACATTTTCGCTAATGAAGTGGCAATCAATCTCAATGTCCTTCATACGTTCATGAAACATGGGATTGCTGGCAATGTGAATGATAGTTGCAGTAGAAGGGAATAAGAGTCGGAGGATCATATCCAAGTTCTCGCAACAGAGTTCGAAGCCACACAATTTCACAGGTTGCATGAGCCATTGCCTTGTATTTGGCTTAAGCAGAAGATCGCTCAACAGCTGACTGCTTCTTGCTTTTCCATGTAAGAAGATTGCTACTGACAAACGTGCAGAAACTTCCAGCACAGTCAGCATAAGAGTAGGCAAAGAGGCAAAGATAAATATGTTGCTAAAACAACAATCCTTTGCTAGGAGCAGACTTTAGATATTGAAGAATTCGATATACTGTTGTTAAATGCATAGTGCGAGGGGTATGCATGAACTGACTAACAACACCCACGACATAAGATAGATCAGGCTGAGTAATAGTGAGATAAATCGGTCGACCAACCAACCGACAATATGTCCCTGGATCAGAGAGAAGAGTGCCATCATCAGGACTGGGTTTCATAGTAGTATCTATAGGTGTGGTGGTAGGCTTGCATCCCAACGTCCCCGTCTCTGAGAGAAAATCAAGGGCATATTTCCTTTAAGCGAGTATTACTTACAGCTTTGATCGAACAACCTTAATCCCAAGAAACCACGAGGAGTTCCAAGATCTTTGATCTTAAATTGAGTTCGGAGGAAGGATTTAACTGTCACCATCCCTTCAACATCATCTCTAGATAGCACAATATCATTGACATAGACAATCAGAACCATAATCCTTGCAGGTCGAAGACGAATAAATAGGGAATAATCAGCTTGGCTACGAATAAAACCAAAGTCTAGAAGAGCATGCCCGAACTTATCAAACCAGGCATGTGGAGACTTCACCTCGTTCAACTTTTCACTGAAATAAGCAATAAGGTGCCCTTCCTAAGAGAAGTTCTCTTGAAATTTGGCTTCAACGAAGAATGGTTCAACCTGGCCTCAAAGTGTTGGGGCTATTGTTGGTTTTCCGTGCTTATTAATGGGGAAATGTGCAGATACTTCAAATTGTCTTAGGGTCTGCGTCAGGGGGGATTCACTTTCGCCTAGTCTGTTCATCCTCGCTGCCAATGCTTTCAGCTAGGGTTTTAGACAACTTGTAGAGAGGGGTTTCTGCCAACCATTTAAGGTGCGTCGGGGTTGCCTAATCATCTCCCACCTCTTGTACGTGGATGATAACATACTTTTCTTAAACGGTAACAATGAGTCGTTAAGGGTCATCAATGATTTTCTTAATAAATTCCAAGTGATTTCTGGCCAGAAAATTAACAAGGAGGAGCATATTTTATTGTTTAAAGAAATTTCCTTTAGCACGGGCGAGAGCAATCAAAAGAGTGCTAGCTCCCTCACATATCTTGGAATGCCTATTTTGAATGGTAGGCTTAGAAGGGTGAGGTTTCAACCGTTGTTAGAAAAAGTTCGAAATCACATCGTAGGATGGAAGGGTAGGTGTCTTTTCCAAGCAGGGAAAACCATCTTGATCAGGCATGTACTTTCTAGTATTCCTATACATGCGATGACAGCTACCCCGATCCCAGTGCAGATTCTAGAAGCTATGGAAAAAAGATTTTGCGAACTTCTTTTGGGGATGGGATGAGGGGAGAAAGAAATATCATTGGATCTCCTGGAAGCGGATTGCCCTTATGATGAGGGTGGGCTAGGAATTAAGAGGCTCAAAGAGGTGATGGAGAGTGTCAGGTTCAAGTTAGCTTCGGTAGTGAAGTTTGGAGAAGGGGAGAGCATTTGGGCTTCTTTCATGTGAGCTAAATACAAGTTTTAGACGTATCCCAACAACGCCATCTCCTTTGCTCATGTTACGTTCCTGCTCTAGAAAAGCATTGTTCCTAGCTCTAGAAGATCATGTTAGGTGGTTGGTTGGAAGATGGGAGATTAGTTTTTGGTCGGCAGATTGGACTGGCCTTGGTCAGCTCTCTTCTTGGTGCCTGGCCTAGATTCCACATAATTTGTCTCAACTTTAGGTGAAGGATATCCTTGGTCCTGAAGGTATTCGGTCGCTGGATTCTATCGGAGCCCTGTTGCCTCAGGTGGTTCTCGACCATATTAGGGATGAAGGATTTTGCACAGGGCAGAATCAAGGTGTTAGTGTGTGGACCCTAGAGCCTTCAAGGATCTTCTCAATCCGGTCAGCTTGGTGGCTATGCAGGTCAGCGGGAATTAGGAGCTGGTCAAAATGGGTATGACATTCGACATTGCCTTTGAAGATCTTGATTTTTGTTTGGAAGCTATTGCAAGGAGCTGTTCCGGTGGACAACAAGGTGCAAGAAAAAGGTGTGCAACGAGCATCTAAGTGTTGTTGCTGCTTCGCCCAAAGTACGAGTCTGTTCATACGGTTGTACATGCATGATGGTACGGCTAGGGGTGGCCGTATGGTTATGGGGGGTGTGGGTCGATGGAGGTTTGGGTCGGGTTATGCTAAGGATGTATGGGTTGGAAGAAAGATGAATACTGATGGAGGTGGGGAATGTTTGTTGATGGAGAAAGACCAGAAGAAAACTAGAAATAAAGAGAATTGAAAAAAATACCTTTTGATAAAAAAAAAATGAAAGAGAAGAATAACTTGGATTCACTCCATAGCATCACACCAAATCACTCCAAAGTCCAATCGCAGGAGGTTTTACTTCATCACAAAGTAAAGAGAAAGAGATTTATTAATTTATTATTTATTATTTCATATGCAATAATGGCTAGGGTGAAGACATCCAACCCTCATATAGTCTCAGGAAATATTTTTTTGTCCTTGGATAATTTTTTAAAAAACATAAAGACGCTCAATAAAATAAAATTTGTTTCCAACTCCATAACTCAACAAAAATACAAGCTAAACAAAAAATAATAAACATATAAAAACTAAACTATTTCGTAGCCCACGATCAAGATGTCCAATGACGATGATCCAATAGTCGGAATGGTCTAAGTAGCCCCCATGCATATTCCCAGTATGGGGCCTTCAAAGATGCATAATCATGCGTGTGGGGTCTTTAACGGGCTAGGCACTTGAATTGGGCCCACAAGGCCCCATGTATGCATCATCTAGCCATAAAGAAATGAGAGCTCTCCTCCTCCTATATACTCTGACTGGTGCTCAGATGTCCTTATCAATCCATGACAATAATTTAGCTTTGAACACCATGGTACGCAGGGTTGAGACCAGAAAGGAACTGCATGATTCTGGTCTTATCACTCTACTTCTAGATATTCTCATAGTCCATCGTACAATTGGAAGGAAGATGATGATAAAGGTCTAACTCATCCCACATTTTGCGAACACCAAAGAAGTATTCCTTTAAGGACTTCAAATCTTGTTGAAATCTCCCAATATATGAAATTATTGTGAATATTCTGTATATATTTTGAGCTTCTGAATACATGTCATAAAGAGTATCCCATATCTTTTTTGTAGAAGTTAAAAACATGACGAAGTTGCTCATAGTTGGTTCCATGGTGTTAAGCAGCCAAGCCACGACTTGGTAGTTTTCCTTGGTCCAAGCCTTGAAGTTCTCATCTGTTGAATTTGGAGCTTCATCCAAGATATATGAAAGTCTTTGTCTTCCCCCTAAAAATAGTTTTACAGATTGACCCCACTGCAAGTAGTTGTTGCCATTCAACTCGATAGTTGTAATTGACAAGGGATGAGCTTCTGAAGATCCCACACCATATTCAAAAGGAATCTTGTCCTCCATAAGGGTACATACATACGAAGCCCAAGAATAAACAACTTAATAAAGGGCCACAGATCAGCGACAACCACAAATCGATGACGACTTAGCCTTTGATAATGGTGTAGGAGGTCCAGAGAGTCAGAGACAATTGAAAAGAGGGAAGCACACAACGGTGATCACTGAAGGCTTGATCTAGGCATAAATAATGCCTTGCACACGAAAGATTAGCCTCGGGACAAACACGGAGGGTTTCAGTGTATTGCCAGACCCTAAGAACCCAAAAACGGTACCACCGCACCTTGATTTGGCTCAACAACACCTCCAACTCCCCATTGCTTGCAAAAACAACTTTATGGGAAGGTAGATAGAGTAAACCCAACCCAACATATGTGAAAATTTTCATGGATAAGCTACCAATTTGAGAAAACTTGACGAAAACAAAGATTGGGAGGCCAAAAATGAAATGTGATCAAACGTACTTTAGATGAGCGATTGAGCTCCATAAATCTTGTAAAAATTACCACAAATCTTCTAAAATCGAGATTTATCAAACCATGTTCTTCCCAATCAAAAACAAGATGTGTGGTTCGTACACTTATTGATGTCAGTCGTACGGTTGTTGACGTCAGCAGATTTCAGTGTCATTGATCAACACGAGAAACGAGGCTTTGATACTAAGCTGATTTTAAGAGATTTAAAGTGAGAAAGAAGGAAAGGAAATGAAGGGGAGAGAGAGAGAGAGAGAGAGAGAGAGAGAGAGAGAGAGAGAGAGAGATTAATGGTCTCCTGTGAACCATCCCACAGGATACTTTGGTGCAGTCCAATTCCCACCGCAAGAGACCTTTGTGCGGGCGCGGATTGGCTACTGACAGGTTGAGTAGCGATATTGCTACTGAATTTGTGGCCCCACCATGATATATGTTTTGTTTCCATGTGTCGGGAATGACCACTTTTGCTCGAGTTTGGTGCGGCCCAAGGGATCAAATCTTCTTGCAGTTCATCTTGCGTTTGAAGTGGTATTTTTGTGAGCACGTGCATGGGAGTGGATGGACTTCATAGGTTTGGTCGGCCCCACCGTCCGAACACATTGGACGACTCAGATCAACGAATCTAACAAAGGTGGTGGGCCACAGTGCATCACAGCGGGGACCCCATGCGCACGCTGCGTAAGAGAAGATGGGTCGGGTTAGGTCAAATTGCGTTTGACCCAACCCTAAGTTCGGCGCAAGGCTGGTGCGCATGCGCTGCGTGGGCACGCCACTCAAGGTGGGGTCCACATCAATGTAATGTAAGATCTACACCGTCCATTCATTTTGCCTTCTAATTTGAGGGTTTGAGACTAAATTCAAAGCATATCCAGAGATCAGGTGGGCCCCAAATCGGTTGGTTTGTGGCTGATCTTTCCATTGGGCCACTTCCACAAAGATCCAATGGCTGAAATTTCACGTGTATGGTTACTTTATGATCCTCAGGCCAAATATAAAGTTTCGAGCCAAACGAATGGTGGAAACCCTGTGATCTTGCATTCAGGATGATTTTCAGGCTTCCTTATCTTCGATCACTTGGTTTCCTCGGATCTTTGGTGTATAAATTCTTCAATCTCGGTCTCCTAAGGTCCGTCCCTTGCCTTGGTGAATTTTTGAGCATTAAATTTATGCTTTTAGCACTCTTTTTAGTCCAAGCTTCTAAATTCACCTTGCAACAAAAACATGATTAAAATAGAACGTTAAGCATTATCATGTTCATAAAACCAAGTAATAAATGGGTCTAATATGCAATATTTGACCCTCAACAGTAATCCAAGGGGAGGGGAATCAAACTTATGTTTATGGAGAGTATACCCATGACCAAAGCCGTTTGCCCTAACACACTTTGATTATATCACTAGAAACATATATACATGCTCCAGGAGTGCACACAACACTATGCACTCACACATCCAATACGTACGCTAGGTACACACAAAGCAGCTTTCCTATAGACATTTGCTCTGATCATCTTGCATGCCATCCCTTGTTTGGCCATGGGCCCAAAAATCATTCCAATCCATTAATCAGGTATGCCACATAAGCAGGAACGCTTGGGAGGAGGATGTTCCCCATTGATTTGCAGTGGGCCATATCCAAGTTTCAGAATGGCATACTTTTTAGGTGTGTGATCATCTGTTGTAGATGTGTCATTTCAATGGATTGGATGGCATACACAACACAGTGGACCCTCTACGTGAATCAAGAGTGAGGCTTCCCCTCCCAACTCTTCCTGCTTTTGTGGCCCGCCTGAGTCATATATTGGCCATATTGGCCTGATTTTGGGCCCATAGCCAAACGAGGGATGGCATCAAGATGGTTGAAGTGGATCTTATCAACACATCATGGTGGGCACCACACAACTCCTTTGCACTATAATATAGTGAAAGTGTTTGCGCTTGACCAGTTTCCCTTTTCAATCCTTCTTTCATTTCTTTCAATCTAGCAGTCTTCGAGCACTGCTTCCATCATCTGCAATCTCTGGGGCATATAGACTTCCTTGGCTGTGGATTATATCATGCTGGCCATTATTGTTGTCGTACTGCAATTACATACACCTTCAGTTAAATATAGGCATGCTTTTATTTTTATTTTAATAATCAGCATCTCTCATATTAAGTTTGTCGAACATCATTTGATCCCCATGAGAAACTGATTTTTGCATTTATTTCCGCTAACATCTCAACTTACTGATTCACTGTTATATGGCTTTGTAGTCCACTGAAAATCGTTCATTTTGTTTCCAATCCGAAAGCTAAATTTAAGTAGATCTTCTTCATGTTTCTGTAACATTTCTTAGAACTGACCTTGGTATAATGTGCATGTGACAGGTAGGTGCTATTATACTATATACGTATGTATTTCAAATGCTTGCGCCTCCTCCAGAAGGTTCCTTTGATGTAGCTGAAGAGCAAAAGCTTCCAATCAAATCTACTCCAGTGAATGGTATGCCCGAGCAAGTTCCCTTCCTAACATCAGAAGTGGCTGAAGACAATGAACCAACAGAAATAACATCCTCAAAGAGAGGAAAGGTGAGAAAGAAGTTTAGCTTTACATGCATTTAGTTGTGTTTCGATCTCGTGAATGTGAAAGATATGGCACATTCTCTTTTTTGCTACTGATGTGAAATGTTTCTGTAACATCGTGCATGCTTAAATGAGAATTCTAATGGCCTAGCTTCTTCTTGCATGTCAAAAAAGTTCATTACCTATTAGAAAGTAATCCATTGGTAGTTTCAACCAGTGTTTGTAGTACCGGTATCGTAACATGTATTGCTAATTGGGGATACAGAAATATGTATCGATATCTGTCGATATTATCTCCGATGCTAGGAATGTATCGCTGACTAAGGGAAACATGGGAAAATGGTGGAATTTTTCAATGAAACTTCAGGCAATGTTAAAATACACATATTTACATATTTAGGCATAAAAAATTGCATAAAAAAAGAACCATACATAAATTTCTAGTTAATAGGGGCCTAAAACATGTATTGTTGTTAAAAATCAGTGTAATACGTCCATCCATCCATACATGCATACAAATGTACATCCACACACACACATGATCCATCCATCCATGCATAAATACATACATACCCACACACACACACACAAGCCATCCGTGCACACATGCATGCATTGTATGATACTACCATACATTGATGGAAAAAAATGATTTTTGAAATGGAAATATATTTTTCTGAATAAAGATATTTTCATTTATCTTTGAAAATGTAATATTTTTATCAAGAAATGGACCCCATCAATCATCACCATAAAAAAAGAACCATACATAAATTTCTAGTTAATAGGGGCCTAAAACATGTATTGTTGTTAAAAATCAGTGTAATACGTCCATCCATCCATACATGCATACAAATGTACATCCACACACACACATGATCCATCCATCCATGCATAAATACATACATACCCACACACACATGATCCATCCATCCATGCATAAATACATACATACCCACACACACACACACAAGCCATCCGTGCACACATGCATGCATTGTATGATACTACCATACATTGATGGAAAAAAATGATTTTTGAAATGGAAATATATTTTTCTGAATAAAGCTATTTTCATTTATCTTTGAAAATGTAATATTTTTATCAAGAAATGGACCCCATCAATCCTCAACATACAACCATAAATAAGACCCCCCCCCCCCCCCCCAAAAAAAAAAAAAAAAAACAAAGTAGATATCTACTAAAAAAAAAAACGTTGAAATTATTTTTTCAAATTAAACAGGTTTTTAATTATCTTTTAAAAAATTTAAGAAAAAATTCTAAAAATTAAAATATCTACATGAATTCGTAGATTGGCCAAATCTTGTCAACAAATTAAAAATTGGGCACTCAATTAATTAATGTAGATGAGAAAATGGGGAAAAATCGGATTTTCCCAAAATTTCCCAATTCAACTCTTAAATCTTTCGGTTTTCAACTGCAAATCCATGCC
This sequence comes from Magnolia changhungtana, assembly GCA_030180095.1. Taxonomy (NCBI): domain Eukaryota; kingdom Viridiplantae; phylum Streptophyta; class Magnoliopsida; order Magnoliales; family Magnoliaceae; genus Magnolia; species Magnolia changhungtana. The sequence goes on along the minus strand of JASAUF010000233.1, from coordinate 1,909,597 downwards.
AAAAGAAAGGAAATATTTTCTTTTCTTTTTACTTTTTCCTTCTTTTTTTTTTTTTTTTTTGCACTTTTTCTTACCTTCCATGTTTTGGCCCATGGAGCTTTCGAGCGTCGATTTCTCCCCCAAATGATGGATATGTAAAGGTCCAATAAATAAACAGATTTTTTCTATTTTCAAGCATTGAGATTCACCCCCACCACACACATGCATGCATGCACACACAAAAGATCAATAAATAAATAAACATTTTTTTCTATTTCCTGGAAATTTACACACTTAGGTGCCTGTTTGATAAACTGAAAATTAATTCAAGTGTTGAAAACTTAATAGTATTGAATTGTAATTTCGAAATAATTTTAGGGATATTTTAGTATTGAATTGTAATTTCGAAATAATTTTAGGGATATTTTTGTATTAAATTGTAATTTCGAGATAATTTTAAGGCTATTTTAAAGTGAAAAGAAATTTTAATGCACCACTACTTTCAGCATTTAGCCGTCGGCATTAAAGGAGCTGAAAAAAGACTCATATTCTTAGTGAAAATTAATTGAAGCACTTAATAAGTTGAGTTTGCCAAACGATTTGAATCAGTGAAAATAACTGAAAATATCAAATTTCAGTGATAAGTGTTGAAAGTAAGTTTTACCAAAAGGTCCCTTGGGCATTTCCCGTTTCCCTATATTGAGTATCGCTGATAAACTCAATACAAGGGAGGTTTTAAATAGAACTTCAGGTGATATTGTAGCTAAAATATCGTGTATCGTTATCTCGCTGAATTTCGGTGCTACCTTTAAAAAAAAAAAAAAAAACTTTTATGAGAGTTTCTGGCGATACTGATGGTATTGGCGATATTGTTAATAATATCGCCAATATCTGGAACACTGGTCTCAACAACCTGGACTCCCACCTGCAAGTGTGTGTTTGATGTAGAAAGCAACACTAACGATCTCTCTATGGAATTTAGTATAAAAAAACACTATCTATCTCAAGGACGATGGAGATGATCAATTATTTGTTACTCTTGTTTCAATTAATGGACAATCTACTTTAAAAAAAGAAAAGAAAAGAACTCGTTAGAGCAAGAACTTCAAAACATAATCACAACAATTAGAGCCAGCACTCGCATCCAAGGTGTCCCAAATCAGTTATGCAACGGCCGTTATGTAACGGTAATGGTCATAACCGTTACGCTTTACGGGAATTACAGAAAAAACAGGCTGTAACTGCCCCGTAATGGTCGTGTAACAGTTTTTTTTTCAAAAGAAAAAAGGACCATAAAGGCCAAAACGGGGCCGTTACAGCCCATATCATAACGATAATGGTGGTGGTCGGTATGGCCACCGTTACCATTATGGGACACCTTGCTTATATCCAAGGGAAAAATATCAACTTCAAAGCATGGTAATTCCAGACATGCTGAGAATTGCCATAGATTATCTTTTTCAAGTTGAATAAAATATCATATGTATTTCAAGTACTTTATTTCTCAAGTTCGTGGTATGAAATAATGCTTTGTTGACCTTTATGGAAGATGCCAGTGTTTAGAAGTATAGGGGATTGAAGCCCTCGTCGATTGAGAGGAATAAGCCCCTTGCCTGACTTGTCAACTGTCATCATGACCCTTTGGTGAAATGTTATTGAATTCCAGTCAGTTTATTGGATCTGTGATACTGTGTTCAGCTTTCACCAATAGACAATGTAAGAAATGATGGGCCTCAAACACCTTGGATTGGGACATGAGGTGTCGTACGATTCTCCTGAAAACTTAAAAACCTGATGTGTTCATATCGTTATATGGGGGCATAAGGAAATCTATAGTTGGGGGTTGCAATGGGCCCAGCAGCCCTCCCTTGTAGGGCCATGGGCTGGGGTTGGGCTAATGATAATCATCAAGTAGGGCATTATTTCACAAAAGGAATGTATGGCATAAAACCTTGTGTGAGCAGTTCTGATTCAACGTGTATCTTAAGGGCACTCTTGGATTTGAGGGTTATGTTTCAATGATCATAGCCATTTATACAATGGGGCTCTTTGTGGATGGATGTCACAACCCAAAAGAAAATTCTTAGGTTGGACTATTTTAAACCTGGATCATTTCACTTATTTGTTACAAGGTCAAGCCATTTTAGCCCAATTCAGGTCAGGTCCGAGGCTGGGGTTTAGGAAACTAGGTCTGGGCTAGGGCATGGTGTGCAAAAACAGTTAATGCCCATTACGTAATGGTAACGGTGGACACCACTATGCATTACAGCGCTATAACGGCTGTTATGAAAAATGGCTCATAGAAGGTAACAGTCCGTTACAGGCTGATGTTAGTTTTTTTTTAAATTTTTAAAGGCCATTACGTCTTATATTGTAACGGTAATGATGGTAGCTGTTATGGCCATTGTTACTATTACTGTATACCTTGGGCGAGGGCCAACCCCGGACCAGCCCATTGTCACCCCTAAATATATTAATACATTAATATAACAGTTCTTAAAGGCACAAGTTGCAGAGATTTTATTTATTTATTTATTTATTTATTTTTAAATATAATGAAATCGGATGGATACTATACAGATAGTACTAAAATTTGAATTGATAAATAAAATTACAAGATATAAGTAGCATAGCCAGGTTGAGATTCAGATTCCGTGCTTCTCTAACACATGGCTTTCAACATGGAATCTCTTTGATAATTCATTTACTCTGTACTATCATCAATCATAGGAAAAGAGCCATTATGTTATATATATATATATATATATATATATATATATATATATATATATATATATAAATCAGCCATATACGGAACTCAGGTGGGCCATACCATCTAAAATTATGCGAAGACACCGTTAAAACATATAAAAGCACTTGGTGGGGCCCACCTGAGTTTTGCATGCGCCTGAAACTTGGTCTGAACCCTCATTCAAGTGGGACACACATAATGGATGGGCTGGATTTTCAAACCACATCTCGGTGGGCCCTCAAAAATGGTTATGAATGTTTTAATGGTGCATGGCCCCTCTCCACTTCTGTATGTGGTGTGGCCCACACAAGTCACGGATTGACTTGATTTTTGAGACCTAGGCCCACGATGGAATGGTGCATCTGACTGATGGGGTAGATATTCGAAACGCATCACGGTGGGGCCCACGGAGCTCGACCTCATGGGGCGTTAAAATCAACTTGAGCACATTGTACCTTTTCCCTATATATATATATATAATATATATATATATATATATATATATATATATATATATATATATATATATATATATTGCTTATACCACTTGTAATCTGACATTGCAACTAGTTATCATATTTAGGAGGTAAGAGCATAAATAATTATGAGTCCAATAGAAATGAATATCTGAGCTAGTCTAAACATCTTGCCATGCTATTAGAAATGTAATGCAGGGGCATTTTCACACTGGACTTGACTGGGTGGCCTATGGGATGCAGGGGCACACTCGGAGTGGGCGGCTCGTGTGAAGCGGGTGGCTTATGTGAGGCGGTACCCATGTGATGTGGGGCCCACGAGGGGGTTTCGGCCGAGGTCCTAACCCATGGGATGTGGGGCCTGGGTTATGAGATAAATGGAATAATTCGCCATGCTTTATTAATTCAAGCTTTTAAAGCAAGTGGTTAATTGTCCTGCATCAAATTGGTATCAAAGCAGGAGGTCTTGTGTTCGAGATTCCTCGCCGGGGGTGATTAATGCATGGCATTTTTACACCCGGGTGGCTTGTGTGGGGCGATACCCATGTGATGTGGGGCCCATGAGGAGGGTTCGGCCGAGATCCTAACCCATGGGATGTGAGGCCTGGGCTACGTGATAAAGGGATTAATTTGCCATACTCTATCAGTTCGAGCTTTTAGAGCAAGTGGTTAATTGTCCTGCATCAAAATGAATATCTAAGACAGGCTAAACATGTTGCCATGCTATTACAAATGAATATCTGAGACGGGCTAAACATGTTGCCATACTACTGAGATGATCTGGAAAAAAAGGGAATAGGGCGCTAGAAATGTTTGTGATTGGTGAAACAGGGTCGTAAAGATGGCCCCAAATAGTTGGGACAAGGATATGATGCTGATGATGATGATGGCTTTCTTGAATGTTCTTTAGCCATTTACATTTTGTTGATATTCGCCTTATCAAATTTTGAGTGGCCAAATTAATGGAATAGTTACTTTTCAAAATAATAATGATAATAATGGAATTGTTGCTTGCCATAAGCTTTTGTTGGCATAGATAGATTTAGATTTGCTGACTTCTGATGCTTTCTGATGCAGATACTTGATGCCTTGCACTATATATTTGAAAAGTTGAAGATTAAGCAAATTGTTCAGCCTCCTATCATTGCTTCTGTGAGTTTAACCATGCATGCCTTAGAGATCCTATAGATGTACTTTTTCCCCCCAATCAGAGCTACCATGAATTTCAACCCCCATTTGAAATGCACTCATCATCATATGTAATGGTAATCCACGAAATAGGATCCATTGATGGGTATGGGTATGGGTATGAATATAGTACCCATTGGTAGGCATGGCTATGGGTATTGTTGCACTCAACCTGAACTCGGCCCAGTGCCACCCCTTCTAAGATGGATGGATCATAACCCAAAATCAAAAATAGAAAAGCTATAAACAATATAAAATAAATGAAAGGAAAAAACTAAAAAAATCTCCAATTGCACTGGTTGACTTGGAGTGTCCAATTGGTCGATATGAACTGTATATTAAGTCGAGAGCACATTTCGTGTGCTTTTATGCACAAAATCACACAGATTGGATGGCCTAATTAATCCTTGATTTGGCGTTATTTTCTATAGCCATCCTTTTTCTAAGCCATGGTTGGGATAGTTACAATTGCCCAACAAAAGTGATTCTTTAGAACCATAAGCAATCCATGATGGTTCATAAGAAATAATGGATCAATTGTTGATTGGGCCTACTTTTGTGAAATAATGTTGATCAATTTCCTTGGGATGCCTCCATGTTTGGGGTGGCAAGGAAAACAAAAACCACAATGGATTGGATTCAGTTTTTACGCCTTCTCGGCCCCAAATCCAGATAGGGAACATTTCAACCCCCATTTGAAATGCATCCACTGGGGTTTTGCACCGAAAGCATCCTGCTCGCCCCACTGGGAGTCTAGTACACCTGAAGGTACCTGGGGTTTATATCATATTCTAAATTTCACGTTCAAGTTGATCTTGATAATGATGCTTATATCAAGGTAAATCCTGTATCAAAGAAAACTTCTTGTCGTTTATCTGTGTAACTTAGACACTGACACATGTTGATGTCCGAAGTGACAAGAAAAACACTATGATACACTGTAGTGTGATGATACAGAAAGATGTGTTTATTACATAGAGGAGTTATTTGATACTCTGCGAGAGTGTGATGGTTGATACGCAGGCACTCTGAATCTGCTCACTTGTTGGCATACACCGACTCACATTAGAACCATAGAAATTGTGGGGCTCACTGTGATGACTGTTCATCTGTTGCTCTGGCTAACGTTAGAACATCAGCCCAAAACGAGGCAGATCTAAAGCTCAAGTGGGCCACAACACAGGAAAGCTATCTGATTTCTCCTACTTTTTGGCTATCTGCCATCCTCTGTATGTGCATGGCACATCCCACTTCCCCTTGTAGTATCTAAAGTAAAATAAAAGGAGTGATAAGGAGGGTTTATATATATATATATATATATATATATATATATATATATATATATATATATATATATATATATATATAACTAGAAAGAAAATAACCGAAGGAGAGAAATACCCAAAAAAGAAAGTAAACTAAGTATCTGTGTCAATGCATGCGGAACCAGCTAAATTAATTTAGAAGCACCATGGGCTTTCTTGTGAGTATTGTATCTATTCTTTATTCATCTCCACTAATTTTTATCCATGACCTTGTAACAGATACTGGCGATTTTTATTGGTGTTATACCATTTCTAAAGAACTTGATCCTTACAGACGATGCTCCATTCTTCTTTTTCACAGACAGCTGCATTATGCTTGGGTATGTTGCATGCCTGCCTTAACTATTCTTCTTTTGGAAATATAGCATGAGTTGGTTTCATTAAATGGAGTATTATTGTTTCAATTTCATATTCGGCATTCATTCTTTTTTCTTTTTTTTTTTGAAAGATAGTTTTGTATCTGGTATTTTAGAGGACCAGAATAAAACTGATCAAGATACAATAGGAATATGTGCCTCTATTAATTTACTATGATGCTCTTGAAATTTCTATGCTTTCTTCACATATGCTTCAAACTTCTCACAAAATTATTAGAACATACCTGGACTTAATCACTACAACCTAGGGCTGTCAATGGGTGTGCAGACCCGTGAGTATCCAATGGACCCGACTTGATTTTAATGGCTCCGCACACCCATTGACAGCTGGGTTCAGGTCAGGTCCATGTGATGAGCTTGATTAAGTTTGGATCGTGCCGGTGTCCCGTTAGTTCTTGATAGTCTAATTATGTATATTTAATATTTGATAATTTAGTTCTCGAGTCATTTACACTACATACACTGTCAAAGTGGCACATGTGTGTGCAATCTAATCCATTGACCCAACCATGTAAATGCTGTTATTTTTCCCAAACCCAACTCGAAACCTAGATCCTTAGACCTGATGGGCCCAGGTCTAGGTATTCAAGAATGATACGTAAGACTTGAATCCGGTTGGCTGGGTAAGGTGCTTTAGGACCCTACTCGAACCTGACCTATTGATAGCCCGACTAGAATGCAAATACATCTCTATATAGTTTACAAGCTTACTGAATTCCGTTTCCACTTCTACTTATACTGTATCCATATACATGGTGCACATGTACAGGATCCAGACTGCTCATTTGTTTGGTCCGACTGTGCATGGGCCACACCCCTCAATTCATAACAATCGGATGAGTACATCATATTAGTTGAGGACTCTTGCACATTGATTGACAACTGTTGGGTGGACTTCTAATCATCCATTTGTCATAATCACGATTCGTCCAGATGGCAGTGTCTAGAGTCATCTCAGCAGTTTATTTTGGGGTCCAAATGGCAATGGCTAGAGTCATCTCAGCAGTTTATTTTGGGTTATGGATCAAGAAATGAAAGCAGTGTGGACATGCACCAACAGACCACTTTTACAGAGAAGTGATATCACCAACAGACCGCTTTTACAAACTCATGAAATATATGTGTGTGTGTGCTTGATTGCTTATTCCTTCTCTTTATTTGTCAAAGAAATCCAGTTTCCATACACTTGGCTTTCAATGGTCCTCTAATAAAATTTTGCTCACAGGGAGGCCATGATCCCATGCATTTTACTGGCGTTGGGTGGCAATCTTATCGACGGTAAGTCCATGTGTTCTCCAGTTGTTTTACAATCCCTGAATCGTGGTCTTCCTCTACTAAATCTCCTTGTACCAATGGGCTAGGTAGCCCGCTGAACCCACAGACCCAGCCCTTTTTTTTCCATGTTTGGGCAAGGCCTGTGGTTGTTCAGACATGTTTCTTCATAATTAATTTTAACCACGTTTTGTTTTTCTCCTTCATTTCCTACAGGACCTGGAAGTTCGAAGCTAGGACTACGGACAACCGCTGCCATTATATTTGCACGGTTGCTGTTGGTTCCTCCAACAGGGCTTGGCGTTGTTATGCTGGCTGATAAGCTCGGCTTCCTTCCAGAAGGCGACAAGATGTTTCGTTTTATCCTCCTCCTGCAGCATACTATGCCCACATCCGTGCTGTCTGGTATACTCCCAATCCCTTCTCTCTCCCTGTAGTTTGACGGTATAACTATTTAAGAAAAATAAAGGTAAATGGCCGGATACAATACACAAGACCCCCTAGATTCAATAGTTTGACTCGGCCAAATGTGGAGCCGAATGAGAGGGCCTCTTTAGGGATGGTTACAATAGCACTCTTCACTGATGTTGGGAAGCAGTTCACCTTAATCAAAGATGAGGAATCATATGATCCTCTTCTGAACCCGGTATCAGTCATTGAGTCTGTACGGGTGGGGCCATGTTTCAGCAGGCATTGCTAGGCGCATGTTTTTTACTTGAGGAAAAAAAAATGTTCTAGCAGTGTGATGCTTGATACACAGGCAGAAAGAAATAGTACAACGTGGCCCACAGATAAGTCAAAACCGTCCAACGCTTGAGCCACTGTTTGTATAGATCATGAAGGAAAAATTGGAACTAATTTCAATTTTAACCAGCAGAATGGTGGTACCAATCATTTAATGAACAACAGTTGAAACGAAAAATAGTCAACAGCCCAAGTTCAGCCAACAAATGTCCCTTATCAGAGGCTAAAAACATTCAATCATTCTGATTTTGGAAGGACGTTTTATCCACAATAGGTACTGCAATTTTGATAGCTTAATCTAAGTTTGCTGCGTAATGTTCTGAATGCCTGCATATCAACCACCGCACTTCCAGAGTATTAAATAACTCCCCTGCTGCCTGCCACCCAGGGCAAGAACAAAGCAATCTATCCATTTAACTTTCTTCTTCTTCTTCTTCTTCTTCTTCTTCTTCTTCGTTTCCATTTTAAACATGATTATGATTGTGCATGTGTGATAGGTGCTGTTGCCAATTTAAGAGGGTGTGGAAGGGAGGCGGCTGCCATCCTTTTCTGGGTTCACATCTTTGCAATCTTCTCAATGGCGGGATGGATTACTCTCTACCTCAGCATTCTCTTTTAATCAATGCTCCACATTCATCCATTTCAATGTTTATATGAGCATGTATATCATTACTAAATCCAAATGACTCAGCTGTTGCAGGCGAACATTTTTGGCATGCCCGGTTATCACACATGTATCTCAATTTTTGCCTGCATTATTCCCGTAATGGCAAGAGGGGATTGCAGGTGTGCCTACTCTTCCTGGTGATATTCCCATGTATGTTTCTCGTTATGTGTTGGTGAGGCATGTCTCAGGTTTTCAGGATTATGGACTGGTCCGACAGTTTGATAATCCAAGTCATTCATCTGATGGGTCCCTAGCCACAAAAGGATTCTCAGTTTGTATGGGGAATGCCCATGTTTCAAATGATCTGGTCAACTGATTTGGTTCACCAAAAATGTCTCATTGACGTTTTCTAAGCTTTATGTCAAATAACTGGGGATAGCTGAATAAATCTTATTCTATCATTTGACAAAGTTTCAAGCAGGCTGTTGGCCGCAACCTTCCTCCTTTATCAGGGCTTGGGACCAGCAATGACAGCGCAAAACTTCTTTATCCAGCTTACAAAATCCGACTCCATGAGGTGTTTGGATCGTAAGTTGCTTAAAATAAGTTACTTATGCCTTAAGTAGCTTATCTTGATTTTACTTATTAAATTGAAGTAACTTCAAAATAAAAAAGCTAATTACAATTGATCATAAACCAAACTTACTCATCTCAAATGAGTTACTTATCTACTGTTGTAAGTAGAAAAGTAATTTAGTGGCGAGGCATGTCTCAGGTTGTCAGGATTGTGGCCATAAGATTGACAGTTAATGAAGAGAATGCGGCGCCAATCCTTGTTGAGATGACACAGATTCCATGGGCAGCTTCTTCCTGCGATCTACACTGGGAATAAGGGCATTTTGGATCACTGAACCATGGGCTGTGTTTGTGAAAACTTCTATAATCCTGACCTTTTAGAAAGGGGAATGGTATGTTGGATTTGTCTGGGGCCCTGTGTGATGTGCCGCATGGAAACTCAAGCCATTCCAGGATTTCATTGGGCCAAGGCCGTAGTGTTTTTTTTTTTTTTAGTTGATCATGCACTGCTCCCTGTGGTGTGTCCCACCTGAGATTTTGATGGTACTGGTCATACATTCGAACGCATGTGATCATTAAAGAAAAGTCGTACCTGCAATCGTTAAATAGTTTTTAAGTTCCTGTGATGGGGTGGGACCATTTGATTGGCCCCATCCTATCACAGGAACTCCTCATGGCCCACCAACAGTAGGTCCCACGAATGAATGATGCTGCAGGTCTGGACTACAAGCCATGGTTATATCACCAAGAATGATGCTATGGCACATTCCGCAGAGGTTGATAGACAACAAATAAAATGACTCAAATTTGATTATTTCAACTGTTTAAAATTTAGCTCTTTTGCTTTGTAAATGAACCGTTACCATGACCTTTGTATAATCCAAGGTGCATTCCCTATCCCAAAAAAAAAAAAAAAACCCTATTACAGGATAACCGCTGCATTGTGATACCTTTGTTTTTTTCACACTTTCCACCCTAATCATTGAATATAGGGCTTTTGTGAGCCAGGCCAGGGCCTGTGGTCTAATTGAAATCATGGCCGTTGATAGAGTGGAATGGTGGAATGATGATGAGTTTTCCGGCCATGGGTCGGTTCAGGCCTAGATCTTGAACTCGCTTGCCCCTGCCAGCCTAGTGATAGCTACCGATTGAATCCCAACACCAAAAGCGTCACACAACAGCACCAGCTGCTGGCCTTGATGGCATGATCTAGTGACCAAAGTGCAGGGAAGTCTTTCCATGAACCTGGTTGAATTTGAGCTTGTTGGCAATTTGCATAACCCATTTTTGCATGCCAATGAAACTATGATTTTCATTATAATTCTAAAACTCGGTGATTCGACTCGACACTCATCCGAGTCAACTTGATGAGATTTTGAACCGAATTGTGGTGAAACTCTCTGGTCGAGACTCATCCAGACTTATCAAGTAGGCTCACTGGTTCTGTTGACTTAACGTGACTGGGTGTGACTCGAACCAAGTGACCCTGCTAGGTGATTGCTTTTTATGATAAAAATGTACAAGTCCAGTTCCAGCTCATATTCCTTGTTACCGTTATTGAATACCTTGGTTCGATATAGACCCAAAGATGGATGAAATTTTCTCTAACGGTCACATAGATTGGAAGATCACAACCATCCAATACTTACCATTCTCTTGATAAATGTGTACCCTCACTGCATCATATTAACCGTCTAATTCTAGGCTAATCGTCCAATTCCAGGACATTGTTTCTAGGGATTGTTATATATATATATATTCTATATATATATATATATATATATATATATATATATATATATATATATATATATATATAAATCTCGTAAATATATAAACAACAAAGAGAAAAAGAACCAGGGAGGTCTCTCGGGGAATCCGAGTCCTCGCTGGAGCCCATCAGACCAACGGTTCCAGTCACCCAGCCACACTAGGCCTCTTGTACTCCTTGGCTCGAGAATCATTTTTTCATGCGTATAGCTTCTATAAGTGAAATAGGTTATTAAGACAAAGGGATTATATGATCCTTGGTAGTGAGTTACAACAGGTGAGGCTCACTGATCGATGATCCAAACAGCTGATCTGCTGGAGCCCATCAACGATGGGCCATACACCAAAGTCATCCGGACTGACGTCAACCGAACAGCGCAGATTGAACTATATACAGGCCCACCTTGGCCCAGCTTGGCCAAGGCTAGGGCCTTTTCAGCCTGACTGGGGCAACGCTAGTTCTCAGCGGAGTAGGACCCACCCCACCCCATTGCCGCCCATTAGATCAACGGGTTGGATCACCTAAATGACTGGCCGGATCAGGTCCGATAACACATTGGTGGGTCTTACCCTATCCGTGTGGGGCCCACCTTTATGTATTTTTTTTTTGTATATCCACGCCGTACATCTCATTTTAGGATACGGTCCCAAACCTTAAGAAGACAAAAATATCATGTGGACTACCCCACTAGAAACAGTGATAAATGACCACCAAAACTTTTTGTAGGCCACAAAAGTTCTGGATCCTGATTTTTGTATTTTTACTTCATCCTAGTCTTTTTTACATTACGCAAACCTTATTATGGGCCCTTAGGAGTTTTTAATGGTGAGGCACTCAATCACCACTGTTTCCTCTAGTGTGGTCCACCTGAGATTTTTATCTGATTAATTTTTTATAATACTCCCTAAATTGGGCTGTAAAAATGGATGGACGGCGTGGATATACAGCACATCATCAAAGGTGAGCCCCACCGTATAGATAATAGCCACAAAGGTGTTACTCCGGGTAACACCTAATCCGCTCCCGTTTAGGGGTACCATTCGCTTTATTATTATTATTATTTTTAATGAGGCCTATGTTTCAGAGATCCATACCCTTGGTATTCTGGCCCCTGCCGTAGATGTGCTATGATTCGTGTATCTCCTTGATAGAAGTTTCCTAACATTTGAATTTTAGCCCTAGAAATGAACGGTCCAAAAAGGAAAAAAAATATCCATCAACAGTCGGCATCCATGTAAAAAAGGGTGGGGTTCATCAGAATTATTTTTTTTCTAAAATTATCCACACCATTTATCATCATACTAACGGTCCAGATCACCGAATCATAGGGCCATCTCTCACAAACTTGAAACCCGAGGAAACCGAAGTTATCCTCTGGTCGAGGATTGTAGGGTCAGATGAGACGCGAGGAAACGATAAAGCGCATTTATGATCTCGCGCGATTTTTGAGAAGACGTCACCGAAAGCAATTGGATCCTGACCTTTCAATATCTCGCGAGATGAAAAGTGAAAATTACATGGCCCACTCAAATGATCAGAGCCCAATTTCTCACCGTTGATATATCAAAGAGCAGTTATAGATGATAGATACTAAGTATTTCCCACGACTTATGTATACCATACATGTATTGCCTTCTATGTTAGTTCTGCACCATTTAGAAAATGGTGGTGACTCATCCTCCTCACATGTATCACTGATGTAAGGCTATCCAGACCACCCAAATTGTAGGTCCCATTGTGGGGTGGAGTATATTTATAAGATGATATTTATCAAGAAATCCTGACCATTTAATTCATGGGTATCAAATGGATGGTTAACAGTAAAATAATGGGTGGTCCAGATTTGAAGGGGAAAATCAGATGATCAGGATTGTCTTCTGAGTCCATCTTTTCTGTTATGCCCCATCCACAGCTGGGTCAAAGACCTGGATGGTCTAGATCTATGCTACGTGTATGTTTGAAGAGTTGCTGCGATTTTAGAAATTATGAAAAACTGACATAGGAATCTAGACCGTATTGCTAATAACATCACATGTTAGGTGGTCCACTAGCCGTGGAAGGTAGCAAATGTTAGAGATTTGTTTCCGAAGCTTTGCTAAGCAAATGCGCGTGTACAAGTGAGCTAATGCATATGCTACTCATATGCCAGCGTGGAAAATAGCTGAAAAAACCAAGCCATCCATCATAAGGATACCATTATAATCAAATGGGCCACACTTATTAAGTTGTAAAAAAATAAAAAAACAGAAAAAAAAACAAAATTATTGGCTAGATTTCTAATCCGTCCACTTATTTCTAGCATCATGGTATTTCTACTTAATGGCCCACCTTTGTCTTTCAGCAGGTAGTATATATACATAGGGACTACATGATGGATGGCTTGGATATTTCATGTATATGCCACATTGGCATTTATGGTGGCATGTGTATTAGCTGACTTGTACACGCGTGTAGGCTTAGGAAAGTTTGTTATTTTACCATTTTGCCCCTTCTTTTTGAAGGTATGCTGTACTTAAGACGATGGGATACGAGGGAGAAATGTTCCAGTGGTCTCGGAGCATTATAAGATATTGTGCTCGTAGTTGCATTGGAACCCTTATACAATCCAATCGATCAATCTGAACTGTTCATTAAATCCAAAGTACATTTCATAGGTTACCCTGAAAAAATCGTACTGGTTGGATGATCCAATCCATCCTTGATTTGGCCTTGTTTTTTTTCATCCGTCCATTTTCCAAGACATGGATGTGATTGTTACAATTGAAAACAAAAGGTGATTATTTAGAATCTTAAGCCATCCATGATGATCCTTAACAAATATTTATTAGGCTTGTTTTTGTGTAAACAATCATGACCGTCCATATTAAAATCCATTGATCAAATAGTGCATATGGGTGATGTTGGACCATAGAATGTGCAATGGACATAACCAATAGTCTAGATCAACGGATTGGATTGTCTTAGGTTCACTGTGTAACGAGAGCACTCTAAGGTTGTGCTCCTAGCTTCATTGGGACACTTGAATAGTCTAATCAATCAATCACAACCGTCCATTACATACAGCACTCAAACTTCAAACCCTTCCATATGAAAAAAAAAAAAACATTGATCAAATAAGACAATCTATCTCTAAGTTGGCCTTCTTTTAATAACCATTCATTTTTCAAGTCATAGATCTTGTGGTTAGGATTGAATGATAAAAATGATCATTTGGCCCGAATGCAACCAATGATGATCCCAACAAATAGATGGATCAAATTGCCGATTGGGCCTATTTTTTTTTATACAAACAACCTTAATCGTCCATTTTTTAAGATATTGATCTGCTGTTTAAAATTGTTAATCAGTGTGATTTTTGCATAGTAGCTTATGAAATAATTCTCAGAGACAATGGACGGTCTGATTTGATCAGATGGTTTGTCCAAGCTTCCAATATGTAACTAGGAGCACAATAACTTGTCATGTACTCAAGAGCACTATATCAATTTTTTTATTATAAGGATGATTTGGTAAATAATCCATGGTCACCAAGGGGTCGCAATGAGCCAGCTTGGGGCTGGCTGTAGACCCCTGGCCCTAGCTATAGCCACCCATCCTGTAATAAAGGTGTATCTCACATGGGTGCTCAATGACAGCCGTCCATTAGGTGGGTTTCACAGTATAAATGCCTTTCCAAAAGAAATAATGCCAAATCACAAAATTAGGTGGGCCACAGCTTACAAAACAAGTAGACCACCTAAAAATAATTGACCAACACCATGGCCCACCTGCTAAGTAGATTGGCATGATTTTTGGGACAAGACATCTACCTAGAAGGGGCCCTTAAGTTGTATTGAGTTATATCTCATACATCTTATACAATACATCTGAAGTCACACTTGCATGCAACATGCTAACATGGCCTATGTCTCCATGTCTAGCCCAGGCTTAGCCATTCATCAATGGCTTAGGCCGGCTGTCGAGCCAAGTTCATGAGTCTAGGCCTTAGCTTTATAAGGTTGAGCTAGGCTGCTTGATTCATTAGTGAGATATAAGTTTTGGATGTGATGAATTGATATTTGCTCTTGATTAAGGTAAAATCACTTCATAATAACAAAATCAAATTAGTTTTCAATGAAGAAACAACTAATATTCCAAGGTAGGTTAGAATGTGGAAGATTGGACTTGGAGTTTAGGGTTGTGAGTGGCTTGATTTATTAGGGCATGTGGCTTAACTAGTACCTTGAATTACTAGTATAAACATGTTTCTAATATGCGTTTGCCAATTATTACTGTAATGCTTGCATTGTGATTGGTATTATATAATTTTCAACTCTTGATTTTAATAATGTAAATTTAAAGGTCTATTTGATAGTAACAAAAGTTTAGTTCTAAATAATTTATTTAGATCAAGTTCATTCAAGTTTTTTTTTTATCTGAATCATGTTATCAAATGTCATATATTATATACTACTACATGTAAGGGAGTTTAGTAGTGTATAAGTATATGTGATACATGCATCATATGTATAACTTGAAACATGTGGCAGATGTAGTACATGAAGGGCACTTAAAGGTTAAATGTAACATATTTACAACACATGAAGATGAATAGTGGCATTTGTGGCACATGTGACACGTATACCATGGTGAATAGTTTAACATGTATCATAACAAAGATAAATAAATCTTATTTTATTTATTTATTTTTTCACTACTAATAGAAGTTCTTATAAGATTGTAAGATATAGATAATTTAAATTTATTTCTTATATTTGTATAAAGTAGTAAACAAATCATAAATAAATGCTAAGAATTAAAATATGAACATTGTTAAATAGATTTCAGTCTAATAACTCACAAATTCTTTATTATTGATTTGATCAACTAATTATATTCTATCTCATCGTTCAAATTTACAAAGAGTAAGTTGATTTGGTACACTATAAAAGTTGGGACATTCCTTGTAAACTTAAAATTTGGGATAGGCTTGAGCTCATCTCCATTGCTGAAAACTTCATTACTTGGTCCGCACTTGTTTTCCATTATTAATTGCAATTTAAATCCGCGCAGAGAGATTACGCCCCGTGCCCTAACATCCACCGCACAATCGTCGCAACATCGTGATTAACGGATTGATTCCTGCATATCTCGACTGCATAAAAATCTATCCTTTTAGCAACACGTCTACACCACGCAATACACCATGATAGTGCCCAACCTGACAATTTACTATTTTCGACGAAGATTCTCAATGCATCGACCGTACACGTGTCCATGCCAGGCGCTCTGTGTATCGAGCTCTGCAGATTACGTTTATTTCGACATAAATTAGGTCTCAGAAACGTTCCCCGTATCCCCCGAAGATCGCCGAAGGCGCTCCCACGATACAATGCATTGGCCAAAACACGCTGTAAATAGCTCATTTAGAGTTAATGCAACCTTATTAAAGCTGGTTTAGGGTGGTTTGCCATTTCAAGGGATGGTACACTCAATTGCAAGAAACCCAAGGAGGTCTTAGCCATTCTATTAGAAGACTAGGGGTATTTTGGTCATTGTAAAAATACCAGGTATTTGTATTTCCTCTTCTTATAAATGAGATGACAAGAAGGGAGAAATTCAGTAGAGTACTTCACAAGCAAAATCTCTATCTCCTTTACTTTTCATGCCTTTCATCTGGCTCTTCCCTCCAAAGTCCAAACCCTACCCTACTTTTACTTCCTTTCCATACATACAAAATACATAATTACATACAGCTGCTTGCAGCTTAAAAAAAACCCGTATCTTTCTTTCTTTTTCCCGTTTTTAAGTTTTTTATTATTTCAGCACTGTCGCTTGTATTTCCGCTCGACACCCTTTAAACACCGAAAACAGAAAATTAAAAAAAAAATCCCCTCTCGCTCTCCCTCTCCCTCTCTCTCTCTCTCCTTTGTTTTTCTTTCAATAGCTCCAAGAAACAGGTCAAAACCCCCGAGTGCTCCAGGTCACATCACCACCCTTAAAACCCTCTTCAAACCTCCCCCACATTCTGACGTGACTGTTGGTTTTCTTGTCCTCGTCTCTGTAAAAAACGAATAATCGAAGAGAGATGATGAAAACAGAATCTGGGTCTTGTTTGTAATGCGTTTTCCCAAGCATGTTTTCGATTTCTTTGAGGAAAAAAATAATAAAAAAGGCACCCAAACGCTTCATTTCTGATGTGATTGTGGGCCCTAGATTCCACAGCCGTTAAACGCCTTCGATCCCTTTTCCAAAAAAAAAGAAGAAGAAGAAAATAATCTGGGTTTTATTTTACATGCATTGCTCTGAAAAGGTGCGCTCTACGCACCTCTCTCTCTAATCGCTGTCGGGCAAGAAGGAGAAATGGGTCTTGTAGAACATACATTCTCATAGGTGGGTTTTTTAGTTTATCGGAAATGGTGCGCTCTACGCACCCCTCGATTGCTGGGTCTTGATACCATTCGAAAAAGATGCGCACTGCGCACCCCCTTTTTGGGGTTTTTTTTTTTTTCTTTTTTTTGAGAAAATGTGTTTGATGATTTTCGCAAATTTCTAGGTGGGGTTTGTTTTTTCTGCGATTTATGGAGGAGGAGAGCGGGCAGAGAAGGAGTGCGAGGTTGTCTGCGCTCGACACGTGTAAGGTTGGTGGAGCGACACGTGGCGTGGGTCCCGGGAGAGCCCCACGGGGGCGTGGTGGTGCAGCGAGGAGGGGTAGGAAACGGGCAAGGGATGGGGTGGAAACGGGCAGCGGGCAGGGGCTGCCCGGGAAGAAGAGGGGCAGGAAGAAAAAGCGGCTGACGGAAGTGGAAGAGGTGACAGTTATTTCAGTTAAGGAGGAAGCAGAAGAGGTCAGTTTTCCCCCTTTATTACTATTTTTATTAAAAATATCTATATTTCTTTTCTCTCTCTGTTTTTTAATTAGATGAATTTATTTATTATTTATTATTTTACAACATGGGCTGTAATGGTTTTTTCTTTCCTGTCTGATTGGAGGATGTTTTTTCCTTTAAAAAAAAAGATTTTTGGTATTTGATTTGAATTGGGTTATTTTATTTTTGAATTTTTGAACATTTGGGTGCTGGGGGTTTAAGTGATTACAATGGTAATATGAAAAAAAGCATTTTATTTTATTTTTTTTATATTTTCTCGTGCTTGCTGTGGCCGGTATTCTTTCGATTTTCAATGGGTCTGAATTGTTTATTTATTTATTTATTTTTTATAGCATGAGTAGCTGTTGAACATGAAATTCGAATGCAAATGCGCCTTCTTTTGATTCTTTAGTTCTATGGTACAGGAGCTGCATATATTGCCTATGTTTTTCTGACTCAGGATCACCACCATCTGTTGCCTTATTGGGGCCCACATGGAGAGATGGTCCAACGATCAGAAACGTCCACTGCAGTAAGAAAATTATGATGGATGGATTGTGTAGTTGAATGTGGAGCGTTGAAACAAAAATTTCCTATGTCTTGCATTTCAACTCCATGTATAAAATGGTCAGGATCATTCTCTCAGCGCGATTACTGGTTCAGAGTCCATCCAAGACAGTGTTCAGAGAATGGACGGCTCTGATTGTTCAGAGCAGCTCTGCATGTAGGCCCCATGTGGCAGCAAATGCTGGTGAGCTGTCCTTATGGCCGAGGTGAACTCATGCTACAGTTATTTGCTTCTGTTTTTCTATTTTTTCCTTGTTGGGTTTGATTCTATGTGGATTTACAAGGCATTGCAATGAACTTATACATCTATTTGATTCCGCTCTTAGCCATTGCCTTCAATAGAGGCAGGATTTTCTTATACATTGATTTGATTCTGCTCTTAGCCATTACAAGGCACTACAACATCAGACTCTGCTTTGATCCTCGAATTAACCAGAATCATGGGCTGCCTTTCTCAATGGCTTGCTTCTGCTTTATTAGGCTTTTCTCTGCTGATTTCCTACTGGTGTTTTTGTTCGGCGGAATTGAGACTTCTAAGTTGCTGTTTGGATTTGTATTCTGTTTTACACTAAATTTCACATAAGTTCTATGCAAATGTGAGTCTCTTTCATGTTTTGGTACTTAAGATTGCTCCTCTCTGCAGGTGGTAGAAAATCTGGAACATGATGATTGTTCTTCACACAACATTGGTAATTTTTTTTAATGGTTTTGGTTGCTTAATGTATAGATGCTTATATTGTTTCTCGAGGGTCCTGTTTGTGTAGAAGAAATCCAAAACCTTCTAGAATCCCGATACTAATCGACTGTGTGGGATCTGAGGCTCCGTGCACCAATTTCATGGCCATTTTGCTAGATAGAGCCCCTTGACTCAAGTGCATCCCGTTCCTGCTTTTTGGTGTTGGAATCCAAAAGGATTTAGGATTTCTCTCCCCAAACAATCCCTAAAGTTTCCAAATCATATTTTTTGTGGTCTGAGTTGGTTTTATCGCAACAGATAAATCATCAAGTGGTGCATCTCGGTTGCCAGAAAAACAAGTGCTCGAGCGTATCTTGGACATGCTACAAAAGTAAGGGACATTCGGTGTGATTTGATTTGGAGAAGTCTATATCTTGCATACATAAGAGAAGCTAAACTCTTATGGCTTAATCTAAAGAAAGACTCTAGACTTATTGTGCATGAGTTCCCAATACACGTGGTGGAAATGTACAAGTTCCTGACCACTCTCTGGCGGGCCCCAACATGGATTGCCCATGGTCCACTGAGACTGGTCTAACAACCATAAGATTCATAACCACTCAATTTGGGGGATTGGGCTTCTTTGGTTACCTGGTTTTTGGACTGTGGCTAGACTGTTTCCATAGGAACTTGTGTGCAATAAGGGTGCTGTTTGAACAAATTTTCTTTTTCTCGACTACTGGATTTTGCTAACATCCCACCTTCACGGGGACATTAGCAACGTCCCCTGAGATTTTAAATGGGACATGACGTATCGTTGATTTGAATTGTTCATTCATTCATGCAACAAGGAGCAACGCAGGGCAAAAATCACACCAATTGGATGATCCTAAGCAGCCAATCAATAGCATGGAAAATGAACAGTCAATATTGAGCGGAGAAACAAAATCATGGTATTCCAAATCGGTTACGTAACGGCCGTAACGGCCGTTACGTAACGGTAACGGTCATAACCGTTACGCGTTACGGGGTCGAAACGGCCGTAACGGCCATTACAGAAAAATGTGCCATAACGGTCCCGTAATGGCCTGTAACAGCCCCATAACGGCTCTGTAACGGTGCGTAACGGCCCCGTAACGGTCCCGTAACGGCCCAGGAAGTGCATTTTTCAAAAAATAAAAAATGGCCGTAACGGCCGATACGGGGTTGTAACGGCCGTTACGGCCCGTATCATAACGGTAATGGTGGTGGCCGTTACAGCCACCGTTACCGTTACGGAACACCTTGAACAAAATATGCTCAATCATCATCTTGAAACATCAACTAGATAGATACCTACTTTGTATTGCTTATGATTCCAAAGTAGCACTTTGGTTTGATGATTCTAACCATGTGATATGTTGCTCATAAACCATGGACAGTTGTAACAAATTGGCCCCGTTCAAAGGGTTAGGATCATATGAGTGTGATTTTTGCACCATGGCCTGCTCCCAATGGTTTTATTGAATGAAGGATCCAGATCAATGATTGGACGCCCATGTAATCGAAAGGTTTGGGGACATTGGGGACATTTGCAAAACCCATATTTATTTCTCTTTAATCCATGTATCTCATTTCAGGAAAGATGCGCATGAGATATTTTCTGAGCCAGTTAAGCCAGATGAGGTCTGTATTCGGTGATAGTTCTTTGAAACACTATTTCAAGTAATCTATTTTGTTTTGAACCATGTAATACATTGAAATCTTTTTCTTCTTACCAGGTTGAAGGTTACTATGATATTATTGAGAATCCAATGGATTTTGGCACAATGAGGGCGAAACTTCAAGAACAAATGTACAAGACTCTAGATCAATTTGAGGTTATCTCCTTTTCGATCTTGTGGTCTCTTTGTTTGGCATCTCTCAAATTTTACTTCTCTTTTTCTTGCAGTGTAATGACTAATTAATCTGGCTGCATTAATGTATTGGTCCGCTGATCTTAGATGTTATCACTAGTTATCTATCACGAGGAAAAATTGTTTAACTCTGGCCTTTATATATATATATATATATATATATATATGTACGTCGTATATATATGTACGTCGTATATGCTGAAATTAGAGAGGAGGAAATGGGTACTTAGTGATTTTCTGTTTCCATGTAAACGGGGGCTCATATATCCCTTTTGAGTTTTGGGTGCATTTGGTTGCACCAAATTTCATGAAATATCATGAAACTTGGTGCAACCAAATGCTCCCCCCCCCCCTCATTTCGCAATGGGATCCTACTTGGACACATAAATCTGCCGTCACCAAAGTTCAATGCTCTCACACATGCCAACGTGACACACCATTAAGATGCCCTAACCAAAATTCAGGATTTTCTCCTCATCGGATAAGCCATTGGTAATCCTTTTTAACCTTCCTTTTCTTGTAAAGGTGTGGGCCTACCTGCTAAGCAGACAGGCTTCATTTTTGGGCCAGGGCATGCTCATTGTGGGGCATTCTGATGATGGCACATCTGGGTCATCTGGGTCTGGCGACTGCAGATGTGCATCTGCAAGCAGCGTTCTTGTGCCCCAAGAATTCCTGTCAGTCAAGATGTCAGCTGAAGAGTTCAGATCCCTTAAAAGCATTCACTGGAATCACCATCTAGTGTCCCTAACGCTTTCTAGGATGTCTGTAACTCATGTTGCATTCATACCAATGCATGAATTTTTATTTTTATTTTTGGTTAAATAAGCTTACGCATATGAACTTATGTTATGGACTCCCACCTGATTTAGTATGAATTTTTTCTTTCTTTCTTTTTTCTGAATTCCTGTTTGTAGGAGGATGTCTTTTTGATATGCAACAATGCAATGCATTTTAATTCCTCAAGTACCTTATTTTTCAGACAAGTAAGCTCTCCTTATTTCATGAACACAACAGTTTTAACATTGAAAGGGTTAACTTATCATGAAGATATTGTCTTTCCTCATTGATTGAACAAAATAGAATGATTGGTCTTCTAGGCTCGTTCCATACATGATCTGGCAAAGAAGGTTTTTCATGCTCTGAGAACCAATCCTGAGAATTTCGAAGTAGAACTTGCATCAATGAGACGAAGGCCTGGGCGGACACCGAAAAATCATGCAAGTGGAAAAGGTCAGGGTGAAGCTACAAGTACGGGGAATCCGACTGTCGATGTCTCATCAAGTGGAAGGCATCGTTCCTTGAATGGTCAATCAGGTGTCAGGAGAAACCTCCGAGAAGGCTTGACGGTGCGTGGTCCAAGTCATAATGTTGACAGGCGAATCACCTATGAGGATCTCTGCGGTATGTAATGAAAGCTGACTTCAAACATGAGATCCTTGCAATGCTGATATTGATTTATTGAAATTATGGGCTTCCAAAAGTATTTAGGTTGGCATTGATATGGATTAGTGTCTTTGATTCTTGTCTTTCTTGGTATCTTTTCCAGCTAATTACATAGTAATTATCAAACATGCCAAAGAAGTTTTAGATCTAAATCTTGAAACTCGCTGAAATCCGAGTCAACTCGTTTAATTTAAGTCGGTTTCGCTAGAGAACAAACCAAGTCTCCTCCCGGACACCATAGTGGTTAAATCTCGTTCTTGGCATCTTCTCGGTTTGTGACTGTCTCGGGAGTTTTCAGATTTTTGAGGTTTTCTCAGGACTCTGGAAATAATAAATAAAAATAGTTATTATAAATTAAGTAAAAATAAAAATTTTAAATATATGTGCAGGTAATGAATTATTTAGAAGGGGCATGATTGAGTGGTATTGGTACCATCATAAGCTTATAGCGGTATCAGGGAGAGGTGGGGCCCACATGATGTATGAAAGCATCTTGTCCGTCCATTAGATGCGCCACCTCTAGTATGCCTAAAACCATCCTGATCCAACACTCATGTGGGCCACAACACAAGGAACGATGTGAGAGGGGATGCCCACCCTTGATTTAGATAGGGGCCAACCTGGATTCAGAAACAGCCTGATTTTTGGCCTGCCTTTCAGTCTGACCTGGTGAAGGGTCTGAATGGCCTGGATTTCAATAGACAATACAGTGGGACCTCCACCCAAATCAAGGTAGACGTTTCCCTGTAATGTGGCCCACCTGATTAACGGACCAGCCTGATTTTAGGGCCCTGGGGTACAGTGGGATGACACATCTTATGCATGGGTTGGATTCTATTCACGCATCATGCGGGCCCTATATCTGTCCAGTACCACTGGAGTGCTCTTCTTATTTAAAAATTTAAACAATTCCCGCGTTAATATCTGCCCAAACCCAACGAGGTTTGGGCGAATGGTCTTCACCGTAGGTTTGCTCCCTATAGGTGAGGGTTCGATTCCCCTCCTTGGGTTTACCCGATACACGTGGTTGTGGGTGATTGCGTGTATCCGCAGGAATTGGTCACAAGGTATTCTGTATTGGTATCGGTTGGCGTAACGATGCCCTTTGATACCGATACGGATACGGGGGCATAACGGCAATACGGGGGCGTAACGGTACAAAAAAATTTTTTTGCCAAAAAAAAGGAAAAAATATGGATTAAATTCGGAATATTCTAAGCATTCCAAATATGCATTCATTTATAAATTGGAACATGTTTATGGTGGTGTAACGGTCCACTCTTTGGTGAGAAGTTGTATTGGACTGTCTGATGAATTTATGAATCAGATAACCTAGATTTGACTACAAAACTCATATATTTAATTTTCTAACTATCTACTATCAATGATAGATATATTAGTATGAATGTAATATGAAAATATTTTACATGTGTAGGTGTTTGCAATTATTTTTCATAATTCATAAAAAAATATATAATAACAATAACAATCTGTAAAATAAACATTAATGTGGCCCCGTATCGCGTAATGGCCACGGTCGTTACCGATACGTATCGGCTGATACGCCCGTATCGTAACGGATACGTGACAGCCTGAGTCTCACTTCAAAAATGAGGTAGGGACACCCAGTGTCTTCAAAAAAAATAAAAAATCCCGCGTTAATATCTTATACTTTTATGATAAAATCACAGGAAATTAAAGCTGCCGATATTAGAAAAATCTTAAGATATTAACGTGATAGTATGGTTTGATTAATTTTTCGCGAAATGCCACAGGATTTCAAAATCTCAGTAATATGTGTTACAGTGCCCCGAATCATGCATATGTTCCAGCTGAGCCACTGTAAAGCTCATTGGCTCTGGCTGAAATTGAATGAGCACAACATGTTCTGCTCTAAGGTGAGTTGGGCTCGAGGGTCAAGCTTTGAAATCTTGCCTGGGGGGTTGCCTTGTTGACTTGAGTTGGCATGGGTGAGCATCCATCATTATTTATATTTTTGAAATGTCTATAATCAGAAAATAAATCCAGCTAGTGTATTCTTCTCTGCAGGTTTAAGAGATGGCCGGAAATCTAATTTTTCTGAAGAAGAACGACGTGATACTTATAGGCCGGGTTCTTTCAGTAGCCTCACTGAGTCGATATTCTCAACACGTAATAGCCCACTTATCTATGTAAGTCCTTTGTACTTTTATGATATCTGTACGTGTGTGCGTGCACATGGTAGATTCATTGTTACACAAAATAAGTAAAATTAATTGAAACATTGAAATATAATGAGGTCTCAAGTCCAACTGGTTGGACCATCCAACAAATAATTTCCAACCTATTATGTCCATGCAACATCCAACCCTTCCAATAGGTTGGCCTCACCATTAGGATTAGCTTGTGCAAAAATCAGCTCCATCCAATCATCACGTGGGCCACACCAAAGGCAATAATATATAGCCACTGATAAATAAAGAGGTACAAGTATGGTCCATTCGATGAAGTGGAGATGGCTGATTTGCACAAGGTGAATCTCCTGATGGGGCCAACCTATTGGACGCATGAAAGGTTGGAGAGGTAGTGTACATTAACTTATGGTCCATTGGGTTGAACTTGAGACCACCTCAAATACAATAATCAAACTATCAAGTTCCAGATAGATCGGTAAATGGAAAAAAAAAAAAAAAAAGGAAAAGAAGGAGAAGAAGACGAAGAGAGATCTAGATGGATCCCTATCTTTGTCACTATTACAGTCAAGGTATTTTGTAATGGTAATGGTTGCCGTTACGGCCACCACTGTTACCTTTATGATATGAGCCGTAATGGCCATTACTCTTTTTTTATTGGAAAAAAAAATCCGAAAAACCTGTATTGGCACCGTAACGGACCGTTATGGCCTTTACGGGGGCCGTAATGGGCCGCTACAGTGGCTGTAATGGCTGTCACGAGTCATTTTTTTCTGTTACGGCCGTTATGACCCCGTAACATGTAATGGTTGCCCCTGTTACCTTTACGTAATGGTCTTTACTGCCCCTTAACGGCCGTTATGGCACACCACAATTTTCTGTTTTCCTGAACTGTATTTAGTTTCTAGTCTATACTAAATTTTTGTTCAGAACACTTGCTTAGAACATAAAAGTTTGAATGTTAAAACATAAAAGATCATCAAAATAAGGGGCATTGTGGAGAAAATAAATATTTATGGAAACTTAGAATTACAAATCCCCAAAATCTCCTTTTTAATCTCTCTCTCTCTCTCTCTCTCTCTCTCTCTCTCTCTCTTTTGAGTTTTACAATGCATTTGTTGCCTCTAACTGAATCAAATTTGTATAATCGATGTAGACTTTAAAAAAAAAAAAAAAAAATCTTTAAGGTATTGATGTGAAATGCATGCATGTGTAACTCTATAAAAAAATTCTAAATGCTCTGTGAAATCCTTTTCAAGAACCATCACATACTAGAATGGGATGGTTTGATATCTAGTTTCCCACTGACCACTGGTCAATTGTAAATGCAACCTTCTGTAGTTGAGCCATCAATTGCCAATCTCATACAAGGTCCACCCATTCCTGGGCTCGCACCAGCTCGAAAACTGATAAGTTGCACGTGTCAGATGATGTAAACCATGCATCATCATGTGGCTCGTTTTTTAAATTGACTGTTCTAGTTTCACGTCATTGGTATTCAAAAGGAACATGTGCTGTCACTAGCAAGTTTACCTCGATCGTTGGTCGGTCTGGTACGTGGTACTGGAATGGGTATGTGGTAACTCACTTCCTCCTATGTGTGGTACGGTAGGGGTAGGATCACGTGTGCATACGCTAAGTATATACAGTATATTTCTATATGCAGATTGATGTTGCGAGAAATGATTTAATATTATTATAGGCTGAATTTCCTATTCGTCATGAACAGGGAACATCTCTGTTTGGGACTTAGTTTGTAGATGTGGGGCCCATGGTTGGTCTATCCAAGCCATTGATCTGACGGCCCCCCATCATGGATGGACCATTCCCCTAGTGTCTCCTTAATCGGTCAACTCTAACCTTTGCATTGTGTTTGCATGCAAATTCATGGTTAAACTGAATTACACGAATAAACATATTTAATGGAGGAAAGGCCAAAGATTCAATGGCTAGGATCTTCCAATTTGGGAGATTTTGGGGAATGGTCCATCCATGATGGGGGCCATCAGATCACTGGCTTGGATAGACCAAGCATGGTCCCCAAATCTACAAACTAAGTTCTGAACAGAACAGCTCCCTATTCTGAACACGCGCACACACAGCCATACTCATGATTGACCCTAGTTGACTCGGGGCATTTTCCAAGAACTCGATTGAGTTCTATACTATGTTTAACCATCCGTGGTCCATGAGTTAGAATCCCGCACTGATTGGTATCTATGTTCTTGTTTTGATCAGATACACCTTTTTTTTCTTTGTTTCATATTACAAGAGTTTTTTACTGCTATATATACTAAAAGTAGAGAGAAAGTGTCTATCAATCAATACGTGTGGTTGTAAATAGCGGCTCCCATTTTTCAAACCAACCAAAGCCCATCTTATATTATTTCATGTGCGAGATTTGGGATCTTGCACCTGAGCTAGTGTGCCTCCTGATGGGTATGGCGATTGACCCGTTTTCACACACCAATATCTTCTACCCTTTTTTTTTAAAAAAAAATCAATGCCTTTTCTCAGTGTTGTTCTTATTGCAGCAGCTTTCATCTCTAATACTTGTTTTAAAACTATGGTCTGGACTAGGTTCTATATCCTGCTTTGCTAAAGAATCTGAATCTTGTAGTAATGTTGGTGACTAGACTCGAAACTCGGATGAGTCAACTTGACTTGGTGAGATTTTGAGCCAAGTCACCAGAAAACTTGATGGCGGCCTCAACTCAGTTGAGACTAAGGTGTACTCGTTGAGTCAGCTTGCTGGAATGAAAAACAAGAGATAATTTTTCTTGAAATATGGACGAATGGAAGTTTAACTCCTAAAGAAGCACTTCACGAAGCTTCCCGTAATTTGATTGATTTATTTATTCCTTTTCTACATGCGGAGGAACAGGACATTAAGATATATGTCCTTTTATAATATCCATAACCTATTAAATAGCTATTACTACTTAAATATGAGTATTAATTTAATAATTAAATATCAAATCGAGTCGAGCCTTCAAGTCGACCTGACCCGGCTGGATATTGAGTCGAGTCGAGTTGTCTGGTTCTCTAACTATGGTTACAACCTGCAATGGATTCTGCATTCTAGTCCTTTTCAATGTGTCCCAAATCAGTCTTTTGGATGTTGAGCTTGACATAGACAAGTCTGCAAAAAATTGAGTACAGACTCAGTGAGTGGGACCCAGCAAACCGAGTAATCTTGTCCACGCTCTGAATTGCTTGATGTTCTCTAGAATGTTGCCCAAATTGTTGTCAAAAATCAGCTGATAGAACGCGTTTACTGAATCAAATGCCTCTGCCTATTGTAAATATATATCTCACGCAAAGCATGTATGTTTTCTTGCGCATCGGCAGGCATGCATGTGTTTGTTTTTCTCATCATGCATGGAATGTTGATTAGACTTCATGTGCTTCTACTTGCTGCACGGGACATGTCTATGGGACATCTGAGCCATGCATCAAGTGGGGCCCATCATATGATGATCTGGTGGCGCCCAAAAGTCCATATGTTGAATGCGGGCCATAGCAACCCTTTCTAAACAATCCATTGTTTTCATAAAAGTGTGACCAACCTGATGAGCTGACCCACCTATCTTATAAGCAAAATCATCTACAGAGTAGGGCCCAGATGATTCACGGTTCAGATGGAGTTGCATGTGGGCTTAGCGAAACACATTATCATACCATACATAATACTATCATTTTCCACCCTCTGCGAGCTAATTAGCTGTGTAAGCCAATCTACTTCGCTTTTGCAGATAACAGCGATTAGTTTCTGATCAGATCCTCTTGATTATGCAGGTTAATCAGGACAATTTTAATTACGCTGATAGTTTGATGCGATTCGCTGCAGATCTGGGGCCCACCGCAAAAATGGTTGCCCAGCGGAAGTTACAGAGATGTCAGACTCCGGCAATGCCAGCCCTCCCAGGACCCACTCCTGCTACTGGCATAGACAACATTCCAGCTCATCAGATTCTCCTCAATGCGATTGCAGGCCATCCTGGCCCACTTGCCGGTGCTGCCAATAGGAACGATACACACAAGAATTTCACGGAGATGTACCGCTGGAATCAGAGGTCTCGTGTTCCGCCATCTTGTTATATACCCCCCACCCATTTTGGAAGTTCAAATGATACACGTGATGCGATCATAGAAACGGGCCGTTGGAATCAGAGGTCTGATGTTCCTTCATGTTCTAACCTACCGGCGGTCCATACTGGAAATTCAAATGATACACATGATGCAATCATAGAAACGGGCCGCTGGAGTCAGAGGTCCGACATTCCTTCATGTTCTTACCTATCGGCTGCCCATACCAGGAATTTGAATGATACTAATGGTGCTATCAGAGAAACGGGCCACTGGAATTCGAATGATACTCGTGATTCTATCAGAGAAACGGGCCGCTGGAGTCCAAGCTCAGACATTCCGTCATGTCCGTACCTGCCGGCCGCCCATACTGGAAATTCAAATGATACACGTGATGCTGTCAGAGAAACAGGCCGCTGGAATCCAAGTTCTGATGTTCCGTCATGTTCTTACCTACAAATCACCCACACTGGAAATTTGAATGATACAAGCACTGCTGTTGGAGAAACAGGCTGCCAGAATCCAAGCTCGGTTGTTCCATCATGTTCGTATCTTCCTGCCAGTGCCTCTGCCGACATCGACATTGGGAATTTGAATTTTCCAGCTGCTGGGATTGAAATTACTGGCAACAACTACCTGGCTACCCATATCGGGGATTCAAATTTTCCTGCCACTGAGGTCCCAAGTTCCCACACTGGTTATGGGGCTCCCCATGTTGGGAATTCGAATTTTCCAGCTGCGATGGTCCCAAATCCCACCACTGATTACATGGCCACTCATATGGGGAGCTTGAATTTTCTAGCTGCTGCGATCCCAAATGCCAGTAACGAGTACATGGCAATGATGGCTGCTTCGGGCATGCTGGATGCTCGGGTCCCACCTAGCAAGCTGGCATCAGATCTCTCTCAGTCAAGGCTGCTTGAACTGGTGTCGAGAAATAACAACAGTCCAGCATTGCCGCCGTCGTTGTCGTGGGCTTTTCAAGAAGCCATGAAGATGCCAGTTCCAAGCCAAGCTGCTGATCCCATGCAGGCCTTGAACTTACTTTCTTTAGAGCAGGAGAATCAAGCCGCGGCGGCGCTGGCTCATGGCTATGGAGAGAATCAAGCTGTGGCGATACCGGCTCAGGGCTATGGAGAGAATCAAGCTGTGGTGGCACCAGGGCTGAGCCACGATGGGCTCGGTTCAGCTCCAACGGCAGACCAGTGTTCCACATGGGTCCAGCCAGAATCATGGGGCGCCCCGCAGACCGTCCTCGACATCCCGTTCTTGCAGTCGCGGCTCGGGGAGATGAGTTTGTGGGGCCGGAATGGGCTAGCGAGGCCAGAATTGCCTCCGGCTCCGACGGCTCAAGAGACGCCATTTTTCGACGCCATGGGTGACTGTGAAAGAGGCTCGGGCTCGCATGGCGGCCATCGACCTGAGCCAAGCTCTGTAGCTATGTTGGATAATCAGCATCCTGATCTGGCTCTTCAGTTATAATTCTATATGGTTGAAAATTTCAGAGAAAGAAAAGAAGAAATAAAAAGAAAGAAAGAAAGGTTATAGATGAAATCTCTCCCTCTATTGCATTAGCTCCCTTAGTCTTTTAGTCCTGGCCCACCACATGATGATGATGATGATGGTGATGATCTAGACCGTTCATCTTGATGGTTCTGTACTATATGATCAACATGCAAGAATCTCACTGATTGAATCAAGTATAAGTTAGAGACTGGATATCTTGACCTTGTTTCTAAATCACTTTATGGATGATGAGAAATCACAATGAATGGGATTTTACTTCCAAGAACCATCTAATGTGGGAACTGATAGATGAACGGTTTGGATCAGAAAGACTCGGTCACTTGGATCCTGAGAGAGTTGTGACTCAGACAAGTTGGGTGAATCATCAAACTGCGTCCACTTTAACTTGCCCATAACGTCCCTACGGCTAATGAGCTAGACTCCTGTGTTTGTTTTACACCATTTAAAAACTATTTAGGCACTGGGGTTCAGCTCTTCAAACCATCCAACTTGTGGGTCCCATTGTGCATGGAGCATGTCTTTAAAATCACACTGATTGAGCAATCCTAACCGTCTAATAAATTATACCTGTACCTGTTGCCCTACAGGTGGTGCCAGATTAAGTCACATACATATCAGTACTCATATGTGGGGCCCACCACAATGTCCATGTGATATCCACTCCATCCATCCGTTGTTGGCTTATGTTTGGGATATGAGGTGCAGAAAAAGAATATAGAGATACATCCGAATACTCGAGTGGGGCGCTCCCACGAGAAACAATAGGATTTAATGGCCACCACTTACACTCGAGCGACAATTTTAAAGTTAAATGATATAAAGAAAATGAGCAATGATTATAAATTATTTAGTTTCTTGAATTCAATTGTATTTAATCAACAATTCTTATGTTTGATTTATGCATAATTAAACTATAATGGTGACATTTTTATATTATTTAAATATTAAATCATCCTGAAAATATATGAATGTTGCTATTGAATTAGAATTTTTTTATAATGAACCATGAAAATATTATTATTATTATTTTTACATAGGCACCCAAACCCCACACACCCATGTACTTGTACCACAGTGGTTTTTCAGTACAATAGGTTCTTGAACCCATGACCTTATGTTGAAAGGGTTGTGAGTCTGCCACTGGGGCATGGTCATAAATTACTTTACCTCCCTTCTAAATACATCTATATTGGATTGGTTTTACAGTAGTAAAATAGTAATGATGGCTCATTCCTCTTACATTATCAGAGTTATATTGGCAAAACAAATATGTCAAAATCAAGGTTATCCATGTACTATTCATCTATACCATGTACCCCGTGGGTAGATTTTAGACATTTTCCCCTCAATAATTAGTTTTCCTTGAAGTTGAGAACTTTCAATACTCAAAGGACGTAGAAAACATTTTAGATAAATGTATGCTTGAGATTTTACTTACAAAAATCCACTCCATGGCTTAGATTAAACCACATAAAGCACTTTCTCACCCTTTCTCTCTGCGTGTAATCCTTTCCTTTCTCCTTCTCTCTCCAGATTACATCCCAGGTTTGCTTGAATACACATTTATAAGTTGGGACTTCAACTTCTGAATTTTGGTCATTGCCAATGATTCAAATAGTTTATATGACTAATCCCACCATGTAGTGTAGAAAGTCAAAAAATAAAATCTCTGAAATGAGTTATTTCTTTAGTCATAGTCCATCCAAGAGAGCTCTACAAAATAAATAGTTTAAGAGTCATGTAAGTATGGCCAAATGCTAGATGTATTCAATGCAAGAATTTCTGTTTTTAAGCATGACCCATCCCAAGGGAGCCTTATCAAATGAACAGATTAGATCATCCAAGAACACCCAAATACTAGAGTATCTCCATTGACATCCTCAACATATATTTGAATTGATTTTCTAGTACATTCATTTCAGGCGTTATCTATTCTTGATTATGTCCCAAGGTTTTATATTGTAGCTTATAGGTCTGAACTTGCAATCTTTAATTTAGTACTATATATATCTCATTTTTTCTTATAAATAGGTGTTATTGTACTTTTATTATAGTCGTCTACTTTAAATATATATTTGTATTATATGGTATCATCTTGTAAGTCCTTTATTGATAAAATCAAAAAAGGAAAAAGCTAGAATTAAAATATTGAATAATTACTTATATTTCGTTGAGCGTATGATCCTGAATTTTGAGGAATGTTTCCAATCTAGAATAATACAATAAATACAAAATCTAATCTAATTCAATTATACCCTAATAAATTGTAGAAAAAAGAGAAAAATATATGGATATATTTAAAATTATTTATTAATTTATAATAAATAATTTTAAATTTATTGTAGCAAAATAAAGGAGATATTTTCGTCAACAAGAAGCAGCATAGACAGTAGGGAAGAGATGTGCAAGTACAATAAATTTTCAAGGGATTTTAGTAATTTTTAATTATTTCTCAAACATATCTCAAACTCTTAAAAACCAAGCATGGAAAATCACTTGGCTTCTCGGTTCAAGAACTTTTCAGGATTTATTTTTTTTTCATTTTAGCTTTTCTTGGAATATTATTGGAAACTTTTTGCTAAAATAAATTTAAAAATATTTATCTATAAATTAATATATGATTGTAATACACCTTTTTTTCCTACATAAAAATGAATGGATAGACTAACAAAGGGTCCGCTCTGTAACTCAGTGGTGAATAAACTCTATTTCAACATTGAGACCATGGATCAAGTACCCATGTGGGTGACTGTGTCAGTGTGTGGGGTACGAGTGCACGTAAAAGAGAAAACAGAAGCCAAAGTAGAACGAGAATATCTTTCAAAGTCAATCTCCTTTGAAAGAATATAATAGGACAACATTCTAAATGCAGGCATTCAATCCCTTTTATATGGTATGTCTAGAGCTGGGCATGGACACCTCGATTTGGCAAACTAGACTCATCCTACTCGTTTAGACCCAACATGATCCATACCGAGTGGGTGAGCCAATTTGAATTGAGTAGACTTCGTCCAATCCAAATTCAAACTAAGTTAAGTTCAGGTCACCTAGTAACTTAACTTGAAATTCAACTCGATATTGATTCAACTCAATTCAAACACAACTTATATATATATATATATATATATATATATATATATATATATATATATATATATATATATATATGTGGTGTGTGTGTGTGTGGGAAAGGTACAACGCGCTTGAGCTGATTTTAACGCCCTATTAGGTCGAGCTGTGTGGGCTCCACCATGATGCGTTTCGAACATCTACCCCATCAATCAGATGCACCATTCCATCGTGGGCCTAGGTCTAAAAAATTAAGTCAATCCGTGACTTGTGTGGGCCGCACCACATACAGAAGTGGAGAGGGGCCGTGCATCATTAAAACATTCATAATCATTTTTGGGGTCCACCGAGATGTGGTTTGCAAATCCAGCCCATCCATTATGTGTGTCCTACTTGGATGGGGGTTCAGACCAAGTTTCAGCAGCATTCAAAACTCAGGTGGGCTCCACCAAGTGCTTTTATATGTTTTTGGCATGTATTCACATGATTTTAGATGGTATGGCCCACCTGAGTTCCCTATACGGCTAATTTTTGGGATATCCCATAATTTAAAGGGAAACCATCAAATGCACGGTGTTGATCGTCGACACGCATCACGGTGGGGCCCACACAGGTCGACCTTGCTGGAGCTTATAGACACCTCAAGCGCATTGTACCTTTTCCATATATATATATATATATATATATATATATATATATATATATATATATATATATATGTGGGAAAAGGTACAATGCACTGGAGCTGATTTTAACGCCCCATGAGGTCGAGCTGTGTGGGCCCCACCGTGATGCGTTTCGAACATCTACCCCATCAATTAGATGCACCATTCCATCGTGGGCCTAGGTCTCAAAAATCAAGTCAATCCGTGACTTTTGTGGGCCACACCACATATAGAAGTGGGGAGGGGCCGTGCACCATTAAAACATTCATCACTATTTTTGAGAGCCCACTGAGATGTAGTTTGCAAATCCATCCCATCCATTATGTGTTTTCCACTTGAATGAGGGTTCAGACCAAGTTTCAGCGCATGAAAAACTCAGATGGGCCTCACCAAGTGCTTTTATATGTTTTAACAGTGTCTTCACATGATATGGCCCACCTGAGTTCCGTATACGGCTGATTTTTAGGATATCCCATAATTTAAAGGGTACCCATCAAATGTACGGTGTTGATGGTCGAAACACATCACGGTGGTTCTCACACAACTCGACATCACGGGAGCTTGTCGTCAGCCCGAGCGCATTGTACCTTTTCCAATATGTATAAGGCAGATATGATGTTCAGAGTGCGGGAAGGGAGAAGCTGCAATTTTGACAAGTGCACTTATGTTTTGAGTTATAATTTTAGATTGTAGATGCTCGCTGCACTCAACTTGACTCGGTACTTATGATTGGGTTAGACTCGGTCTGAATTAGTGACGGTCTGAATTAGTCAAAGCCAAACCCGGATGGGTCAGGCATGCTGGACTCTCACCGAGTGGAATCGAGTATGAGTCAGATCTATTTCAAAACTGAATTGAGTTGGGTTAACCCTAACTTGGTCTGACTCAACTGGATGCCCCTACACGGGCAACACGCTCCCTATTTACGGAAACGGATTGGCTACTCCCCCTGCCATCAGCCAATGGCTGATGGTCGGTGCCCTGTGGGCCCCACCATAATGTATGTGTTTCATCCATGCCGTCCATCTATTTTTTTATATCATTTTATAATATGAGACCAAAAGTGAGGTATATCCTAATCTTAAGTGGACCACATTACAGGAAACAGTGTTGAATGAACGTTCCACCGTTAAAACTTTTTGGGGCCCGGTTTGTCAGTTTAATGAAGGACAAATAACTCACGTGCCTGATAGCTTCGCAGGTGTGTGGCACACGTGTGGAAGATCGAGGGCATTCACTAGGTAGGCCCCGCCGGAGACTGTGTGGAAGAAAATACCAGGCCTGTCCACTTGTCTAGTGGGCCATACACCACTGTCGAATACGAATCGTTGATTTTGTTTATCAACCGTTTGCTTTCTGATAAAGGTATCGCCTCCCTGACAGGTTGATGTTCATGATGATTAACGTAGATCATTCTAGAAATCCTCCTCTCCTTTTGAATCGATCGCATATCACACGTGTATACTTTATGTTCTCACACGTGCCGCGAAGCCCCTCTGACTATCTCAAGCGAGAGAGTATACTTTAGTTAGTATTGGGTGTTAAAAGATACTCAGGCAGCGTATGACGCTTCATACACAGGCACCTAAAAATTGTACAATTTGCATATATAATCTCAAGATAAACCGTCGAAATTGTGGAAAAGTATTTTTATAAGTGTAATTCCAAGAATCATATATATATATATATATATATATATATATATATATATATATATATATATATATATTTTTAATTCTAGACATTGATCCTTAGAGGTTTGTTTGTTGAAATTGGACCATCGAATATATTTCATTATAACCGTCCAATAAATTTCCAACAATCCGATGGTTAGATTACTAAATATTCTAAAATTTTGGTTAAAGATAAATATGAACTGGAATACATAATTTCAACAGTTTAATTATACTTGTTTATATGCCACGTATGCAATTTCTAAATGCCTGTGTATTATACATCCCAGTCGGTCAGAGTATCGAAATGTGGCTAACTTCCAACGCTCCCCCGCCACAACACATTCCCTCTCATCTCTCTTCCCCTCTTATCTGCAAATCCCCCAAAAAATCCAAAAAGACAGAAATACCCCCGAAAGAAGAAGGAAAAAGACCATCTTACCCTTTCCCCTCCGTCAATGGCTGCAATCTCGTCTCACTCCCTCCCCTCCATATCTTCCCACCTCTACCCCTCAAAACCCCATAAATTACGAAAAACCCTACCACCCATCTTCATCTCCACTAACCCATCCCACCTCAATCTCCATCAGCTGGCCCACCTCTTCGCCTCCGCTAATTTCTCCTGCCACAGATTCCCGAATCCCGATGCACGGACGGGCCGCGTCGAGCCCGTCGATCCCGGCAAGCTCCGGACCGCCGTCGACCACAGCTCGGTAGTTGTCTCGGTGTTCTGCCGGGAGGAATTCTGCGAGGGAGGGGGTGGGAAGGAGGAATTGGGATTTGGAGGGTTGTTGATGGAGCGGGCTGTTCCGGTGTCGGAGAAGAATGGACGGTTGGTGGGATTCGGAAGGGCGGTCTCTGATGGCGGATTGACGGCAGCGATCTATGATGTCGTGGTAAGGAAGAATTATTACTACTGTTTTGTTAGGAAAACTTAAATACTCTGGTAGAGTGTGATGAATGATACACACACTTTGAAATTACTTAGAAATTGCATACATGGCATGCAAGTAATTCAAATTAAAAAAGTGCCCAAGTTATGGTATCCCAGTTTAGATGTATCATGAACCGAAATTTATGCTTTTTTGGTTGACTATCAGATTGGGGGACATTTATTGGACGGTTGAAAATGAAAAGTCTCTGATGGTATTATTTTAACAAACAAGTGTCCGTGACTTTTACGTGCCACTTCACTTCTGATTGCAAGGCAAGTCCCCGTTTGGATTGCATACACGCGCTCCTTTCAAATGGAATGGACCATATACTCACGCTCCTTCCCGTGGACTGCGCACTTGCGCTCCCTGAGCAATGCATTGTGTGTCGCCCCACTATTGGGCCGCAATGTTTGTGTGCTTCTTCCTTATATCACTTAAACGAATAGGAGGTGAGAAAAAGAAGAGAAGAGACAAATAGAGTAGGGTCCATCCACTTGTATTTGACAAGGATTGTGTTGTTTGCATACTGTATCTGTTGTTGGATTGGGGAGGTTAATTGGCTTGTCTTCCCACATGTGGTTGATTTAAGCACGCCATTGAGTTCCATATTTCAGCTCCCCAATACTTACATGTGTGACCATGTCAATTGATTCAGAACAATAACACTGAAAATGTAACATGCCACATATTCTACGCCCGACAATGGTATTAGAGCATTCATCGATGCGATTTCGACAAGAGAAAACGGCTAATAGGTTGCCAACGCACTGCTTCATCATCCTGTACAAAAGTTTATACTGCATGGTAATATACAACAAAGGCTATATTCATAGTTTTTGTGGCTTGTCATTGCATTACACTAGCATATAAGCGGCACTACGCTAGTATGTTGAGAAGCTATTAAGTTTTGTTATGTATAACATATGTTCATTGTGGGCATCACCTCACCATTTCCAAGGGACTCGTTTATTCTCTTTCTTGACTTTGATTGTTTCTGCTATGTCCAAATGGTAAGTAGAACTTTGGGGCTGGATTAACAATGATCTAGTTGCCCTTGTGCCAATAGGTTTAAATGATGCCACCATTGATGGTGATTGTGCATGAAAAGTTTGAAATGAATTGTCTCGGATGTGTTTTCCAGAAGACTAGCA
This sequence comes from Magnolia changhungtana, assembly GCA_030180095.1. Classification (NCBI taxonomy): domain Eukaryota; kingdom Viridiplantae; phylum Streptophyta; class Magnoliopsida; order Magnoliales; family Magnoliaceae; genus Magnolia; species Magnolia changhungtana. The sequence goes on along the minus strand of JASAUF010000233.1, from coordinate 1,871,818 downwards.
TGGGACCCTTTCTCATCTAATGTAGTAACAAGCAATGGCCTCTAAATTTATTGTCGTCAATCTCGTGAAAGGGGAGAAGTTCAACGGGTCGGGAACAACTTTAATGATTGGCGTCGGTCTATTAGGATTGTACTAGCTGAAGAGAATATTGTACACACTAAAAACTGTTACAAGAAAACCAAAGATAGAGAATGAGAATGTTTTGAAAAGTAGGTTGGAGCTTGCATAACAAAAATATGGGAAGTGGAAGAAGAATAATAGGGCAGCTAGAAACTTTCTTCTGAGCTCCATGCATAAAGAATTAATTTCCTCATTCAAAATGTATAAGATTGCTAAAGAAATGTGGGATGCTCTTATCAAACCATACTCTAAAATCTCAAATGCCAAAATCAGAACAATACAAATGGAATTTAATGCGTATTGAATGCCAATTGGATGATCCATTAAGGATGCCAATATGCCATTAGGAAAATGGAACAGATGATGACAAATATGCAAAATGTTGGTTGTGTCCTGACCAAGAACCGGAATATTATAGATATGTTGGTTTTGTCCTGACCAAGAACCGGAATATTATAGATATGTTCCAATCTTTGCCGGACTACATTAAGGATGTCTTGAATCAAAATGAGGCAATCAAGACCTTTTAAGAACGTGGGTCATCATCCCGAACACGATGTTGAAACAAAGGCCTTTTCACTTTGGAAATAGTGTGGCTTTTCCTGTTGAAAACAGAAAGAGGAATATTCGATTGAGGAGAAAGTATGGGAGAATAGAAAAGTGGAATGCTCTCATCAATCAATCCAATCTACACTTTCCTCCATGTTTTTGTCCGTATCAACCTTGTTACCAACAACTACCACTCGATACCAGCTACATCCACATCAAAGTCTACCATACCCACCTCAACACCATCCCATGAGATATCTACAACCACCACAGCCTCGTGACATATTAAAGGATACTAAGCAAAGATCCAGAGGACAAGGTGATGGTTCCTACTTTGCATGTGGTTGGTAGGGTCTTTGGGCTAGGACTTGCCCTGAGCATAAAACGATAACCTTTCTTCCATTTATTAGTTGTGTTTGCACAGAAGTATTGGTAACTGATTTAAATTTTAATGACATTGTGGATTTAAGGGCAACATGGTATTTGATGAAAAACTGAAGGTTCTGTGGATTTTCAGAGTATCACATTCAGAACCCACAAACTATACATGGGAAACAATGCATTGGAGAATGTGATCGGAGTTGGTACTTATTATCTCGAGTCAAAGATAGAATACTTTGTTAATAAAGACACATTTTTGCCCTCAAGATGAGAATAATCTAATATCGTCACATGTCTAATTAGAGGGAATTTTAATGCAAGGTTTTGTAAAGACAACTTCTCACTCAGGAAAGACAATGTAATATTTGCTTGGGACGAATTGTCAGGAAACCTTTTTAAGCTAGATATTGTAAATAGTTTCTCATAAAATACCAAGCAACTTTTTTTTTTTTGGTGGTATAACTGATTTTAGTGTTAAATCCAAATCTATTTAAGTAGCATGCCGGATTGGGACACATGGGAAAAGATTGAATGATGAGATTACCACGTGATGGATTGCTAGCCACATCGACTAGAGTAGGTTTGCCCTTTTGTGAATATTGTGTGTGTTAGGAAAGGTAACCAGGATATCATTTCTGAAAGTAATAATATCATGAGAACTTTTACATATCATACACAATGATATATGTGGACCATCGAATGTATAAGCTCAAAATGGGTGCTAGTATTTTGTAACTTTTATTGATGATTACTCACGGTATGGTACAATATATTTGATTTATAAAAAACCTGAAACACTTGATTGGTTTAAAAAATACAGATAAGAAGTGGAAACTCAATTGGATAAGAGGATCAAAGCATTGAATACACAGATGTGGAGAATGCAGTTCAGATGTTGTCAAGTCCTATTGTGAGAATGCTAGCATTGCTCGATAGTATACCATGATCTACAACCCTTGACAAAATGGTATAGCTGAAAGGAGAAATAGAATTATGTTAGATGTGATCATATCTATGATGGCCCATGCAAATTTGCTAACTACTTTCGAGAGAGATGCACTGCTTACACTTATTTTTGTATTAAACAAAGTTCCCTTAAACTCACTTTCCAAAATACCATATGAATTATGGACTAGCAGGGGACTGTCATTGGGAGATTTACTTTCATGGAGTTCATTGGGTTACGTATTGATTTCTACTTCGTATAGAAGCAAGCCAAACAAAAGATCAGTTGAGTGTACATGTTGTTCAATATCCCATCCATTTTGAAGGTTATTTATTATTATACGAAGACTATGACAGATGGATCATGGATTGGAATTGAATCCCGAGATATGACATTTGTGGAAGACATGTATCGCAGTAAAAAGAAGCCAAGGATAGAGATATAACTTTATGAGATGCCGGAAGCAATTCAAGAAAGTGGGAGTGGTAGTTTAAACCAAAGTAATCAAGGCAGTCCATGATTTGTAAAGACAGTGGGAGCGCATCGTCCAATATCCTTTAGCTATGACGAAGTTTACGACGTAGAATCTCTAAGAGGCATTTTGAAATAGAAGGTGAATCATATTCATGTGTTGCAGTAGATGAAGATGAATCTGATTTGTATTAAAATGTTTTTATCTCCAAATTCTAAAGACCGGATAACTATAATGAAGAAAGAAATGGACAACCATGTTTGGGAATTAGTTGATCTTCCGATTGGCTGTAAAGTAATTGTAGATAAATGAGTGTCTAAAATTATAAGGAAGAAAGATGGTTTAATTGATATAAAGCTCATTTAGTGGGAAAGGGTTTTACACAGGTGGAAGGTGTTTATTATGAAGAAACTTTCTCACATGTAACTAGGTTCGCATCAATTCACATAACTTGGCTATTGTGGCATGCCATGACTTGGAATTATATCAAATGGATGTAAAAAAATTTATTTTTTATTTTTGATATGGATTTAGAGGAAGAATCTAAATGGAGCAACTTGTTGGATATGTTGACAGAAATCAGGTGGGTAAGGTCTACAAGCTCCTAAAGATTATCTATGGGCTGAGACAACCATTGAGGTAGTAGTACATAAGGTTTCATAATGTCATCAGCTCCTTCGGACTTGGCGTGAGTGAAAAAGGCCACTGCGTATATGTGAAGCGATTTGGGAAACGCTTTCTAATATTGTCATTGTATGTTGATATAATTTTGTTAGCAGGCAATGACATATGAATGCTACTTTAAGGAATGACTTTTGTTATAGGTAAAAATGGACCGACCATATGTATGAGATAGATGAGCCGAGCAGCCAGACTCAATGACTATGGATTGCTTTGACCTTGGCCTCGGTTACCAACCTTGGAAGTCGACCTCGGCCTCGAGTACCAATTTCGACCTCGGATGCCGACCTCGGCCTCGGGTACCAACTTCGATCTCGGATACCGACCTCAGCCTCAAAGAAGAGCCTTGATCACGATCAACACTTCAGCTCGATCTGTACCATTCTCGATCATGGCTAACAGTTCAGTTCGGTCTGTAAGATCTTGACCTAGCTGTCCTAGAGGTCGGCCTCAGCCATCTGCCTAGACCTCCTCGGATCCCGACTACTCAGAGATCTTATCTGAAGAAGATCTTCCCGAGATCTTTGCCGTGTATCTTGGGGAGATAACCACAATGCATTCGGAAGAAGATCCCTTTCGTAATACGCATCCATCATAGAGAGGCATTGCCATATTTGCCACCGCCCCCAAAAGCCTATAAATACACCCACTGCCATGAGTAAAGGTACACACAACAAATATCCCGATTCTTCTACTCCTCTTGTGAAACTACTTGACTTAGGCATCAGAGGGTCCCCGGCCTTAACCGGCGCCCCCAGTGTCTTCTTTTGTTCTTCAGGAAATTGCAAATACTTCGGTTAGCAGGAGGTGAGGCAGGATCAACCAGATTTTAGCATCAACAACTTTTATTAAATTTTGAAATAAAGGACCTTAGTAAAGCGGACTTTATTTTAAGAGTGAAAATCACAAAAAAAAAAAAAAAAAGAAAAGAAAAAGGTAAGCTCCAGGAAGTTTTTGGGACTATTACAAATATATTATATTGAGAAGATCTTGAAGCAATTTAGAATGCACAATTCCAAGCCAGTTGAAACTCCAATTGATAAATATTCTAAATCGAGTAGGAATATGTGTCCCAAGTCCAATCTAGAGAGGCAATATATGTCTTTTGTGCCCTATAACAGTGTGATAGGTAATCTCATCTGTGGATGCTATACATTGAGCCCATATATGTTATGTTGTGGGTCTCATGAGTCAATATCAAAGTAATCTAGGGCAAGCACATTGGCAGGCAGTTAAGAGGATTTTTTGCTATTTCGAGGCACGAATGACTATATGTTATGTTATCAAGACACCAAGTTAATAGTGCAAGCTTATTCCGATGCCTATTCAAGAGATGATCAGGATGAAAGCAAGTCCACTTCAGGTTATGTATTTATTAAACGACTACATGGTGCTAATCTTGAGGGCCTAGGAGAAGTTACAGTGAGAAGAATGAGAAAGATAAAAGAGAAACAATACATAACACATTCTGCCCTGGCCGTTCCTCTCCCTCTCTCCTTTCTTCTTAAGTTTTCTTTTTATTCTATATTTCTACTTGGTATCAGAGCGTCCGATCCGAGACCTGCGGTAGTGGGGCCCACTATTGACCTCGTCCATACACATGGATGGTGTCAGCAGTGTACGACCATGAAGTCTTTTTGAAGCAGAAGTTTGGAATCTGGTAGATTGGGATTTTAGAAGAATAATGATGATTTTTTCGCATTTTTTGGAGGTGTTTTAGCAAAAATGAGGAAAAAGTCAGAAAAATCAAGATTTTAGTCCTTTTGTTGTGATGCTTTTCTGAAGGTGTTTTAAGCAGATTTTCACCAAGGGGTAGGTGTGATTGATCAAGAGCAATAACCAAGAACAAGATTCATGAAGTTTTGTCAAGGTTTGGGAGTACTACAACGTCTTTTGTGAGAGATGGGTGCCATAGGCTCTTATTTTGTGGGTTTTGTTGCTGGATTTCCTTTCTTCTTTATAATTTGATGTTGTAAGGCTGTAAAATGCTGTGTAAAATCGTGTTGATGGTGATTGCGATATCAATGCTCTTGTCATAATGCTTAGAAGGTTTAGTGCACATAAGGTGTTTGACGTTATGCTCCACTCAACTTTACATGAGAGTTTTCTTATAAATGGTGGATCTTTCCTTCTCAGTTCTTCTTCTCTTCCTTTATTAGGCCCTATTGTTTGTTGTGAGTGTATTTGCACGTGATGCACCCTCACTTTGTGTTGCACGTGATGCACAAAAGCCACCACATGCTATTGTGTGTTTTCTCTTGAGTGTTGCACGTGATGCACACTCAGTTATTGTGCAAGTTACACTTGTTTGTGAGAGAATTTGCATGTGGATGACAAGTTTGTGACTTGATGTTTGTTGAGTTTAGTTATGGCCATGTACTTGAATAGAAGATTCAATGGATGAAGGAAGTGCAAGCTACAATTTATGTCCATGTTGTGTTTGAGGGTGAGCAATGATCCACCCTCATTATCTTCATTATCTTTGTATGTAATCCAAGCTGGGCATGACCAATATACATGCTCCAGCTTGAGGGGGGAAGTATGGAAATATGTGTAATTGTGTGTATGTGTGCGTCGGTCTTTAGACCAAGCGACACATCACACATTTTTCCCTAGCCATTCCTCTCCCTCTCCTCTTCCTCTCCTCTCTTCTCAAGTTTTCTTTTTTCCTTTATATTTCTACTTTAACCGCCCTTGACATTTGCGTAGAATGCATGTTCAGGATGAGGAAACACATTGGGATGCAACTACTAATATAATAGATGACAAAGCATGAGTTAAGGTGCAAGCGCCTCTAGTCTCAACTTATTGGATTCCTATCGTGCTGAACATATTCAAATGAAATTTACACGTGTTAGTGCTTATAGCCCTTTACTATGGACAACTTTAAGTGATTGGAGATGTGACTGAGAGTCAAATGACATTCAGAGGGGTAGTGGGTTAGGAGTTACTGTGTTGAGTCTGCAGTCAGGCGCTTTAGGCGAGATTTCTGTTTGATGAGATTAGGAGTTGTTGAGCTAGCGCTCACGTGCTTTAGGCGGGACTTTAATCTCCTAATAATGTCATAAGCCTGTATAGAGCCGGGTTATGAGTTTTACTGAACTGTGTCGATACTCACGCACTTTAGGTGAAACTTGCGCATTGTAGACCCGACATAGTTCTTAGTTATGTCAACTTTGCAGCGTGGCTGGGCGATCAAATGCTTGGAGTGTTGAGTTGGACTCTACTCTAGGACCGATTATTTATTAGTGCCTTGTTCAATCTGATCAATGCATTTTGCGAGCATGTTGGTCCCGTGGGTAACCCTTATGCTCATCTACCAACTTTTGTGTATAGGAGGGTGAGATTGAGTGCTGCTACTTTAACATACAGTATGAAGCTCATGATTGATTTTGCCGGATATACTGCTAGGAAAGTGGCTTAATCGATTCCAAATTGCATAGTTGCATGGGAAGACCCCTTGACATCAACAGCGGGTTCCTAATACCATGATTACATACTTTGAGACTTATCCACTATAGGATTATTGAGTTTTGTTGGACAATGGTTTGGAGACCGTTTCTTAAATTTTTATACACAACAGCACTCGATTCATAACAATATCAGTCAAAATGTAATATGCCATTTATTCTGTACCTAACAGGTTTGACAAGTTAGTTTAGTTTGAGTGAATGTATGCCACGCGTATAATTTCTTATTGCTTGCCTTCAGGCTTCATACACAGTCAAAGTATGAAATAACTCCATGTTGTTGGGGAACTGATACACACACACACATGTGTGTGCGTGTGTGTGTGTGTGTGTGCGTGTGTGTGTCTATTCTATGCTTTTGATAGATGGTACCTGTTTTTTGAATTTGATGTGGATGGAGTACTGCCATTTGGCTGTGTGGAAGGACGATTTTTTGGAAATGCTTTCCATGGAACGCTAAATTTATCATGTGCAGCACTGCCCAAGAGCTCCAGAACTGCTTGTTTGTGGATTCTCTCATCTGGGCCACACCTGATGAATATCTCAGGTCTCACACATGTATGCCATGTTGGCACAGGGGTGTGAATGCCTCTTTTTTGAGAAGTGTTCCAGGGACTTCTCATCCAAACACTAACTCATCTTTCCATGGAAATCCAAACTTATCACCAAACATGACAGAGAATTTCTTTCTAGGGATCATCTTCTGAGAAGATGCTCTCTTTCTGTGGACCTGGAGGTGTATTTATTTATAGCATAGGGTGTAGATAGCAATTCTCTTGCTATTATTGTTGCTATTGGGGAACCGTAAGGCACTGATTCCCATGTCTGCTGTGCTGCAAAAAAATTGTACATGTGGCACAGAGGTCGTTGATCTGCATTGTTCATCGGGTGGTTGGCCACTGTGGAAGATCTCTACTGATCGGACAATCTTTACCATCCATTTCAGTGACTGTAAATGTACGGGAGGAGATTATAATGGCAAATCATACTTGAACGAGAAAGCGCCTAGCTATTTGGGTTGGTTGGATAGCCCAATCTATGCATTTTGTGGATAGTGATCTATTCATTGCTTGGCCCACCCAGTGAGCGATTCGGATCATGGAGTTTGTGCTTATGCCCCCTATATCATTTGTGTATGATGGATCTTGTTTATTGTGTTTTTAAGAGAGGAAATTTAACTTTTGCACAATATATGTGGTGCACCAAAATTTGACTCGTGTGGTTTGTTATTCTACCACTTGTTGGATGTGTCCCTCGTGAATGGCCCACTGTCTATAAATTTCTTGGACTGGACTAACCTACCCACACAAATGGTGAAACTATCCACAGTCAACGATGACCTTTGTCCATACTCCTTGTCCTTGCCTTCAATTTTTAGGTTGTTGATTGGATGGTTAAGATTGTCTGATCCGTTAGTTGATGAATAAGTATGCATCTTTCATTCTTGAACTTCTTGTATCTCTACTAAATGAAAATACCAGTTGAAATTTCTATGAGTTTTCTCATTTGAAGAGGTACTATACAATGCTTAACCTGAGAATATCTACAGGAGGCATCAGTCTTCATTTTGTAAGAGTGGGGCCCATGTTCAGACATACAAACAGCTGATATGAGGTTCTCTGTGTATGGACTGTACGCAAAAGATCTCTCGTATGGAGAAATCCTAACCTTTTGTAGGATGTAGGAGGCGGCCAGCAAATAGACAATTAAGAAGAAGATACAGAAAATCCGAAACGGTCTTCAATTCAACTGAAGAAAAGCTGAAGAGTTGATGGATGTGATCTTCCAATCCAGGAGTTTCTTAGTGCAGGAGATAATCTGCTACTGCTATGGGGCCTGTAATATCAACGATTTGGATCACTGAACCATAGGCTGCACTTGTACAAACCAAAAATTGAGTTGTACTTTAGATATTCTCAGGTCGAGAGTTCTATTATCCCTCTTCTAGTAATCTAAACATTGTCTATCTAGTATGCCTCATACCATTTATGTTCAGCGCCTTTCAGGTTATTCCTTCGCTGCAGAGATTGGGAATTGGCCGCAGGATAGTTAAAAGAATAATAAGGTATGTGCAGAATATATTACCTAGTAATATGGTCTGAAAATCAGTCCAGGAAATGCGATCACTAGAGGTAAGAGTGCGAGTGTGTGACATCTGGGCCATTCATCTAGCATGCCTCAATGTGTGTGGTATGGTCTGAAAGCCAGTCCTTGTTATCATGTGGGGTTCTTCATCTGCATGAAAAAAAAAAAAAAAAAAAGAAGAAGAAGAAGAAGAAGAAGAAGAAAAAGAGAGGCTCCATCCACCTGATGACAGGACTAGTTTGGCCACAGCAACATACATGGAGGAGCCCACATGGCAAATGCACATGATCCTTTGTGATCCTTCTCTCAGTGTAGCAATACGAGGATTCTTCATTCTTACTACTCCATTGGGGTCTAATGTTTCTCCAGTTCATACCAGGGTTCTTACCAGTAGAGGCATATATGACATAGCAGCCCTCTGTTCTGAAGAAGAGAGGTATGTGAATCCAAACCAATGGTTTACATCTCTCGAGCTCAAAATGAGCTTGAGTCTGAGTCAATTCAAAAGAATGATAGCTCCTTGAGTCCGAGTCAATTCGATTTGTTTGTTCAAGTTTCTGCATTTTGCCAGTCCTAGTTACTTATGACCGATGACTTGGAACTTGGCTGAAATGATACGAGTCAGCTGAGGTTTTGGAGGAAACTGATATGGGACTGTTCTCATTCACGAAACCTCAGATGAGTTGAATGTAGCTTGTTGATTGGCTGAGTGCATGAGGTTGACAATCCAAAGAATTTAACTTTAGCTACTGTTGGCTTGTGGGGATTAAAAAAAACATCGATTCATCTTATCTGTGACCATGTACTGCAGTACTAAGATTGGGCATTGTTTGAGTCAGTTATCCTCAAGACTCTCCTTGTCAAATGTGCTGATCTTGATAGTAATTGCCTGCTCAAGTTCATCATCTGGTCCGCTGTCGCATTGAGCAATTTGATCACCTTTATCAACCTTTCTCTAGCATGTGCATGTGCACGTTTATTTGCAAAGCATGCAAGTTCCTCCGTTGGTGTACCAACCCAAGCATGGCTGACAAATACACGTGTATGCAAAGGAATTATTAGGTCCTAATGATGAGGATTCTAGTACCCCGATCTGTCTGGTATGTTCATGTGGGGCCCATGGTTTGGCGACCCAGGCTGTTTATCTGATGACCCAGATGGGAGATGCCGTGGAAATCTGTACCTTCGGCTGCCTTCTTTCCAGATGTATGCTGTACATTTGTTTCTCAACTGTCTATTTATAGGCCACAGATTGAAGATTGCGGATCTCCCAATCTGAAAGAGGGGATGGGTCCCACTTATTGATGATATACACTATCACATCATGATGATCAGGATCAGACAATTCCTCCATGGATATATGTATATGTACGTCTTCATGCATGCATTGTGTAAGCGTGCATCCATATGTAGATAATCGCAGCTTCCTTGTGTAATGCTTCCAAAACTTCTGCAGGTTGTTTTTTGAAGCATGTGGATTTGGAGAGGACGCTCTGGGGTCCACCACAATGATGTATGCCCGGTCCGCATCAAACTATGCAGAAGGCAATCCTTCAGTTAGACGCGTTGGCCGGATGCTGCTGTTAGTCCCACCACTGCGAAAGTCCTCATCAGAGAATGCAGCCAGCGGCTAGAACAATCTGCATCTCTTCCATCTGTTCATATCCAACTAAAAGAATCCACATCCAACCTCCACGCAACAACACACGACTCATCTATTGGAGAAGATTCCGTCGAGCTTTTACAAAAGTTCCTCTCAAATGGGATTTTGATAGGAGAGCTGCTGATAGATAAACATCGCTTGTTTCGGCCCTCCGCAGCATCTATGCAGCAATTGAGGTTTCGGGAACTTGGGCAGTTGCATCTCTTATATATCGGATGATTCTCACCTTCGCGATGGGAATTTCAGGTATTGATGGAGATATTTCGGTTTTTACTTACCATGAGCTTAACATCATCTGAAAATAAGAGAAGGGAATGAGAGAAGAATCTCTGTCTGTGAATTTGGATGTTTTTGAGCTCTCCCTTGATAATATCTGTATAGAGCTGTTATGACCTTGTGACTTTTGTTTTTAATGTTTTTTTGTTTAAAAAAATTTTGTTTTGGTAATTTTTCTAGTGTTTTTTTTTTTTAATAATAATAATTATTATTTTATTGATGACATTATCGGGCCATAGCAAGATCTGTGCTTCAATGGTAGCTGTTCAATCCCCACTGTTTCCTTTGGTGTGTGCCATTTGATTTTTGGATCTTCATCATTTTTGGAGGCATTCAGGAACTTGAGTTGGTGAAACCAATGGACGGAGTGGATATGACATGGACATCATGGTGGGACATGCGAGATCCCGGATGCTCATCATGTGGGCCCCACGGTGCATTGGTCCATGCGTGAACTCCGAATTTGGGGGATGCCATTTGGTAGTGACCCCTCCAATGCCCTGGAAAAGCTATGGGCTCTACCATGATGTATGTGTCCATCCATTTTGCCAGCTCATTTCAGGGCATGAGCCCAAAAATGAGGCAGATCTAAATCTCAGGTAGACCACAACAAAGGAAACACTGGTGATTAGAAGCCTACCATCGAAAACTTCATAGGGTCCGTTGTAATATTTATTCGAGGCAGATCAAAATCTCAGGTGGACCACACCACAGGAAACAGTGGTGATTGAACTCCTACCATTGAAAACTTCATAGGTCCGTTGTAATATTTATTTGCCACCCAAAAATGAGGCAGATCCAAATCTCAGGTGGACCATACCACAGGAAACAGTGGTGATTGAACGCCTACCCGTTGGAATATTTATTTGCCACCCAAAAATGAGGCAGATCCAAATCTCAGGTGGACCACACCACAAGAAACAGTGGTGATTTAACGCCTACCATTGAAAACTTCTTAGGGCCCATTGTAATGTTTATTTGCCATCCAACCTGGTGATTAGGTCAGACAGACTTGGATGAAGGGAAAAGATAATTATCAGCATGATCCGAAACTCTCGTGGCCTCTAAGAAGCTTTTAATGGTGGGCATTCAGTCACCACTTCTTCCTATGGTGTGGTCCACGTAAGATTTGGATCTGCCTCATTTTTCGGTCCATGCCCTAAAATGAGCTGGCAAAATGAATGGACGGCGTGGATAAAACACATACATCATAGTGGAGCCCACAGGGCTTTTCCAGCACCAACTCGGTACTGAAGGGGTCACTCCCTAATCCTAGTCCGAATGGGGGCTGCTAGCAGTTCTTTTCGACAGTCAGTTCGCAACTGGTCCCCTAATGCCCGTTGCGTGGCCCACCTGATGAATGGCCCAGATGTTGCACGGATAAAGGTACCAACCCCATTAAAATGCCTCACAATCGACGGCAAAAGGTCCATTAACTGGAAGGCTATGATTGCGCACATGGAATACAAATCATTCAAATCAAACGGTCCAAAATGTGGGTTCCATTTTATACGTATTGCGAGCAAAAAATTACAAATATTTGAGAGCAAAAAAATTACAAACATTTGAGTTAATGTTTGCCATCTACAATTTCCGAGTGCCTGCATATCAAGCGTCATACCCGCCAGAGTATCAATTAACTCAAAGAGTAATTTCGTCAAGAGACTCAAGAGTCAGAGACTCTATGCCTAGAAAAATGATTGCTAATAGACGTGAACCATACATACCCCTGTTTTTACAAAAAATTACGTATATGACCTGAAAACGGATAAATAATCACCAACAGCACTGTACCTGAATCTCCACCTACATCCCTCTTTCCTGCCAAACGCGATATACCTATAGAAAATCTGATCCGTTCAATAAGTGAGACCCACTATAAATATCTCATATCATGAAAATCAAGCTGATCCATCCGTTAGACAGACCACATATAATTTTGAGCCATCAGTAGTACGGCCCACCTGATTGTTGCTCCATCTTAGCTGTCTTCCTCCATTTTGGGTTACATTGACCCTCAAGAAAAGCCAACAGATTACCCTTGAAATGTGATTAAGCTGTCAAAGAATCTCCTTATTATCAAGTAAAGCATTCCTCTCTCTCTCTCTCTCTCTCTCTCTCTCTCTCTCTCTCTCCATCTTTACCAAAAGAAAGAACCTTTCACACATACAAAAGTTCTCTATTCCCTTCCCACCTCTTCTTTTCACCAAATCATCCAAAAAAATGCCGAAAATTCGCGTTGAAATCTGCCTGATCTCAGCCCGCGGCCTCCGCCGTTCATCATCTCTCTGGAAACTCCAATGGTTTGCTGTTGGATGGATCGATTCCGATCAGAAATACTGTTCCAAGATCGACAGCTCAGGAAGCTCCAACCCCACATGGAAAACCAAGTTCGCGGCTTTGATCGATGAATCTCATCCGAATTTGCATGGTTTGTCACTTCACGTGGAAGTTTATAGTAGAGAGCCGATTTTCCTAAGAGAAAAGCTTCATGGGATCGCAACCGTCAGTTTGAAAGAGTTCTTTGTGAAGTTCGCCACGAATTCAGATGGCCCACGATCGGAAGTTGAAGAGGTAGGTAGCTTCCAGCTACGAAGGAAGAAATCCGGCAAGCCTCGTGGATTTGTCGATGTCTCTGTTCGGGTGTTGGAAGAGGAAGATGGTGTTTCTTCCTACTCAGGTACATTTGATGGATAATGCTTGTAGAATGTGAGTCGATGATCATCGGTTCAACCGTTCTACCCCAAACCTATTTACAATTATCACAATTGTAGTAGGCTTAAATCGCTCAATCTAAATAATCCAACGGTCAGATCTAAACTGATGATCATGTGTGGCCCACCTGAGTCTTTCAATTTCCATGTTTGGTTTGGCTGAGTTAATAGAAAAACAACTGAGTTTGTGGAAAATGATCGAGGCAGACGCTGACTCAGCTGGTTTTTATGAAATCAAGAGTTTAGACTCAGTGAGTCGACTCAGGACTCGGCTTGAAAAACGAGTTTTTGAAATTGAGCAAGTGGGCAAGATCTAGGCCGTCCATACTTTGTATGTGCTGTGGCTCATAAATCAGGTGGGCCACTTGATGGGAGGCTCTTAATTTTGGACCACCTGATCTACGCAGTGGGTCCCACCCGATGAATGGCTTGGATCTCTTATGCACATTGGTAAACCAGGGTGTAGGATCCAAATCACCATTCCCAGCTTTGGATGTTATGTGCATTTGGCAGTCTAGTGTATTTAGATTGATCCGAACCGTCGGATCGGATCTATTCATTGTCTTCATGGATTGGGGCCCATTATTTCATCAGCATCATGATTAATGGTCTTAATCTGCTTCACTAATGATAGGTCTTGATTTCCTTTGCAGGTAAGGAGGAAGGAGGATTTCAGCTCTCAGATCATAAAACTAACTTTTCTGTACCTATAGAAAGTGGGCCATTTCCATCCTATCCAACAGCCCGACCATATCAACCGTCCAATAGTGGGCCACTTCCATCCTACCCAACAGCCCAACCGTATCGACCGTCCATCGGTCGGATAGAAAATTACCCACCAAATAGTTTTCCTTATGCTCAACCAACACCTTATGCTCAACCGACACCATTCCAGGCGAACTACTCGAATCCAACCGCTCCCGGAACAAGTTATCGACCGCCTCGCACTCCGCCGCCGCCGCCGCCTCCTTCAAATGTCGGCTTTCTACCTACATTTCTTCCAGGAACAGGCCAATTGCCGCCGGATCACTACATGAACATGCCATCATCTAATGCCGCCGGACGCACTGGTGGGCCCGGTTTCGGAATGGGAGTCGGCGCGGGAGCACTGGCAGCTGGTGCAGTGATCTTCGGCGATGATTTTATGTCAGGTTTCGATTTCCCGGCGGGCCTCCAAGGTGGTAGTCTTACTATATCGACTGATCCTCCGTTCTAGTATTATGTAATTTTCCACTCTAATGCCATCCAGATATTGTGTAATCATTACAAGATTATGGTTGTGATTATTGTAATACTATGGCATTAATAAGTACACTGGAAGTTTGTTTTGAGTGGATCTCTAATGCGTGAGTATTTTCATACCGGGCTTGAGTGGGGTGGTCAATGGGATGTAAGAGCACACTCGGGGTGGGTGGCTTGCGGAACCCATTGATTTGGGGCCCATGTGAGACAGGTGCTCTTGCGAGGTGGAACCTATGGATTTGGGCTCACAAGGAGAGTTCGGCTAAGGACTTAACCCATGGATTCAGGGCCTGGGTTATGAGATAAAAGGGATTAATTCGCTATGCTCTATCAGTTTAAGCTTTTAGAGCAAGTGGTTAATTGTCCTGCATCATTCTCTAATTCGCACGGTTGAGATGCAAGGCTGGCCGGCCTACTAATTACATTCCTCAGTAGAAATAGATATAGTGGGCCATACATCCTGCATTTGTAAGATCTGAATGCGGAATAGCCATAGGACCTTGTTGTGCATTGGATATGGAGATCAAGAATATTGAATACATGGCGTACCTGATTGAGACGCCATTGTTGTGGATAGGATTGTTGAGGGGCTCCTCTCCTTACACCCTTTAGAGAAGCCGGGATGAGGCTGAAATTTCTGTTGGTAATGTTGGATTGGAGACCTAGCCCTGTTTTATAATACCGAGGGTAGAGGAGTTTGAAACCCATCAAAACTCCTCTCCCTATGGCTCTACAAGAATTTGATAATCCTAGTTCCTCTAGAATACTGTGTGTGTATCACAATTATAACACTCCACCTCTTACATGAATTTCTGAATGTATCATAGCATAATGAGGCCCACTGGTATACTCGATCACATTATCAAACCCTTAGGACAATCCAAAACGTTGATCAATAAGGCCCACCTTATATAATTCTTATATTCTCCCACTTGAGCCACATTTGATCAATGTCAATGGTTAATCTTTTGAAATATTTTGAAAAACATATTTTGATTTAAAGAAACATCCAAATGGTTAACAGATTACATTATTGGATAATACGGGCAGTGCTATGACAATTTGGTCTATCAAGACTGTCAGTATCGAATCGCGGTAATCATCACAACATTTAATATAGGTGAAGTGTGGCTAAGCGCGGTCACAGATACTAAGAGTCTTAATGACATAGATCTGGAACTAGGAAGTGTGGTATAAGGATTACACATGTAATTTGATGATGTGTGTTTATCCCTAAGAGGTCTTGAAGCTTTCAAATGTTTCCAATGAGACATGATTGTAGTTATACTTACTCAAATTATGTTGCGCATACTTAGAGAGAAACAAAATTAACTTTATATTAGAATCATTAAATAACTTTATTAAATGAGATCTCTTTAATGTTTGTAAAAATAAAACACGTTCAACTTTCACTAACTGAAAACATTTGTGGAATCAATAACTCCCATGGATGTAACATGCTCCTGAAATGGTGTGATAGAGAGCCCTTTAGTGAGCGGATCTGTAATCATCTGCTTAGTACCGATGAATTTCACAGACACTTGACAATTATGAATTATTTCCTTTACAACAAGATATTTGATGTCGATATGCGTTGACCTTAATGAATGCTTGCTGTTACTAGAGAAAGAAATTACAGTTGAATTATCGCAAAATATTCTCAATGGTTTCAGGATATGTTCCAGTACCCACAAACCAGAGAAGAAATGTTGTAACTACAATGCCTGATTAGATGCCTTATTATAATTAATTAATTCAACTTCCATGGTGAATGAGGTTGTAGTTGACTATTTCACACTTTTCCAAAATACAACCCCACACCAACATAAAGATGTAGCCTGAGGTGGACTTCTTAGTATCAACGCAGTCAGCATAATCTGCGTGTAAGTATCTAATAAATTCCAAATGGTTAGATCTCTTGTAGGTGAGTCCTCTGCATCTGAGTATATAACCAATTCCAAATGGTTAGATTTCATGTAGGTGAGTCAGAAGTCCTTTATTCTTTGTAGGTAGTGTAACACTATCTTTGCAGTTATGCAATGTTGCATTCCTGTATTTGTAACATCCTGGATTTTCACTGTTTTAGATTTCCAAAAAAATCTTTAAAATTTCTTTTTAATCAACTTATAAAATCACTTAATAACCATTAGCATTCAATGTTAGTTTATACTATGGTGGACCAGTTAGTTATAAGGGGACCAAGTGCGGGCCGCCAAGCCAGATGGCCTGTTTACACTTAACAACAACCCGTGTGGGCCGCCCAGTGACCGAGGAAGGTCAAAAAAATCTAAAAATTTAGGAAATCATAGATCTCACTAGGCTTGTGGTCCATCACGGACAGCGGATCCAGTGGACACCCAGAACTGGGATCTGGCACTAGCCGAATGCACCCCACCAATGCCAAAATTGGAATCTGACACTTACAAATGAAATCGGAATATCAAGCGTTCCAGCCGTCGGATTTCTTCCAAATTTGTGGTGACGGTTTAATATATTTTTCTACGCCTGTCCACTAAATCTGGGACCTGATCGTGGAACGGTGACCGTTGATCGCAAATCGGACCCGTACGACCAAACCCCGCATCCGATCGTTCCCAAATTTTGCATGGCCCTTCATCGGGCCATGGAGCACCTACCCTACAAGTTTCATGGCTAGAGGGCCGCCAGAACTGCCCCAATCACCAGATCGGCCCCCATAGGGCCATTTATGGGACGAAAGTGCCTGCTCAGATCATATATCCGTTCATCCGTTCGTCCTCAATTTTTACATGGACCCTAGTCAGGTCATAAGACACCTACAACCGAATTTAGTAGCCTGAGGGGTGTTAGGGCCACCTCAACACCAATAGGAGTCCCATAGGTCTATTTTGGAAAAACTTGGGAACATAGGGCGAAGAGGCCCAACTCTAGGGGAATAAGCCCTAGCCCCTTTTTCATAAACCCCTCTCACTCTCTCAACAACAACCCTCTCTCCCTCCTAACTCTCCCTTCAACTCCCAACAACCCATTCCTCTTCTTCTTAATTTCCTTCAAATCTTCAACAATCAATCTCTCCCTCATAACCCTCACCACCTTACAACAATAAGGCTCTCCCTTGTAACTTCTACCCTTCTCCAACGACCAAGGAGAGTGAAGGAGGAAGGAAGAGAAGACAAAGAAGTGTGGTGGACCCTAAATCGAGTTGGGGCCCAAGAGAATCGACCCTTCAACACCCTATCCCTTCCTAAAAGGGAAAACTCTCCACTGCCACCCCAAAAATCGTCCGTGGGCCATCTTGGTAAGATCCCTCACTCTTTTCTCTTGAAATCCTTGTATTGAAGAAGAAATGGTATGGATTTCTCTCATGCTTGAATTGTTTTAGGGATTTTGGCCGGCCAACCTCCAAAACCCTCACCTCTAGGTCGTTTCCAAGCCTCCATCAAATTCAAGGTGCGGACTATTGTTCTTAGGTGGCCTAGCACCAATTATAATACTAGCTTAATGATTTTGGATGCTTGATTGGTACATTTGAAAGCCTAGAGAATCCTAGGAATTGTAGGTTCTTGAAATTGTATGGATGCACGTGATGTTCTTCATAATGTTATTTATTGTTCAAATGATTTTCGTGAATGGATGATAATATGCTTATGCCGTGTCATTCTTCCACATGTTAATGATCCATGTTATGTATGCTTTCATTACCCTTATGCATATGATGGCTTGAGATGGAGGAAGTGCGTAACTTCCTCACACACACCCACACACCTCACATGCACTATATTGCTTGATTGCTTGCCAGGAACATCTAATTCGTATGACTGAGATGCATGGAGTATGATGATGACATGCTAGTGACAGTCTGTATAGTCGGCTTGTTAAGGATGACCTTCATTACATTGGGTTGGTCAGGAAACATGAGGAGAGCTAAGGCGGCTCCAAGGGTAGGACCGCCTTGAGGCTAAACCCGTGAGTTTGGGCGGGTGTGTTCGAGTGGCTGTAGTTCGACTACATGGGTCTCTCGTGCCCGAGGTCGCTCGTCTCATGCTCGCCTGGCTCGTGTGGTCTAGCCTACAATCTGATCAACCCTATTTGTTAACCCTGTGTGCCCACATATGAATAGAATCTGAACCACCCTTCAACTATTGTAGCTCATTGATAATCCACTTGAAACTGGTCCACAGCCTCGTGAGCCGGGCATAGTGGAATGGGACACTGTGTCTGAGTTGTCGGCCTACGCTGGGGTACCGCGCCTCCCCGTAATGACCGCGAGCGATCCCTCCCTATCGGCACTCCTCATGTGCTTGGAGTCGGGGATGAGGAATCCGACGGGATCACGGACCCCGAGGTCTCGATCTCACGCGTTGATGGGGTCTTGGCCTGGCAACCAGTTTAGGGCATTGATACGTAGGGTGAATCAGAATCTCCAACCTGCTAGATGAATGGACTTAACTAATAACTAGGCTAACACGATCGCATTGCACGCATTAGCTAGAGTGGCGACTCGGAAGTCGAGGTCGCTTTGAGGGAGTGTTGTCATATGCGTCGTTAGATGGAGTCGCTTGAGGGAGTGTTGTGGCGAGAGCATGCATCATATCATCTCGCATGCATGCATTTTAAATAAGAGTTATTAGGTGTTGATGATTGTCTGCTTTTCATTAAGTTCATATTACAATTGATGTCTGTTGTAACTTGAGACCAATAGTTCACACTGAGTTGATCACTCACTCCCACTCTGGGACGGTGTTTTAAAACACCAACCAGACCCATTCATAGATGCAGGTGACTCAGGGCATGAGGAGCCTGGCGAGGTGAGCTTGGACGAGGAGGACGGACTCTCCTACTTGCAGCTGATGGGCGGCTCTCCATCGGCTTGATCGGGCTGAATTTGGATTTGCTGAGCCGCGGGCTCAGCTTTACTCTTTTTGGACATAGCCTTCTTTTGTTGTTCTGTTGGGCAACGCCTTGGGCGACCCTTTATTATTTTGAACCTGTATATAGGTGAGATATCCTTCATTTCAGTAGACTTGTGTGATTGTGTTTCGTGCCTCAGGTAATTCCAAATTGCGCAGTTAAATTTGATTAATCATAAAAAAAAAACCATAAATGCATGATAAGTGACACTCGGGAACTCGGGAACTTGGGAGTCGAGTCTATGCACGACCCCCGATTTTTCGAGGATACCTGCCCAATATTCCAACTTTAAATGCAATATCATGTCGCGTGCAGACTTGACCATACTTGATGCTCCCTACTACTGACGTGTATGAAAATTCCTTCATTTGATTCTTTTCTAAATCATTCATGGGACATTGGAATTGGCTGAACTGAATTTATCACTCTTTACAATGAGTGACTGTCCAAGAGAATAATTTTGCATGCTATATCTTTCGAGTATCTTAGTAATGTAGGCCCTCTATGACAAGCTGAGCAGTCCATGAGATTTGTTACGACAAATCTCGATGTCAATAGCATACGAGGTATCACCAAGATCCTTCATTTCAAATATTTGAGATAAGAATTTCTTGGTGTCGCTCAACATCCTGATAGCACTGTTAGCTAACTGAATGTCATCAACATATAAAATCATCATCATCATAATGAACTTACTTCCACTGATTTTAATGTAGATACATTCATCTACAATGTTTTCTACAAAGTCATATGAGGAAATTACTTCATGAAACTTTATGTACCACTGTCGCGATGCCTGTTTCAACCTATAGATGGTTTTCTTTAGTTTACAAAAGAAATGTTCTAAGCCATGGGTTACAAAACCTTCAGGTTGTAACATATATATATTCTCATTCAGATCCCCATTGAGAAATGTTGTCTTTACATCCATCTGATGTAACTCTAAATCCATATGAGCTACAAGGGCTATTATGATCCTGAATCAGTCTTTCTTATATACTGGTGAAAAAGTCTCCTTAAAGTCAATGCCCTCACGCTGGTTAAAATTTTTTGCAACAAGTTTGGCTTTATATCTTTAGACATTAGCCTTGGAGTCCTCTTGGTTTTAAATATCTATTTACAACCAATCGGCCTTATTCCAGAGGGTAACTTAATAAGATCCAATACTTTATTGTCCCTCATTGATTTCAACTCATCTTTCATGGCATCAAACTAACAAAAAGGATCAACACCTTATTTGACTTGTGCAAAGGATTCAGGATCTTTTTTTTTTTAAATCTCAATATCAAACTCGTGCTCCTGTAGGTATACGATGTAATTGCCTCGATTTACGGGTCTTCTCTCTCTTTCAGATTTTTTTAATGGTTAAGCTTATTGGGTGTGATTTTGATTTTCCTCATCAGTGGGTTGTACATGAGATTCAACGTGGTGCTCTATAGTGACTACATGATCGACTGTAGCATTCACGTGATCTGGAGTGACTATGATCGGAGTTATAGTCCTTTTTTCCTCAAATACAAAGTTTCTAATGTTCGTGTTCTCACTATTTTCAGTGTCCTTAATGAATCTGGCATTCTCAGTCTCAACGATCCTGATATGGTAGGAAGGACAGTAGAATTGATAACCTTTAGACTTTTCCGGGTATCTTACGAAGAAACAACTTATGGTCTTGGGATTGAGCTTTCTATCATGCGGGTTACACATTTTAGCCTCAATAGGACATCCCCAAAATATGCAGATATCGGAGACTTGACTTTCTCTCATTCCATAACAAAAAAAAAAAAGGTTTTACTTACAGCCTTGCTGGGGACCCTGTTAAGGATATGAACTGCGGTTTTGATCGCATCACCCCACAGAGATTCTGGCAATGCCAAATTACTAACAATGCTTCGCACCATATCCATAAGGGTGCGATTACGCCTTTCAGCCACACCATTCTGCTATGGAGTACCAGACATAGTGTATTAGGTGACAATGCCACAATCTTTTAAGTATCTAGCGAATGACCCTAGATTGCGACATGATTCGTCATATCTAACATAGTATTTCCCACTACGATCAGATCTGACAATTTTAATTCTCTTATCGAGTTGATTTTCAACTTCGGCCTTATAGATTTTAAAAGCATCCAAGGCATCTTATTTTTCACTGATAAAATAAAGGTGTCCAAAATGAGAATAGTCATATATGAAGGTCATAAAATATTTGGGTCCACTTCAGGATGCCGTAGGGAATGTTCCACAAATGTCAATATGTATCACCTCTGAGAGTTTTACACTCCTTGTTGCACCTTTCTTTCTAGTTCTGGTTTATTTTTCTTTTATGCAATCAATGCACACTTTATAGTCGGATAAGTCTAAAGAATGAAGAATTCTTTCTCGCACAAACTCATCCAATCTTTCACGAGATGTATGATACAACTATCTTTGCCACAACATGGAGGAATTCTCACTGTCTAGTCTATGTTTAGATCCTGTTTTATTTCCATACGAGCCATTAACATTATAGACGTGTGAGACAATCAAGTCTAGATGGTTTAGGCTATTCACCATAGAGTCGGTGCAAACTTTAATCGAATTAAGGTAAATACTAAATCCTTTATTCTCAAATTGAAATGAATATCCCAATTTATCTAAACGAGAAATAAAGATTAGATTGCACCTTATAAAAGGCACATAAAATGTATTTACCAAATCCAATAAACAAACAGACTCTAACCTAAGCTTATAAACTCTAATTGCCTCTACATTGACTTTAACACCATTGCCTACGTATACTGAGTATTCTGCATTAATTGGTGACCTGGTCTATAGTAAGTCCTGTATAGAAGTACATATGTGAATAGTGGTTTCGAATTTATCTACCAAGAATTCACCGACATATCAGTTAGTTTAGATTTAAACAGCTAGAATAAAATTATTACTCTTCTTTATGAGTCATTCCTTATACTTTACACGGTCTTTCTTTCGATGGCTCGGCTTCTTGCAAAAGAAGCAATTATCCCCTTTAGCCCGCTTACGGCTCGATCCATTCCCAGGTCAGTTTTCAACTGGAGAACCTGGAGGACCGTGAGGTCCTGAGGATCCCTCGTTAGAACCATGTTTCATTTATGTTCACGTACATGTTCTAAGGTTACAAGATCAAAATTTTGTCTGTTTTCAAAGGATTTTAACGGTTCAGAATTTTCTAGAGTAATATCCAAATATAACAATCCCAGAACTGTCTCTATGGAATCTATCTGTTGAACATAATCAGGTCCGGTTAGGATGGGAACTAGATGCATTTGCGTTGGAATTTTAACCGATTGCAAAATACACTCATATTAGCAGATTGTTTTACATAGAACAATTCATGAATAAAACTAAATATCAGGCAAACTTATCAATTCAATTGATTGTGGCTTTCAACTGAATTATCTAGGATGAAGATGTGCCCAAACATTCGATCCTGGCGATAATCAGTTACATCATCATCACTCCTCCTGTGGGAGGTAATGATAATATGCAAGTGACTCTCCCGAACATAAAGTTAAGCAATATCAATTATGTAAATCTGAGACACTCAACACCTGCGGGTAGGATGAGTCTTTCGACTTTACATCATAAGCATCATTTACTTCACCCATTCATGTCCCTGTTAAACGGTGATCGTTTGTGTTTTCGTCACCATCTGCATGGTATGTGAACGCAACTGCATGCAATTCTCCATATCCCAATATCACAAGCCTGTACTTATAAAATTTTCACTGATCGAGGTCACTATGGTGGCCAACACAATCGGATCTAATCTCATGAATACATACTTAGGATTGTAATTATAATACTGCCCTCAATGGATTAACAATATACAAATTAGTCTGATTTGGCCTACAAGGTAGTTGATAGTGATCGTTGGCAAAATGAGGAGCCTTAAAGAGAAACAGACGGGTAGGTTTCACCTTACTCATTCCTATGGTATATATCAATTCCCAAATGATGGGTAATGGGCCCATAATAGGGCCGAATCAAGACTTTGTATGATCTGATCATCATCAATGAGCATTACAAGTGTAGCTTTTAACATTCACATAATAGACAGTTGGTATGGAACAATTCAGATGGTTGGTTAGATCATTACATTAGTGTCCATAATATGGACAGATGAGATCTAATTCATAATGTCCACATGATGAAAGGTCCATATTCTTTATTGTCCATCAAGTGAAAGATCTAGATTATACATTTATTTTAAACTAAATAGATGGCTCAGATCTAAGCAATGAATCCCAACATTGGCCCTAAGGTAAGATCCGAACATTAAATGGGCATTCAACATGCCCTAAGTTGGGCTGAAATGGTATGGGCCTAGAATAGGAGTTTCATTTGGTCAACCACTAAGCCTTAATTGGGTCCAAATTAACTAGAGTGCGCCCATAAAATATCCAATGAATGTGAACCAAATGCTAACTTAAAGGATCTCCAAATCAGCCAATTATAAGGCCCAATAGGATCCTAAGAGGGTGGCCCACAAACGACCTAATGAGTACTAGCCCATAATTTGGGCCTAATAGCACCCTAAACAAGTTCGAGCCTGTTAAGGGGTCCAATTGAGGGCCCACAACCAATGCCCACTTGATCCTATAGCCCTACGATGTGGCCCATAACATAAAATAAAATAATTGGGCCCGGTCGAGAGCCCATGCCATATGGCAATTGGGTCCACGACTTGTTGAAGGAAGCTAAGTGCGTTGCCCTGTTTCACCCAAATAAAGCAGCCTCTAGGGCTGGGTTTCGGGAGGAAGGAGGGAAAAGGGGAAAAAAATCCCTGACCCTAATCAACGGAGCAGTTGTATCCCTGTAACCCCAAATCGAAGCCGCACTATCTTTATTGGTTCTCCCCTACGCCATCACCATTCCGACCTCGCCTAAATCGTTGGCTGAAACCACAGCTGCAAGATTTGGCTGTCGTGCGACAGAGGCTAATGAAAAGGAAGACTGCCACCAATGACAGCGCCTGAGCTTCCTCTAATGTCATTCTCTTTGGCGAAGAGAGTTTTTCCCAATAGCCGAGCAATCTGATGCGGTTTTCCCCTTTAGGATTCCCTATGGAGAGATATACTTTCGCCATCATGTCGGATTCCAACCACATACGCGAATTAGGAGGCCGCTGCTTTCCGCCATGGCTGCCGATGGCACTAATAGGGTTGTCTATTATCTCAATGTCGGCTTTAGTCTATCGGGATCAAGCTACCATGGATTTCGATAATATCTCTACGCTTGATACACAGGTCCGATGATTCTGATCACGGGATTCTGGTAATCCTTTAATCCCAATCTCAATACAGACTCTCAATGGCGATAGACATCGCTGTTGTGGCTGGATGCCAGAATCGGATGCTGAAACACCCCCCAATGGCCAAATTTGCGTCCAAGGTCGCACAAATCCGTCCTAAGTGTTCCTGATTGGTATGATTATCTAGACCCTAATGGGATTGAAATCCCCAATTTCTTCCGGATCTGGGGATTTGAAATCCCTAATGGGCGATTTGGAATTTGGGTTTTGGGATCCAAAATTCCCCAATCGTAACTGGATTTGGGATTCCAATCCGAAATCCCCAATAGTCAATTTTTGGGGATGGAAATCCCTAATGGCTGATATGGGAATCACAATACCTAATCTGTGATTCTGAATTTGGGATTAAAATCCCTAATTGATTTCGATTTGGGAATTAAAGATTCCTAATCACTTGGAATCCGAAAATCCCTGATTGATTTGAGATTCAAAATCCCAATGACCTGATTGGAGATTCGAAATTACAATTTCTGGATTTGAGACTCCATACCTAATGCACAGTGGCTTTGATACCAACTGTAAGATCTGAATGCGGAATAGTCGTATTGGATATGGAGATCAAGACTCCATACCTGCATTGGATATGGAGATCAAGAATATTGAATACATGGCGTACCTAATTGAGACCATGATGGGGCTGAAATTTCTGTCGGTGGTGTTGGATCAGGGACCCAGCCTTGTTTTATAATACTGAGGGCAGAGGAGTTTGAAACCCATCAAAACTCTTCTCCCTATGGCTCCACACGAATTTGACAATCCTAGTTTCTCTAGAATACTATGTATATCACAGTTGTAGCACTCCACCCCTTACACGAATTTCTGAATGTATCACAACATAGTGGGGCCCACTGGTATGCCCAATCACATTATCCAACCCTTAGGACAATCCAAACCGTTGATCAATAAGGCCCACCTTATAGAATTCTTACAGCATTGAGATTAAGAGAGAAAACAACCTAAATTAGAGTATCATTTGTCTTTGGTCACTGGCCAGTGAGGGTTAGTATTTTAGGTAGTATTTGAGGATGTGCATGGCAAATAGGTTTCAGATTGGATAATGCTTCTGCGATGTAGACCGTTGATCATATGCCATCATAGAAAATAGGCTGGATCTCAAACAAACATCATGGTGGTCCCTAAGAAGGTTTTAACGGTGGGTGTCAATGTCCCCACTGCTTTCTGTGGTGGGGTCCACTTAAACTTTAGATCTGCCTAATTCTTTGGCTTATACCCTAAAATGATATCTCCAAATGGATGGATGGTGTAAATACAACACATACATCATGGTGGGCCCAAAAAATGTGGTGACGTCACTTCTGCTAAAATAGAAGCGGATTGGTTGGTGTACCAAACACCAGCTATATAGTTGGTGGACGCGGGTTGTGTCGCTCTATAGGTACCTGTAGACACCTCACCCAGGCTAGTATCTTGAGAAAGCTAAGACAATCCAAGAATCATGATCATATCC
Source organism: Magnolia changhungtana (assembly GCA_030180095.1). Classification (NCBI taxonomy): domain Eukaryota; kingdom Viridiplantae; phylum Streptophyta; class Magnoliopsida; order Magnoliales; family Magnoliaceae; genus Magnolia; species Magnolia changhungtana. Next base: position 1,845,530 of record JASAUF010000233.1, on the reverse strand, counting down.
TAAACTAATCCTTAATCCCAGCTTAAACCTAACCCTAACCCAAACCCTAGCCTTAACCTTAAACCCAGCCTAAACCCTAAACTCATCCTAACCCTAGCTTAAACCCTAATCCAAACCCTAAACCATCACCCAAGCCAAAGTTAACTTTTCTATATATTTACCCCTCCAAGACCACCATATTTACCATCTTACCTACCTCTACCTACCACCAAAAGCCAAAGTCAACTTTCCTATATATTTACCCCTCTAAGACCACCATATTTACCATCTTACCTACCTCTACCTACCTCTACCAAATACCAAGAGCCAATGAGAGCATGCCACATGGCATTTCTCTCCCCTCAACCAATCACAAGTTGCCATGTCAACTTTTACCCCTTACCTACCTACCAATTACAGCAATGCCATTGGAGAAGGCTATAAATAACCCTCTCCCCCTTCACATTTCACACACAACCAAGAGAGCCTAAAATCTAAGTGAGGGAGAGAGAGAGAGAGAGAGAGAGAGAGAGAGAGAGAGAGAGAGATAGAGAAGAAGAAGAAGAAGAAGAAGAGAGTGAGGGTGAGGAGGTGCTCCTAAGCCTCCAAGTTCATATTTTTTAGCTCCCCCTTAGCCTCATCTCGACCTTCTTAACCCTACAAGCCTAGCCCGGATTGATCATGGTGCAGTCCATGTCTTAGCCTACTCAAGATCGAGCCAAAGATCTATTCATTTTACATACAAGCATTCATCATGACATCTATTCCTTTCTCAACCCCCCTGCTTCTCTAGATCTCTAGTGAACGTATGCTCTGTGACTTGCCGTACAACGGATCCTGTCACATCAGAAATTTTTAAGTGATCTAGTCCACTTTTCTTTATCTTTTTACATAAGCATCATCACATTCGCTCTCTAGATACATTATTGGACGTATGCTCTGTGGCTTGCCGAAATTTCGGATCTTGCCGCATCAGAAATCCTTGTATGCCTAGTCCTACTCCGACCACCTCATTTATCCCTTGAGATTTCATACCACATAAAGTAGAGACCGTACGTTCGTACGGGCAGAGAGGATGTCTAACACCTTCCCTCTTTGTAACAGAGGTCCCTTACCTAGAATCCCGAATCGCAGACCAGGAGTTAACCTAAGGTATGAGAGTCTTCGGATTTCTCCAACATTACGTATTCCGCGGTTCTAGCTGACCGCGGGATTCTGAGATTATTCGGCCCTTGGCGACTCCAACATCCATAAATCAGCCTAATCACCCCCACCACCAAAACATAACATATAAATCAGCGTGGGCGCCAATTTCCAGTGTCTACAGTACCATAGTGATGTAAGAGTTTTATCCACACCATTCAATGCTTTTCTCAGGTCATTTTAAGGTAAGATCATAAAAATGAGGCAGGTACACAGCTCTAGTGGACAACACCAAAGGAAGCTGCAGTGATAATGACGTCCACCATTGAAACCTTTCCAAGCGACAACGTGATGTTTTTTTTACAATCCAACCTATTAATAAGGTCATTTAGACGTGGATGAAGTGAAAAAACAACTATCAGCTTGATCTGAGACTTCTCCAGCTCCCAAGAAGTTTTTAATGGTGGACGTTCAATCCTCACTTTGTGGTTCACTTAAGCCTTGGACTTGCCACGTTGTTTGTATATATCTTAAAATGATCGGAGAAAAATGATGAACGGTGTTGATAAAACTCTTACATTACGGTGGACCCCACAGAGCCCTGCCCGGACGGATTACTGTCCGGGCGGGGGTAGGACACAATCCGCATCCATAGGTGGTGTAGGTACGCGTCATGCGAAGACGAGAGCTGACGCTCCGAGTTGTACAAACGGTTCAAAGGAGATCAAAGTTACATGGACCCCATAGTGATGTATTTATTATATCCACACTGTTCATCCGTTTTTCGAGATCGTTTTAAAGCATTATCCAAAAAATCAATCATATCCAAAGATCAAATGGACCACACCACAAATAGCTATGAGGGTAATGATTTTCATTGTTAAAAATTTCGTAAGGCCCACCATAACGTTTATTTTCCATCCAATCTGTTCATAAGGTTACAAAGACCTAGATGAAGAGGAAAAACAAATTTCATATTGATCCAAAATTTATGTGAGCCCTAAAAGGGTTTCAACGATAGATGTTCAATCCCGGACGGCCAAATGGATGGACGGTTTGGATATAACACACACGTGCAGCTATCTATTTAAATGGAAATTCGCGCCCATTCCAATCGTTCGAAAAGAAATTTGAATCTCCTAATTCATGTCTTCTACACCTCCGGCGCGACGAGGGCGAACTCCAGCGTGACAAGGGCGAACTCCGGCACCACCATCTGGCAATCGTCAATCTACTCTAGAGATTCTTCTCGGGATTCCGATACCCAATCCCTCCTCTGGTGGTGGTGAACCAATTCCAGCACCTGTCATCCCGACACCACCACAGTCGCGGGTTGCTAATCTTCCTCCACGTCTCATAAGAAATCTGAATTTACAGTCGAATGATCTTCTTCCTTCACAGATTAATTGGAATCTGTATTTCCAGCCGAATGTTTCTGTTGCTTTACAAAGTCCGAATCTGTATGTTCTTGTTCATCCATCTCTACCTCTGTATGCTTCTGTTTCTCTACAAAATCATCCAACTCTACCTCTATATTCAGAGTCCAATCCCCATATTCCTTCACATACACGTTCGAATTCAAATGCTCCTCTTCCTCCACTACATAATTGTTTTTTCCTTTCTGGATGGTGAGATGAACAGGAAGTGTTGAAATCATTTCCTATCCACAAGCCTATCCGCCGATCTGCCGATGCCAGTCGATCCAGATCCAGCCAATCCGTCGATGCCAGCCGATCCGCCGATGCCAGTCGATCCAGATCCAGCCAATCCGCCGATGCCAGCCAATTCAGATCCAGCCGATGCCAGCCGATCCAGATCCAGCCGATCCAGATGCTACAACCGATATGAACGCTCCAGCCGATCCGAACGCTCCGACCACTCCAAAAGATCTAAATCCAGCCACTCCAGCCAATGCAGATCCAACCAATCCGAATGCTCCAGCCGATCCAAATCCAGGAGATCCAGATGCTCCAATCGTTTTGAACGCTCCAGCTGATCCTAATGCTCCAGCCACACTCGATGAAGCCTCTGATATCTTCATTCTTTTCGTTGTTTGAGGCTCATTTGAATCAGGTCGTATCTGTGGAGGAGGAAGAGCATTTGAATCCAAACGTGCATGTGAAGGAATATGGGGATTGGACTCTGAATGTAGAGGTAGAAGTGGACGAATACGTAGAGGAATAAGAGCATGTAGTAGAGGAAGATGAGCATTTGAATCCGAACGTGTATGTGAAGGAATATGGGGATTGAACTCTGAATACAGAGGTAGAGGTGGATGAATATGTAGAGGAACAGGAGCATGTAGTGGAGGAAGAGGAGCATTTGAATCCGAACGTGTATGTGAAGGAATATGGGGATTGGACTCTTAATACAGTGGTAGAGGTGGATGATTTTGTAGAGGAATAGGATTATGTAGTGGAGGAAGAGGAGCATTTGAATCCGAACGTGTATGTGAAGGAATATGGGGATTGTACTCCGAATACAAAAGTAGAGCTGGATGATTTTGTAGAGAAATAGAAGCATACGGAGGTAGAGGTCGATGAACAGGAACATACATATTCGGACTCTGTAAAGCAATAGAAACATTTGGCTGGAAATACGGATTTCGATTAATCTGTGAAGGAAGAAGATCATTCGATTGTAAATTCAGATTTCTTATGGGACGTGGAGGAAGATTAGCAACCTGCGACTACGATGGTGCCGGGATGATAGGTGCTGGAATTGGTTCACCACCACTGAAGGAGGGATTGGGTATCGGAATCCCGAGAAGAATCTCGAGAGCAAATTGACGATTGCCGGATGGTGGAGCCGGAGTTCGCCCTCGTCGCGTTGGAGTTCGCCCTCGTCGCGCCGAAGGTGTGGAAGACATGAATCAGGAGATTCGAATTTCTTTTCGAACGATTGGAATGGGCGCGAATTTCCATTTAAATAGATGGCTGCACGTGTGTGTTATATCCAAACCGTCCATCCATTTGGCAGTCCGAGATTGAACATCTACCATTGAAACCCTTTTAGGGCTCACATAATTTTAAGATCGATATGAAATTTGTTTTTCCTCTTCATCCGGGTCTTTGTAACCTTATGAACAGATTGGATGGAAAATAAACGTTATGGTAGGCCTTACGAAAATTTTAACGGTGAAAATCATTACCGTCACAGCTATTTGTGGTGTGGTCCATTTGATCTTTGGATATCAGAAATACTGTTCCAAGATCGACAGCTCAGGAAGCTCCAACCCCACATGGAAAACCAAGTTCGCGGCTTTGATCGATGAATCTCATCCGAATTTGCATGGTTTGTCACTTCACGTGGAAGTTTATAGTAGAGAGCCAATTTTCCTAAGAGAAAAGCTTCGTGGAATCGCAACCGTCAGTTTGAAAGAGTTCTTTGTGAAGTTCGCCACGAATTCAGATGGCCCACGATCGGACGTTGAAGAGGTAGGTAGTTTCCAGCTACGAAAGAAGAAATCCGGCAAGCCTCGTGGATTTATCGATGTCTCTGTTCGGGTGTTGGAAGAGGGAGAGGGTGATTCTTCGTACTCAGGTACATTTGATGGATAGTGCTTGCAGAATGTGAGTCGATGATCATCGGTTCAAGCGTTCCACCCCAAACCTATTTACAATGATCACAATTGTAGTGGGCCTGAATTGCTCAATCTGAATAATCCAACGGTCAAATCTAAACCGATGATCATGTGTGGCCCACCTGAGTCTTTCAATTTCCATGTTTGGTTTGGTTGAGTTAATAGAAAAACAACTGAGTTTGTGGAAAATGATCGAGTCAGACACTGACTCAGCTGGTTTTTATGAAATCAAGAGTTTAGCCTCAGTGAGTTGACTCAGGACTCGGCTTGATAAACGAGTTTTTGAAATTGAGCAAGTGGGCAAGATCTAGGCCGTCCATCAGCTGGGTCTTACTTTGTATGTGCTGTGGCTCATAAATCAGGTGGGCCACTTGATGGGAGGCTCTTAATTTTGGACCACCTGATCTACGCGGTGGGTCCCACCGGATGAATGGCTTCGATCTCTTATGCACATTGGTAAACCAGGGTGTAGGATCCAAAGCACCATTCCCAGCTTTGGATGTTATGTGCATTTGGCAGTCTAGTGTATTTAGATTGATCCGAACCGTCGGATCGGATCTATTCATTGTCTTCATGGATTGGGGCCCATTATTTCAGCAGCATCTTGATTAATGGTCTTAATCTGCTTCACTAATGATAGGTCTTGATTTCCTTTGCAGGTAAGGAGGAAGGAGGATTTCAGCTCTCAGATCATAAAACTAACTTTTCTGTACCTATAGAAAGTGGGCCATTTCCATCCTATCCAACAGCCCGACCATATCAACCGTCCAATAGTGGGCCACTTCCATCCTACCCAACAGCCCAACCATATCGACCGTCCATCGGTCGGATAGAAAATTACCCACCAAATAGTTTCCTTATGCTCAACCAACACCTTATGCTCAACCGACACCATTCCCGGCGAACTATTCGAATCCAACCACTCCCGCAACAAGTTATCGACCGCCTCGCACTCCGCCGCCGCCGCCGCCTCCTTCGAATGTCGGCTTTCTACCTACATTTCTTCCAGGAACAGGCCAATTGCGGCCGGATCACTACATGAACATGCCATCATCTAATGCCGCCGGACGCACTGGTGGGCCCGGTTTCGGAATGGGAGTCAGCGCAGGAGCACTGGCAGCTGGTGTAGTGATCTTCGGCAATGATTTTATGTCAGGTTTCGATTTCCCGGCGGGCCTCCAAGGTGGTAGTCTTACTATATCGACTGATCCTCCGTTCTAGTATTATGTAATTATCCACTCTAATGCCATCCAGATATTGTCTAATCATTACAAGATTATGGTTGTGATTATTGTAATACTATGGCATTAATAAGTACAATGGAAGTTTGTTTCGATTGGATATCTAATGCCAGGACATTTTCACACCGAGCTTGAGCGGGGTCGCATGTGGGATGCAGGGACACAACGGGTGGATAGCCCGCAAAACTCATAAATTTAGGGGCATGTGAGGTAGGAGGTCGTGTGAGATGAAATCTATGGATTTGCAGCCCATGAGGGGGCGGAAGCCGTGGAACCCATAGATTTGGATCCACGAAGAGGGTTCGGACAAGGACCTAGCCCATGAATTTTGAGCCTAAGCTATGAGATAAAGAAATTAATTTGCCATGCTCTATCAATTTGAGCTTTTAGAGCAAATGGTTAATTATCCTCCATCAATTTCTTGATCGCATGGTTGACATGCAAGGCCAGCATGCTAATTACATCCCTTAGTAGAAATAGAAATGGTGGGCCATACATCCTGCATTGAGATTAAGAGAGAGAACAGCCTAAATTAGAGTATCCTTTGTCTTTGGTCACTGGTCAGTGAGGGTCAGTATTTTAGGTAGTATTTGAGGATGTGCATAGCAAATAGGTTTCCAGATTGGATAATGCTTCTGCGATCTATACCGTTTATCATATGCCATCATAGACTGTCCAAAAGTCTCTAAGATTGGAAGATTCTCTGTCAATCTAGGGCCTTTTTTTTCCGGCTGCATGTGGTAAGTTGTTGTATTTCTCATCCTAACCATGTATTTCAAGGCCAGGAACCCATAGGAAAGCTTGACGTGTGGTCCATTCATCGCAAGACAGCATGCCAATGGCCTTGATCACTGAAGTGAGGGCCCCACTTGTCGAATGTGCTTCATAAATTTAAGCTCTGGTCCTGAATTTTGAATGGTTAGGATCTTCCTAAATGCTTGTTTTAAGGATGATTGCAGCCTAATTTCTTTGGAATTCCATGCCTTGCTGCTGTACCAATTTCCTTGTACTCCACAACATACCTTTGAAGGATGAGGCGTACGCACAATGCAAGATCGAGATTTTGTTTCGCCTGGAAAAAATAAAATAAAATCAATATGTGGGGTCTATCTTCCGGTGCTCCCCCGAATTGTTCATATGGAAGGTCCTACGGTTGTAGCTGTTCATTTTTCATTCAATGCTTCAGATCATCCGATGGGGGGAGCTACTGGGCCATCAACCTAGGGCCTTTTCTTGGTCTGTACAATGTAAAGCGATCAAAGAAAGCCAAGCTAGGGACTTTTCGTGGTGGTGTACAATGTAAAGCGACCAAAGAAAGCCCCTCGCCCAGGGAGATTTTCTTCTAGGAGCCAGGCACAATCATGAAACAAGGGTCAAAAGTCTAGTAGGATAAATAGGGCACCTCCCTAATAAACAAAATACTTTACAAAAAGTAACAAGTTATATTAATATAAATAATTACACATAAAAGAGGATTCTCGAAAATAAAATAAAAAAGTTATTTCCTGATTCTAATAGAAGATTTTTCACAATTATCCATGACGAGTTCTTATATTCTAAAAGCGCCTTGCATGATCGCATCATTATCAATGCTATTAAAAATGTCTTTTTCAATGTATGTGACCAAGCAATTATTGAAGCTATGACTCGGTCGAGAGAAAAAACAGAAATGCTATGCTATCAAAGATTGAAGCCATTCAAGTATTTAGGATTCTTCAAACTTTCTTCTTTGGGGCTTTTGGTGATTGGTTTTTTTTTTTAAAAAAAAAAAAAAAATTGAGATTTCATCAATTTGGGCCTCAATTGGAGCTTTAGATTTAGTGACAAAAACAATGCAGGTTCTTTAGTGTTTACTTAGTTTTTGGAGGACTAGCAATTACTAGTATTTCATTTCCAGCTTCTTATCTTAATTATTGATGTTTGGTTTATATCCAACATGGCAACACTTGGGATTAGTTGTAGGGTTCATGTTTAGTATAAAAACTATATCGAGTATAAAACTATAACCAAATTCAGGACTAAGGCAGTAAGGCACAATCTGAATTTTGCAGGACCAGCTACCCAAACAGCCCATTAATTATTGTATCAGCATCTACATTTCTATGCATAATTGCATATTCGTACCAGAAACATGGATTATGGATACAAACAGATATAAAGAAAGCACCTTCATGCAAACAATGAGTAGCTGCAAACATTCCATCGAAGAAATCTCTTTATAATCAAATCAGGAACTTGAGAGAGAGAGAGAGAGAGATAGAAAACCCATTACGAACTTCATCTGTGAAAAGAAAACCCCGCGTGGCTGTGTGATTCCTTGAAGTTTAAGAGAAAACCCTAGAAGCGCCGAAATTGAAGCTTAAAATGGCATTTGAAGGAGTTTAGGGCAGGGACAGAATTTGAAATGAAATTTGAAGAAAAGGAAATGACATTTGATTTTGAAAACCCTAGCAGTAAAAGGTTATGAAAATGGAGGGTGAGATTTAGGGATTAGAAAGGGAGAAAAGGGAAGGAGATGGGATTTAAGGATTTGAAAAGAGATTACACGGTTTTAACTTTTGGGCCTTTTGGCTTTCGTGGACATGTCCAGTAGCTCTAACGCTATTGGACAAGCTCTGTGAGGCCTTGCCATGATGTATGTGTTTCATCCACATTGTCCATCCATTTTTCCAGCTCATTTTAGGGCATGATCCCAAAACTCATGCAGATCGAAAGCTCTAGTGGACCAATCCTCATGAAACAGTGGGGATTTAATTCCTACTTCCTACCGTTGAAAAAAAAAATCAAAAAATTTGGGGGCTCACACTGCAAAGCGGGCTCACTTGCCATGCGTTGTTGTTGACACATGTATGTCACCCCAAGACATGATGGTATTTGTCCACATCCCATCCTCAAATGAAGGCAAGCCCGGAACTGAGGCCCACCAAACTCTAACCAGCAGACTATTAGCCCAAGATCAAATCCACACCCACACCCAAGCCCAAGCTCAAACTTAGCCTTGGCCAAAATCCAAGCCCAGTTGCAGACCACTTTAGGTGGCCCACCTACAAAAACTTGTGGACCATCAGATTCAGATCAAAACTCGGTCACACGTTGGCATGCATGGCCATTCAAAGGCCTATATAGCCAATCATGCCTCAAGTGATTGGGATTTTCAATAAGGTATTTGTTTTTCTATCACTTTTGGTTTCTCATGAATATTGAGAGGAAGTCTTAAAACCCATATCAGAGAATCAGGGTCACCATAAAACCAGTCATTTCTATCAGAGGACTTCTTGGGAAATCAAATGCTCTAACCATGGGACTAACAGCATCTTGATTGAGCAAATTTCAGGGCTAAAACAGGTCTGATTGTTGAACCGGTTGGATTGGACTGTCTACAAAAATAGGTCATGGTGTAGTCTGGGTTTTAATATAGATCACAATGGTTATAGTTTTTCTCATAAATGCTAATGTAGTGGGGCGTGTAGAAAGAGAAGAAATCACCATCTTCTTCTCAAGTGTAACCCCTAAATCTACCGGGAAAGTCCCAATCAAATCTCTTTACAAATCCATGACTTATATAGGTCATAATCTTTAAATTTGTAACTTTCCAAAATAATAAACTTTCTTAAAATAGTAAGTTTACTAAAAATAGTAAATGACTTGTAAGCAGACACAAACTCTTTGCCTTGACTCAAAACAACGACTTTAAGCACAAGTAGACTCCTTTAAGCTCTAAAGTAACTTAAAATAGCAAGACTATAACTTATTAAAAATTAATAGAACTCAGAACTAACCCTTAAAATAACCTATTTTTGGAAAACCATTCAGAGCCAATGGCGCCAGTATGTAGGACATATCAGTAGCTTTCCAATGATATATTATACACAAAATGTAAAATCAGTCACAAAGTTATGGCCATCGGCAGTTATAGTACATGCCAGACCCTTGATCGAATTCTTTCAATCCTAACCATGTGATTGTCCTTGACTTTGTGCTACATCAAATTATAAGCAATCAACAATTTCTATAATATGGAATTGACTTCCTAATATGTTCGATTCATAGTTAAAAGCTATTCATGTAGCTCATGGCCAAATGACATCGATCACTAAAAGATAGTGGACCCCACATTTAGAGAGAGAGAGAGAGAGAGAGAGAGAGAGAGAGTCAAATCCAGCCGTTGACGCCTGTTGGGACAAAATGCAGTCATTACTCAAGGGTACCGAAAGGTGCTCTAAGCTGGTTAATCAATTCTATTTCGCCCACTTCATTTCGTGATTCATTTCAATGAATTTATTAAAAACACAAGTTTTTGAGCTTAGTGAAGATACATTTTTAGTTCCCAAATTACCTGTGCCTTTTCAACTCTTAAGCCCAAATGCTTAGATTTCTAAACTTGGGTATATCTGGAAATCCAGGCTATGTTGCCGATTTCTGTTTGGAATTCAATGATTAACAGCCAATCTCATATCAATGTGAGGTATTGCATATTACATTGTGCTAGGACAAGAGTTTCTATGGCATGCATGTCTTCAGTTAGTACAAGCGGGGCCCCATGGTTCAGTTATCCAAACCATTCATATGACTGAATCCACTTTGGATGGGCCATCCACCAAAAATCTCGCAGAACTATTCAGTACATGTTCAAATAGATGGAAAAGAAAATACAACAATGATCTACATTCAACAAAAGGCACCGAAGATCGATTACCTGTCAACAGGCCATTAACGGTGGGGCCCATCATGTCAATGGTTTGGATCATTGCATGAGCTAGATTTGTACAAACTAAAGACCAAGGCACCCTAGAGAAATTCTAGGCCTAGCATTCTGTAATAGCTCTATTGATAATCCTAGAACACACCTGTGCAGAATGCTATTTTTCCTTCAAGCTGTTGCTTGCAGAAGCTGCTCCTCTGGAGCTCCAAAAACTCTCTGGAGGAACCTGTCCACAACTGAAAGGAACTCTTCCACCCTTTCTTCGTGCGGTAAGTGGCCACAGTTCTTGATTAGTTCGAAACATGAGCCGGGTATAGCTTGTGATAGACGCTTAGCATTCCAAGAGGGGACGATCCGGTCATAGTTGCCAGTAATGATCAATACTGGATTAGATTAGAAAACTAAGAAAAATCAATATAAGAATGAAATTGTTTAACTCCATTGTTGCAACCATGGTGTGCCGTAAAGGCTGTTATAGGGCCGTAAAGGCCGTTACGTAAAGGAACAGTAGCAACCGTTGCACGTTACGGGGTCGTAACGGCCATAACAGCCGTTATGGAAAAAAACGACCTGTAACAGCCGTTAACGGCCCATTACGCCCCCTGTAAAAGGCTGTAACAGCCCCGTAATGGTCTGTTACAGGATAAATACAAAATTTTCGGAATTTTTTTTCAACATTATGTGGCAGATATAGGTTTTTCTGGTTCTTTTTTCAATAATATAAAAAAGAGACCGTAACAGCTGTTACGGTCAATATCATAAAGGTAATGGTGGTAGTCGTTGTGGTCACCATTACAATACCTTGGTTGTAACATTTATAAACACAGTGAGCAGATCCAGTCCCACTTGATCATCCAAACCCTTCATTCATTGGGACAGACATGAATGAGCCATCGAACAAAAATTACCGTGATTGGGGCAATCCTAATAATTTGAAAAATGTTACACCAGTATTTTTCTGTTTATTAATGTAAAGCAGCCAACTTAGATGACTGTTTTCTTCAGTGAGCCCCGCCATGAAGATCACCTGGGAAAAAAATCAGGCCGGTCGAAAATGTTTAAGCCATTCATTGTTTTTAGTACAGGGCAGCCCCCCTTGGGCACCGCTTTGATGAGTACACGTGATGTTTTGGCATGTTTGATAGCAATGTATGCTAACCTACAACCAAGTTTAGGTTACCATTTCTCTTGGGAAAAACGAATAGGACTTGACTCCTAGAAATGTTTCATTTGTTTCTTAGTACTGTGTAGAAAGCGGGTACAAGAAATGAGGATACATGATCATTACCTGGACATGAGATCTCAGCTAGTCTTTTTGATAGTGGCAGTTTTGATTTGGATGAAGAATCTGTAAGCATAGCTAGTGTGTACTCTAACAGAGCCTTGTCCCAATGCTTGACCCTCAATGGCTGTACAGACAACAATAGCACTGGGTTAAGCATGAAATTGCTAGTAGAGGTTGTTAAACGCATATACATATGAGAGACACACGTGGGTAATTTTATATTTTTAGGCCTCCCTCTCTCCCTCCCTCTCCATTTTTTTCCTTCTACATCACCATGTACAGTATACTCAGGTTTTCAGTTTGTACAATGGGGGCCCATGCTTCAGTAACCCAAAAGACCATTGGCCTTTTGGGCTCGGCTCCAATGCAGATGGACCATGTCCATAAAAATCCCCACAATAGGACAATCCGATTCAAATGGATGATTGAGAAATATAGCAACTATCTGCATTCGAATATCTAAACTCAAATTACAAAAGAACCAAGATTAGTTGCTCATACGCTCCATTCTTATTTCACAACCACGACCAAGTTTCCCAGTGACTTGGCTTGAAATCTCACCACCAAGTCCAGTTGACTCAGCAGAGTTTCGATTAAGTTTAGAACTATGCTCTCTGCTCCATATGATCTCCATGGAATGAGTAGTGATACATCTGAAAATAAGAAGCCTATCAATACAAAATATAAAGAATTCACCTTTGTATAACCATGAAGGACATGATCGGTAGCTCGATTGGCATCATAAAATGCGTTACGCACAGCAAGTCTCCCGAACTTATCCATAATCATTCTAACCTGTAAAACACCAACAGATAGTCCACTTAGGGCATCATGTAACAGCACCACTACAATTTTTCTTAAGAAAGCCCACCTAAAATACAAATCTGACTGTACATGTGGCATACATGTACATTGATCCAGATCATCCAGACTGTGGGGCCCATTGTGGATGAGGCATCACCTTCTTTAACCGACAACAACAAAATAACATGTAATTTAGAAAGAGCATAAAATGCAGACGAATCAATCAATGCAATGGATAATAGAAACCCACAGAGACATATAGCCCAACAATCGCACCTACTAAATGATCATAACCATCCAATCGATGGCTGTAAAATGGACAGCTAGATTTTAGGCCAGGTGTCCTATAAAAAATCAGACGATTGAGATCATCTAACCAGTGTGATTTGTGGGCTATGCTCCATCCACAATGGAACCCACAATTTTGGACCGCGTGGATATGGATTGCCATACATGTGTGCAGTGTGTGAAGTGAAGTCACCACCATTGGCAAACGCAAATTCGTACTACAGGCCTAAATTCTGATGGGGTTTCCATTTCAAGGGAAGTTACACAATCAAACTTCATGAAAACCCAAAGAAGAGGAGAAGAAATGTTGCATTGGGTTGAGTAATGATACAGTTAAAGTAAATAAGCACATGGACCGTACAATTGTATGGTCCACCTGGGTGATTGCAATCTGGAGCATACACTTGTAAGGCCAATCTTCTCTCTTTTCTCTAGCATTGTCGCCCCATATCATATTTTGTAGTCAAAGGAAGAATTCTCTCTTACCAACATTACAGCAAAGGCCGACCGTAGAATTGCAGACAAGGCTTTCTGATACAGAAAGCTGACCATATCCATCATCGTCTTCATCATTTGCATTGTCGCCCGTACAATGTACATGAAAAACTTTGATAATGTCTTCCTGATTCTAACAAATGGGTTCTCTTGCACATCCGAAATTGAGCGTCCATCCACTATCTGGTCTTCTCTTGTTGTTTGGTTTTCTCTACTGACTGTACGTGAAACACGTGGGGCCAAAATTGCTGGGGCCACGAGGATCAGAGCAGCGACGCGCTCAGGAGCTTCATAGTACGCATCAACGGCTACAAGGCAACCAGCTGAGTGCCTGGGATCCCAGTTTTTTGGTTAAGGTTTGGACAGATTTCAGCTGTCAGCAGACAGGAAAATTTGCAGGAAACAGGAGACTGAGTTCTGCTGTGGTTATCATAAAAAGGAAAAAAAAAAAAAAAAAGGAGATTTAACTTGAAACTAACCAAAATACAGTTGATTTTCATGAGAATTTTTTAAATGGAAAACTGATTTTTTCAAGGATAACCAACGATCCAAAAATCAAACTGGACTGTCAAATCTCAAGAGAGGTGAAGTGGATTGAAGCACAAAATTATGCAAATTGAAAAATTATAAATGTTTTCAATAATAATGTAGAAAAAGTAATAAACATACAAGCAATACTTGAAGAAAACAAAAATAGAATAGATATGTTCAAAACAATCATATTCCAACATTCTTATCAACTTTAGTTAGTTTGTAGCATTCTTTCATCATACTAATAAACTATATGCAAAATGTAGACAGTTCATGAAATTTGCTACGCGTGTTGGAGTCTGCCCATCCACATGCAGGTGCAGGTGCCAATATGGAACACCTGTGCGAGATCTGAGCTTTCCATCAGGCGGACCACACTGTTTAGATATTCTGGCCTAAGATCATGCCATTTCACACCTCAAGTGGGTCACAGCATAAAAGACAAATGGACGGCTGGAAATTTTTGTTTTAAGCATCAGTTTACTTTGTAAAGTGTGGCCTACGTGAGGTCTGAAATGGCCTGATTTTCATACCAGAAGATCTGAGCGGTTTTTCCAACCAGATGGAAAGCTCAGATCAAGCTCAAGTGTGGCACACAGGTGCCTGCATGGGGAATTAACAAACCTCACCAGTTCATGCAAGGGAAAGAAGTCAGGCTCAGCAAATCCCATTTCAGTTATAACTCACTTCAACATTAAGGGTGTGTTTGGACGCACCATTAAATTGGAATTGCACTTGTTCATCTAAGAAAGTGGAATTTCCTTAGCATTCAAGTCAGACTCCAAAGAAACAACTCCAAGTTGAAGGCTACTTCTCATTTTGAATACGAGGAAACTACATTAGATTTTGTCATCTTTTTTTCTTTTCTTTTCTTTTCTTCTTGACAATGCTGCCTAAGATAAAACATAGCTCTAAGAGACCATCTTGAAACTCAAAATTGGCCCGTTATCAGATGAAGTACACAATTCATGTAATATATGTCAAATGTGAATTTACTTGAATCGTGAATGGTTTTCAACAGGAATCCAATCAGCTAATACAACAAAAAGACTACTAATAGAATTCAACAAAAACCATTTTGACATGAGCTTTGCAAGCACAGGTGGCCCCCTGGAGGCTCACCCAAGTGTTTATCCCTTTTGCCTGTCCACATGATCCAAACCATATACAATGTCCTACCATATATGGCTGATATAGAAAAAAATTCCCACCATCCATGCAAAGCTTAGAAACTTGTTTTTCTGGATTATTGTCTCTAATTCACGTTGTATGGATAGTGTGATCTCTGATGAGTAAGATTTTTTATGTGGCCCACTTATGGTTGGGCCTTTTGGATGAATGGTCTGGATAATCACGTGGTGGGGGGCAGAAGGGGCGGGCAACTTTAATGGGCCTCAGCATTTCTCTATTGTCATAAACCAATGCACAACACTTCAAGATGAAATATTCTGCATACCCCATTAGAATCGCCTTCTTGGCAGCTAAGAAGTCAATGAAGGACAGAGTGGCAAGCGCAGAAAATGCCATTGAGTACGGATTTAAAGCCACAGCATCCTCACCATCAGAGCTTCGATGTTCAAAAGAACTCACCCGTGACGTCAGCCCAAAAGCAGGTCGATCGAAAGCAAGAACTTTCGTACCAGCTATCTGAGCAAGTGGCTTCATTACTTGATTCCATGAGAACACAGAGGCTCCAAAACCATGTAGTAGAATTATGGGAAACCCGATCTTTAGAATTCTGTTGGAAAGTTGAGAAGATGTCTGATTTTGGAACGAGTAGTCCATTGGCTCTTCTTCATTACATATTTTGTGGTGTATTTGGACTCCTTTAAAGTCACAAAAGAAACTGTCAGGATCGGCTAGTGAGACTGGATCTTGCAGCTCATCCTGATCTATGCCAGCCACACTTGGTCTTTTCCGCTTCCTTTCAGTTCCCAACAACTGTTCTGAAAGAATTTGAAACAACCAGCAAATTACTCAACCAAGTACTTGCTAAAGCTTAGAAGCTTGAAATTTCATAGATGGTTATTCAAAGAGAAGTAAATCCTGCCAAAGTTGATATTGCAAGTAAACAAATCAGATGTTTATGAATAGTCGGATCAATCTCTATGGAATGATGGCCCTAACAAAAACTGTGGTGCATTGGGAAGTATACAATACTCCACCGGTTCTAATAGCATTTTGGTATAAGCCAGCAATATGTACAGGCATGGCCCACCTTTGAGCAATCCAGATCATTTGTTCAGTGAGCTCCTCTGTGGATGGGCGATGCCAAAAAAAAAAAATTATAATAAAGATCTCCCATAAGACAATCCTAATCCCAACCATCTGGTTTTTTACCTGAAAATGGATGTGTGAAAGTAAATGTGGCAAATGGCCCATATGCAACAGATATGAGTCCAATCAGAAGGCTGGGATTGTTCAGTGGAGGCAATCAAGGTTCAAAATTCCGTGTGGACATATTGTATTGCAGTATGAATGTATATCATGACATATCTGTGATATGATATGATAAGTTCCGATGTTATTGGCGATGGTATGATATTGGATTTCATTAACATTTTCTTGATGATATGTTCCAATAAAAAGCATACAAACCCACACAAACTATTTTTTGAAGCATTTCTTCTATCCTGATAAGCCATTTTTACCGTATCATGGGATACATCCCCAGTATGATATCATATGTTCCAATGTTTTGAACCTTGGAGGTGGTTCCGGTCCACCGTCCCTCTATTATGGGGTCCACCAGATGAATGATCATGATAACTGAAAAGTGGGCATCACTTCCACAAATGCTGACCTGAAGGAGCTGGTAAGTTCATGGAAAAAGTTGTATAATTCCTCAATAATTGAAAAATCATGATCTAGACAGTGAATTCCATTGACCTGTCTGTCGATCTGCATCTCACCAAGTCTCAGATTGCCATAGAAGCTAGGGAGTACGTACATGGGCTGTATATTTAGTCCAATTCAGCCAAAGAGTATCAGTTGGAAATTTATGTTCGGACTACTCGACTGGAGGATCGTATAGTTCAGGAGTTCTATTTAGTTATGACTCATTTTTAGGATCATTTGACCTTGACGGAGACAGTTCTATTACCTTTCATCTTTATAGAGAGCAAAGAAAAGCTTCATCCTTTTTTATGACTCGATGGTTAATGCTGCTTTGGCCGAGTTGATTCCTAAGGAGACTCGACTTCATTCACTCATCTGCTTCAGATCGGTGACAGCCATGATTCCTTGCTCATACTCATTTAGGCTCTGCCATATGGCCCAATCTCGCCTTGTCAGGTCATGTCTTCAGTCCTCTGCAATAATTGCAATTGATAGGACATGTGAAGTAAAATTGTCCCCAAGAATCACAATAATCAGAATAGAGGTGCACCTAGCATACTACCACCCCTAATAAGACTGGCGCTTGTTTCGGCAACTCCTACTTTTGAGAAGTCTACTAATGGCTTTCCTCTTGTAGAGCTAGCAACTTCTGGTTATGATGCCTGTGGTCATTTAACAGCTATTATACATAGCCATGCCCCCAAGGATGTCTAGCTTTACTCTTGCATTGACTTCTACTGCACTTTTTTCCCTCTTCATGAGATTTTTTTATTCTAGTGCTTCGAAACATATGACTTCAGATACCTCTATTTAGGTCCATTGCACCTCTATATTGCCTCTTTCTCTATTTAATTATCGATAATTCCCGCTTAGTTGTCACTCAGGTTGGTTCCATTTCTACTACCAATACATGAGGTCGCTTGTCAATTTCTAGTGTTCATCATGTTTATCAGATATCTGATTCTCTAAATTTACTTTCCGTTAGTCAACTTGCAAATCTTGGCTATGATGTCATTTTTTCATCCTCTGTTTATGTTAAGTGGGACCAGCATTGACGTAAACAAATTGGGATTGACCTTAGGATTGAAATGTTTCACTTTGTGGATTGCCTTCCATAAGACGTGCTTGGGCATGGGCATGTATGTTTCGTCCTGGGGCCTACTTGGGCCTATGTTTTTATTTCACAGGCCGGCTCAAACCAAGGTATCCCATATCAGTAACGGTGGCCGTAACGGTCACCACCATTACTGATATGGGTATCAGCCGTATATAGGGGTGTGTGTGACCTTTGTGTGGTGAAAATTTTTTTTTTGCCCAAAATAATTCTGTGAAAATGTAATGTATATATATATATATTATATATATATATATATATATATATATATATATATATATATATATATATATATATATATATATAATTTTTTTGAACATGTTTATGGTAGTGTAACGGTCCACTCTTTAGTGAGAGTGTTGCATTGGGCTGTCTAGTGAATTTGTCAACATGATTATGTTTCTAATGTTTACACATCACAATCAAGCACGATAACTATAAATCAGAAAAAGGCATAAATACTACTTTTTCAATTTATTTATTTTTTTAAAATCATCCTTGGAGCTTCTATTCTCTCAAATCACTTCAATCTACGGTTTTAATATTAAAAACTATAGTACGATTAGTTGAAATTTGTTGTAAAATGACCTAAGAGAGTTTTTGGAATGAGAAAAGTGAAAAAAATGAGAAGAAAATTTGATTTAAATTGGAAAAAAAAAGTGGCCGTTTTTCAAACGTTATGGGATTAATGATCCTTAAGCCCCATAACGGCCTTTACGGCCATCGTAACGGCCGATACCGTCCTAAAAAACCAACTGCCCCATTTCACCCCCATATTGCGTAACGGCCGATACGGAACACCTTGGCTCATACAGAGCCTAGCCCGGCTCACGCCCAGCCTATTGATAGCCATATTAAATTCGACAAATAACTGAACTACCTTTGAATACACAAATGACTTAGCTAGCGTTATAGAAAACATCATGTAACTGACCCCTTAGCTAACCAATCCGACCCAACCGGCTTAAAAGATTGGTTTGGGCTGACTATTATTGGGTTTCAGGTTGGGCTTGGATTAAAAAAAAAATTGCGGAACATCTGAAGTACTGAGCTGCGCTTGAGCTGACTGTAGCCCGACTTAACTCATGCATATACCACATGGGCCCCACAACTTTGGACTTCGAAATATATATATATATATATATATATATATATATATATATATATATATATATATATATATATAAAAGAGTACTTTCTCGTAATTTTAAATAATAGAGTGATTGTTTGTTAAAATCATAAAACTTGAGGTTTTTAAGTAAAAATCCCAGAAAGGAATCTTACCGGAATATTCCGCACCGGATCCGCCAACGGAGGCAGCCCGCGGCCGAGTTTCCAGCATCCTCTTTGGATCGGCACCCGATTTATTTGCGAACTTCGGGAAAACCAGCGATTTGTTGCAAGATCGGGGAATTTGCAGAGAGAAGCAGGCAAGCTGATGCAGCGGTAAGCTCATTTCCTACGCCGATTCGAAAAAATCGGATGTCTGGTTGGCGGGAAATTCCAGACGAAGAATCGGCGGGAAAAAGACGAACTTGCCAGCAGTTGGAGAGGAGAGCGTGAACGCTCCGAACTTTTGAGATGGATGAGATAACAAATTTTTTTAATTTTTTTTTTTTAAAAAAAACATAGGTGAAATTACTGGTTTGCCCTTGTTGCCGTCGAGGCTTATATCGATTGTTGTGTCGGCGGATTGCGTACTGAGTAAACTCTTTGGAGACACCGTGGACGTGTGCGTTTTATCCATGCCGTCCATCCGTTTTTCCAGCTTCTTTTTTTTTTTTTTTTGGTACGAGCTCAAGTGACCACACCACAGGAAACGGGGGTAATGAGATCGACCGTTGAAACATTTTTTGGGGCCCACATTGCGGTTTATGTGTTCGTGATGGCACACATGCGTGCGATGGAAAAACACAAATATCAGCTTGATCCAAAACTTTCATGTCTCCAAGTTTTCAAGAGTAGGCATTCATTTCACAGTATTTCATGTAGTGTGGTCCACTTGAGCTGTGGATATGCTTAGCTCATGTCCTAAAATGAGTTGATAAAATGGATGGTAATGAGTTGATAAAGTGGATTAGATACAAACATTATGGTAATGTAATTTGATTTCCTCCGTTGTGGTCCATCCATGATGAGGCCCACTTGGATTGCATGAAGTAGGTCCCATGGCAGACACCCTCAGGCCCATTCTTGTAGTGTGTTGACATTATCAAGTTCCATGGACCCCACCTTGATGTATGTGTTCACACTCTCTCTCACTCTCCCTCTCTATCTTCTCCCTTTGGATCTTCATCCACCACTTCTCTCTCATAACATCAATTGAGAGAGAGAGAGAGAGAGAGAGAGAGAGGGGCTAGAAGTGGCAACGCTACCACCACCAGCGTCAATTGGAAGGTATTCTTTCCCTCTTTCTAATGGGGATTTCTAGCCGTGATGCCCATTTTAATGGGCCATGTGACCCCTTAAATGAGATTCTAATTAGATGTGTAAATCTTGCTCTGTTAATAGGACGTTATTATTTAGTTAATGTCAGCGTATGAATTTTAATGATAATTATATAAGCAAATTTTAATTCTAGTTATATAAGTATATAAATTTTAATTCTAGTTATATTCATAAGGAATATACTGTCTTCACAATCTTTTGAATCTTAATATGTGAAGTAGGGAAGGATGTCTTGAGGTCGAGCATTGTCTTCCTCAAGGAATAGTTACTCTGAATCCATGGAGCTTCTCTAGACTCCTCACAGAGATACCTCGAATCCACAAGAAAAATTAAGAACATATAAATAAATTTTAGAAATTTTGAAATTTCACTAGTAGATAAAAATAAAACAAAATAAAATAAAAAAAGAATTTACAATCATCTAAATAGTGATACTAGAAACTCAAACTCCATAAAATTTTGTAACTTATTATAAATATTAAATTTACTATTTATAGTAAGTGTCATATTTATCTTAACCACGTTATTCTCCTAATTTTTCTATGAACTTTTCATGTTAGACACAACTCCTTAAACTCAAAGGATGAAGAGTTATAATCAAACTAAAACTTACTATAAATAGTAAAGAATGAAAAAAAAGGATTTTTGACCGTCAATATGATGGAATCTCGTAAATTCAGCATTGGTCGGCTAAAGTAGCTTCTCCTACCCCAAAATCATATATGATACGTCAAATAACTCATTTTAGTTGGCGAGATACACTTGTTGTAAAGTTCTGACGGTCTAGATCACCTCCGCCTTTGATCTGGCCTTTTCTAATCCATCTTGGACATGAAAGTATCCATGACCCGCTCTACATTACATGGGAACAAAAAGTCATTGCATCGGTGTGCTCTAGAAAACAAGTCATATATTTAACATGATTAATGTGTTTATAAGTTTAAACAAGTCATATATTTAACATGATTAATGTGTATATAAGTTTCAAACGACATGTAATTTCTCATAATGAAGAAAGCTTGGCTATGAAGAGCTTTCCAATTTTCTCTAACATGACTAATGCATATATAAGTTTCATATGGCATGTAACTCCTCACAACAAAGAAAGCTTAGCTATGAAGAACTTTCTAATTTTTCAAAGGTAACCAATTTTATTTATTATTGTTCAGTCTTGAAACCAAGAGTATTGGAGAGTTCTTATGTAGAGTACTAGCCAATGTGTCCAAAATTTGAGTCCAATGGTTTCATCTTGGAAAGAAATGAATGTGTTCTTGTTGAAGTCAAGAGTGCATTTGGAGGGTTCTTGGCCAAATGGTCTCTTTTCCATTATGTACAAAATTTGAGTATGCTGGTTTCATCTTTGGAAAAGAAATGAATGTCCTCTTTTGTTTTATTTATTATTATTATTATTTATTTAGTGGAAATCAATTTCACTTTTTTGTTTTTAACATTTTAAAATATCTTTTTTAATTGAATAGTGCAGATCAACTCAAAGATAATGGTATATTGGAGGAAATTGAAAACAAAAGGTAAATCATAATTCCATAAAACTAATATTAGTTTAGCTATTATGTGCAAGTATAAAACAATAAATATCTGAAGTGTATCATAAGTAAAAGAAATGCACTCCAAATCAAGTCTTTTGTCTCTATTTTACTAATATTTATTAAATGTGCTAGAGTATAATAACCACTTATGTAAATCAATAATCTCACCTTTAGTTAACAAATTCAAATGTCATATATGTTTGTCTAATTCAGGCACTTTGCTATTATTCTTTTGAATTATACATAAAATGTGCATGAATCAAGTATTTATTAGATTAAATTAAAATTTTCTTTATGATCCAATCTAAATGTGGGGCTCACCATTTGTACGGGTTAATTAGTATAATCCTTAATTCATCGTCTTCACCATTTGCATTGTTGCCCATATAATGTACATGAAAAACTTTGATAATGTCTTCACGATTCTAACAAATGGATTCTCTGGAACATCCGAAATTGAGCTTCCATCCACTATCTGGTCTTCTCTTGTTGTTTGGTTTTCTCTACTGACTGTACGTGAAACATGTGGGGCCAAAATTGCTGGGGCCATGAGAGGATCAAAGCAGCGACGCACTCGGGAGCTTTTCATGGCCATTCAAAGGCTCATATAGCCAGTCAGGCCTCAACTGATTGGGATTTTCAATAAGGTTTCATCTTGGAAAATAAATGAATGTCTTCCCGTTGAAGTCAAGAGTGCATTTGGAGGGTTTTCATGTACAAAATTTGAGTATGTTGGTTTCGTATTTGGAAAAGAAATGAATGTCCTCTTTTATAATTTATTTATTTATTATTATTTTTTATTTCGTGGAAATCAATTTCACTTTTTTTTTTCTACATTTTAAAAAATATATATATTTTTTAATTGAATAGTGCAAATCAACTCAAAGATAATGGTATATTGGAGGAAATTGAAAGCAAAAGGTAAATCATAATTCCATAAAACTAATATTAGTTTAGGTATTATGTGCAAGTATAGAACAATAAATATCTGAAGTGCATCATAAGTATAAAAAAAAAAAAAAAAAAAAAAAAAAAAAATGCACTCCAAATCAAGTATTTTGTTTCTATTTTACTAATATTTATTAAATGTGCTTGAATATAATACACACTTATGCAAATCAATAATCTCACCTTTAGTTAACAAATTCAAATGTCATATATGTTTGTCTAATTCAGGCACTTTGCTATTATTCTTTTGAATTATTCATAAAATGTGCATGAATCAAGTATTTATTAGATTAGATTAAAATTTTATTTATGATCAATTTAAATGTGGGGCTCACCATTTGTACAGGTTAATTAGTATAATCCTTAATTCATGCTCCATCTAAAGTTACGCCCGCCATTTGGACAATTTATATTGAGATAGAAATCATTAAAGGATCACACCATTTGGGCTATTCAAATTGAGTCAAATATCATTTAAATTGTATCTCATCTAATTACCAATATAACACAAAGTGGCACATAAAAATAGCTTGAAAATTATATAGTACTAAGGTTTGCTAATTCAACATGCACATGGATGTCATACAAATGTGTACATCAGGTGTGTTGCTCCTCTTTGATTTTAGGTCTCTAGAATAAAAAACAACTTGATACATAGGTCAAGTGAGACAAGTCACAAGGAATAATTGGATGGGACACCAACCATAATTTTTCTCGGGACACGGTTAAGTTTATTTTTCATTAAACACATTCATCAAGTGTGAATCAGATGTGTAAAGGAAAGATATAAACAAAGCTTAATCCACCCATAAAATCAAGGCCCGCTATTTCAACGGTATGTATTCACTTATAAAGTTATTATGTTATTTAGATCAAGTTGAAAGTATGATTAGTTTTGAAAATCTAATCTGCATCTCATATCATCACTATTGTTCATATGTATTTAGTTGTTCCATCGCTGAGGACTACTAGGTCAACACTCCAACGTTTACATACAACACTAGTGTCAAACTTGAATGTGTATGGGACATTTAATTTGCTTCGAAGATAAGTCTCACCTTAAGATATCCTGTCAGAAAAATCAGATAGTCAACTCATCAGTTGGGCCGCACTGGGACTTTGAACATTGACAATGGTAAGTTTAAAACTGTTTGTTACTA
Organism: Magnolia changhungtana; assembly: GCA_030180095.1. Taxonomy (NCBI): domain Eukaryota; kingdom Viridiplantae; phylum Streptophyta; class Magnoliopsida; order Magnoliales; family Magnoliaceae; genus Magnolia; species Magnolia changhungtana. Next base: position 1,821,424 of record JASAUF010000233.1, on the reverse strand, counting down.
TCATACAAGGGTGGGCCCTCTAATGAATCTCGACTGGTCCAATGGGTTGTATTTGTTTATGTGAGAGATAGGATCTTTAATATGTATATTTCCCACTTCTATTAGCTGAGAGAGAATTGCTTGGACCCCATATGGTCTGCATATATACGTCCTAACAGGTGGGCTTACATTTACATGCGAAATCAGTTGTAAATTTGTTTTTCATATGGTAATAGCAACAAATGCACTGAATTTTGATGGTATATTTGCATTTGATAGTATATATAATTTTTTTGTAAGAATTTGAATTTGATTAATATACCTATTTTAATATACTAAATTAGTATACATTTATAATATTTGATAGATTGATTGTAGTAAACCAAATAATATATATATATATATATTGGCAAAAAATAATGAAAATTTGAAACTCAGTTGGCCCACAAGAAAAGGACCAAAATCATAGCATCACAAATGAACAACTCACCAATGTTTTTTAACCATCGATTTACGTGGCCAATGCTTAGAGTGCCAGATCATTCAATTGATGTAGTTGATAATTTGATTGTTTTGGGTATCATTAGTGTGTCACTGTGTCACGCGCATAATGGATCAGTAAATTAGTGACACCTTTGGTAAACATGCTGTTGGTGCAAAAATCTGGTCGAACCACTTTAGACCTTCAAGTACCTGCACAGGAAAAGGACAAAGGAGACCCTAGCTAGAGCAGGGGGCCCTTAACTTCCGAAACAAGCTCCCGAGGCACTGACGCCTATGACCGGTCCTTGGCCCTTTGCACAGTGGGGTATCGACATTATTGGTCCACTCCCTATGGGAAAAGGCCAGACCAAGTTCGCTATGGTGGCCGTGGATTATTTCACGAAGTGGGCCGAGGTAGAGCCATTAGCTAAAATAACCGAACAGAAGATTACCGATTTTGTGTGGAAAAACATTATCTGCCGGTTCGGAGTACCCCGTACCATTATTACAGACAATGGAAGGCAATTTGACAATAGGAGCTTTCGTGAAATGTGCGGCAACCTCGGAATCAGAAACGTGTATTCTTCACCCCATCATCCTCAGACGAATGGACAGGTTGAGGCGGTTAACATGATTATCAAGCAACATCTCCGGACCAAGCTTGACCGCGCCAAAGGAGCATGGGCCGAAGAACTTCCGAAAATTCTTTGGGCATATCGAACTACAGCTCGAACCGCCACAGGGGAGACTCCCTTCTCCCTCGCTTATGGCTCGGAAGCCGTCACTCTCGTCGAGATCGGGTTACCTTCGGCTCGAGTTACTTCATTCAACGCAGAAGAAAATGAAGAACTCCTAGCATTCGGACTTGACCTTCTGGACGAACGAAGGGAAGTGGCATGGTTGCGTACGGAGGTCCGGCAATGACAAGTAGCTCGGTTTTTCAATACCCGAGTTAAGATCAGACAGTTTCGAAGGGGAGATATGGTTCTCTGAAAAGTATTTCCCAATATGAAGGAATTTGGATCGGGTACATTGGGACCAAACTGGGAAGGACCCTATGTTGTCTCGGGTACCATCCGACCGGGAACGTATCGGCTAGAAGACCTAAATGGACAGTTATTACCTCATCCTTGGAACGCTGAGCACCTCAAGATTTATTATCCTTAGTTCGGTATTCAAAGCTTAAAAATTCCGAGCTAAGAAAGATTAAAGCCAAGTCATATGAATAAAACTAAGTGCTTTCTTTCATTTATTTACTAAGTGTTTTTACACCGAGTAAGTAAAAAAAAAAAAAAATGGAGCCTGGTTACTGTCCCTCGGCGAGAACGACTCCCTAGGCATGTTCAGAGGTACCAGCCTCATCCCTAACTGCGACATCAGCAATGACATTAGCGGGACTAACATCAGGATCCTCAGATTCCGAGGCTCCTCCTCCCTCGATTCCTGAAAGATCAAGGTCAGGGAAAGTCTTCTTCATATCGTTGACACATTCCAAATATCCGCCTTGGAACAGGCGATCTCTCTCATCCTCGAACTCCTTAGACTCAAGGAAGGCTTGAACGGCTTGATCCCTGGCCTTCTCGGCCTCCGGGTCTCTCCTTGGCTTGTTGGATAAGCCCTGCCGCCTCAAGCTTAGTTCGAGCCAAGGCATCTTCACAAGAAGCATGAACTTCGAGGATCCGCCGGTTCTCTTCTTCAGCCTTGGATAGAAGAGCCAACACCCGAGCAACCTCGGCTTGTGCATCTGCAAGAGCTCTCTTGGCGAAAGCCGCCTCAGCTTTCGCGTCTTCGGCAGCTTTCCTGGCGAGGGCCGCCTCACCAGTCAGAACACCGACCTGTATCTCGGCGTTTTCGCGTTGCCCCTCTGCTTCCATCAAAAGAATCTGCAGCCTATGAGTTGAGGATAATTCCTTACAGGCCTTAACCAAGCAGGGAGCGAGTTCAAAAAGCACCCTCGCCGCATGGTTGACGGTTTGCGTTATAGGAGCGTTGTAGAGGCTGACGAACTCTTTTTCGCTTCCATGAGATAAGGCTCAGGGGACCATCCCCGACACTACCGTCCGTAAGGCTGACGGCTCCTCTTGGCTAGCCTCCCCTCTGGAGGATGCAACCCTTGTCTCCTCCCCTCCGGAGGATGCAGCCCTCGTCTCCTCCCTCTGCCTCGGAGCATCTGTCGCGACATGTCCTGATTCGGACGCCGTCTGAGGCTCCACGGCTGCAGTCTCCCTCACTTCCGGCCTTTCCTCCAGGTCAGAGAGCACGACGATAGTGGGGGCAGAAGAACCTGCGGGTTCCTTCTCCTTCCGCACCACTCTCTGTTTCTTTAACGGCCGAGGCTCTGACAGAAGAACCGATCGCATGGGAGCCTTTATCTTCGAAACCGCCTTAAGGGGAGGCCGAGCTCCGGTCATCTCTGAGAGGACCGACTCAGAAACGGTCTTAAGATGAGGTCGAGCTTCGGCCAAGTCTGAAAGAAGACGAAGTAGATCAGATAAGGTTCAAAGAACATATAAAGATACATCATCAATTACCTGTGACGGCCGCTTCTAAACCTACAAGATGAAGGCGCTCTGGCTGTAAGAGCACCTTTCAGGACCGATCTGCGGTCCTTGATCCGAGCTAAAGCACTGGATCCAAGCTTCTGCCGCTTCTTCGGGATATCTGCCAAACATAAGTCCGTCAGACTCAAAGCATTATGAAAACAAAAAGGGCAAAAGAGAGATGACCGAGTCACTTGCTTTCTGAAACGTTCAAGGTACGCGAGCCTTGTAGAACCTGGATTCAGCCGTTTCCCAGTGACCACAGGCCTAAAACCAACGCTCTCTCCAATGTTTATTGGAAGTGAGAGAGTCGGTTATTAAGGAGCCGCCTCTGCCCCGCCAAGCAGCGAAGACATAAAAACCGGGATAGTTGGGATTGATGCGCACTTGGTACAAGTGGAGGAATTCGTCAACTGTCAGTGGTGTCTGTTCTAGTCGTTTTCCGAATAAGTTCCTCCACCCATTCGGAACTATTTGTCCAGGAGCAATTCGAATACGAGATAAAGTGCTTTAGACAATGGGCTGAAGGGGCAGACGTAAGCCACTTTGCATCGAGACTTGGAAGATCGCGACCGCCCCAACAGGAGGATGATCCGGTAAGTCATTCGGACGGGGGAGATAAGTGATAACCGAATCAGGGATGTGATACCCTATTCGGATCCTATCCAAATCCACCTCGGTCAAAATTGAAGGGACTGGGCCGCTTAATTCATCCCCCGACTCTTCTCCCTCGGACTCGGCCTGCGCCGACTTATCAACGAGAGCTGACCTAGAGGTTCCCTCAGCAATCAACGTTTTCTCTTCCTCCTCTTCTTCCTTTTCCAAATCCATTGGAGGATTGGGCCTCCCTGGGCGGGTTATCAGGGACGACCCGTCACGAGAAGGACCAGTAGAAGCAGGGCATTCCGCCGGAGCTCCGGTGGTTCTCTCAGAGAGGAAAGCGGCATTCGCATAAACTGCTATCTCCGTCAGTAAAGAAGGCGATTCCGCAACGTTCCAAAAACATTGCGCTTCGCCTTCATCTTCCCTCCCGGGGACTTTGAGAACCTTGCGCTGCCATTACTGATAACTAAAGAAGAGGGAAGAACTCACCGAAGGGAGGAAGGAAAGCGAAAATGGCGGAAGGAGCCGCTGACGGTCAAGAAAGGAAAAATGGAGGAAGAAGAGAATCAAGCTCCAAACAAAAGGAACGAAGAGCGGGAGTAGCAGTAGAAATTCAAAATACGGGACCTCCCATCCTTTTATAGAATTACCACGTGGCAAGAGCAATTAATGAGGAAATGATTCAACGCCTGCATCAACTCCCCCGCTCGACACGTGGAGCACGCCGACTGACGACATTAACGCCTTTGTTACGTGTCCAACACTCATTGGCGGGGGGAATGATTTGACAGCTGTCAGCGCACGCAGTGTCAGAAAATGAACCGTCTCCCATCAAAGACGACGCGAAATGCATTAAATGCCCAATTATTATCTCGGACTTGGCTACGAATCGACTCAAAAGCTCGTTACTCCGTAGTACCATAGGAGACACACGGAGTAAGGGGGCTTACTGTTGGAGACAAAAAGTACGCCAAGTCCAGAGATTCGGACTTGGTGCCTCGGGTCACCGAAGCATGCGTTGAGTCCGAGGGAAGGTTATAAACCGAAGAAAGCGAGACAAATTAAGTTGGCTCGGGTGACGAGCCAGCAACCCGAGCATGTGTCGGGCCGGTTCACTTAATTGGATCAGAGCCGAATAAAGGAAAGACGGCATAAAACAAAATGCCATTCCGAGTATCTCGCAAAAAGATCTCTGATCCCGAAGATCACGGGATCGGATAGAGACCATAAACGGGTAAAATCAAATCTCCACGGTACTGGGAGGAGAATCCTCACACGATACTGGGAGGAGAATCCTCACACGATGGGATCCTCTCGTATCTATAAATAAAGGACCTCCATCCTCTTGAAAGGTATGCAAAAAAACTTTCTCCCAGAACCCCTCAATACAAGACCCAGATTCCTAGCCTGACTTTGGCATTGGAGGGTCCCCTGCTCTAGCCAGGGTCTCCTTTGTCCTTTTCCTGTGCAGGTACTTGAAGGTCTAAAGTGGTTCGACTAGATTTTTACACCAACACATGCGACTCTTATACTTTTAAATAGAAGAAGAAAAAAATAATAATAAAAATTGTACAACAAGAAGGAGAGATATCAATACACACCAAAATTATGTATTCGAAATACTGTCCAACTCAAATACACTCAAATCCATGTTGCCCAGTGACTTTTGGAATTGAATGCACTTAAATACACTCAAATTAACACTACCAAATAGCCCTATATTTTCAAGGATGAGAGTAAGAAGACATGCCAGGCTTGGGCCACCATATGGCCTTCTTGTGCTAGTCCTAGTGGGTAGACCTTAAATCACGTGTCATGAGGTTTGGAAGATATGCTAGGCTTGGGACACCATAAGGCCTACTTGTGCCAACCCTAGTGGGTGGACCTTAAATCTCATGACACGGTTGTGTAAAGGAACTTATCGTGCCTTTAGGGACGCTAATTGCTTGCAATCCCCTACTATAGGAAGTTACCATGGTGAGAAGCTAAGTGGAGGCCCATTGTTATGCTTGTGAGAAATGCACCCCATCGATCCATTTTCCCACCTCTTTTAGTGTATGAGACCAAAAATTGAGGCAAATCCAAAACTCAAGTGGGCCACGTAATAGGAAAAAGTGGGGATTGAATACCCACCATTAAAACATCATAGGGCTATAGAAGTTTTGTATCATACTAATATTTGTGCATTTCTAGTTCATCCTATTAGGAATGACCCCGTGAATAGTTTGGATGGCATATAAACATCAAAGTGGACCCAAGAAGGTTTATTGGTGGGCATTTCACTCTCCACTCTTTCCTGTCTCTCGGTCCACTTGAATTTTTGATCTAGTTCATTTTTCTAAGCTAATGTCTTAAGGGCCTGTTCGGCCGGGCGTCTTGGATGGGATTGAAAGGGATTAGGGTGGATAGATTTTTCGAATCCAGCAGCGTCCGTATTGAGATATGTTTGGGCGGCACAGGAGTGAAGAAGGATGGGATTGGAGGGTGAATTTAGACGGGATTTCGTGCTGGGTTTGAGATTTCCTTACTGAATTTCTTGTGGGATTGGGCGTATTTCGCTGTTACATGTGAAATCTCGCGGAGATGCGCACATGTTCCTTGGCCGATGATATAAAACCCATGTGGAGCCCACTGTATATATGTATGTAAATCCACTCTGTCTATCAGGTGTAAACTCGTATTTAAACCATAAATACTAAATATGGATCTGATCAAATATTCTTATTGGTTACACCAATGAGAACGATTCTGGTGTATCATATGAGATATGTTGCAATCCCATGCCCGTTCAAACACGACAGGGGCTAGATAGGGCAAATCCCGTCCGCCCATCCAAACATCCCAACAGGTGACTCGCTGGATATAGAAATCCCATGGGATTGCAAGCAATCCATTGGTGCAATCACTAATTTCTCGAAAAGGGTGCAATCCATCGTAATACGATCCAATACCATGGGATTTGCTTGTCCAAACACTCCCTAAAATGAGTTGGATAGACTAGGTGAATTTCTCATGGACATCGAGGTGTGCCATACTTAGGCAATCTGCATTCATAAACAACATGTAATCGAGGGCTGTGCATGACTTTCTTCCTATATAATCTATCATCAGGGAAGATATTGAGAAATATGGAATAGCCGTGTTGGGCCAGCACTGATCCAACAATTCTCTAGATGTGGCGGCCTCATATGTACCAATTAATCTCTCTAATTTCTTACTCTTCAGCATTAAATCTTGCATCTCTTGTATCTGATGCAGTACATATGAGGCTTCCTTGTATCCCGTCAGTCAACACATGTCATCTTCTCCAAATTTTGAAGATCAACCCAACTGATATGCTCTTGCTTTGCTCCCACATCATTTTTTGTAACATCCTGGATTTTCACTGTTTTGGATTTCCAAAAATTCTTAAAACTTTTTTCATGTAATTAACTTGTAATATCACTTAATGACCATTATCACTCGATGTTAGTATATACAGGGGTGAAACTAGTAAAGAACCGCACAAGTTAAATTAATCAACCGTAGGATGCCAACGAATCCGCCCGATCACTTGAACATCAAGTTTAACCCCATGATTTACTCACGTAGGGCCCAAATCTAACCGACTCATCGCTAACTAATTAAGACAATCACGACTAAATTAAAGATCTACATGGGGCAGAATCAGATAAGGCCCGGATCTTGAATAATAGACCAAATCAACCCCGTTACTCTTTTAGCCTAAAACTGACGATTTAGAGTAATCTTAACCAAATCTCCACTTTTACTAGTTATAAATAGGCCACACTGTGAACATAGTTAATCCAAACTCTAATTATTACCCACGAGAAATCTCAATACCTAATTCATTTCAGAAATGCCCCGATTTTCCAAACAAGCCCTAGACCGCTCATTGGTGGGCCACTAGTTCCAAAATTATAGAGTAATGCCCGTCTTCCTGGGCTTGACGTCCATCGCGGGAGTCGGACCTGAGTACTGTCCAAAACCGCTCAACTTGAACCAAAGGACGAGTGCATGAGATGTGCAAATACCTTAAAGAAAGGAGCTGGAACTTAAGTGAATTGGGTCATTCACTCTTATGCAAAGTTGAGAATTTCGGACCGTTAGTTTACGACCAAACTTCACATGTGGAGTGAGGATATTTTCCTGCTCATATCCGTATAGCCGCGGCTCCGATCGACTATCGGTGACCGTTAAATAGACTTCTAATCATATTTGTCGATCGGTGCATCCAAATGGCGGGCTGATCATACCCATACGTAGATCATCACTAGAGCTAACTATCTAACTGTGGGTGCCGTCTCCTACACCCCGTAGTAGCCCCAAAAGGGTAGAAAAATATCTCCTAGGGCTAGTATAGTAAAAACCCATCCCTTAGGGCCATTTACACCAAACCTGGTACTATATAAAGGCCCTATTTGGAAACCCCCTCTCCCCATATGAATTTTGCCCTAGAGAAGAGAAAGAGAGAAGAGAGAAAAGGGAGAAAGAAGAAAGGGAGAAGAGAGGAAGGGAGAGTGAAGGTGGGCCATAAATCAAAGTGGGGCCAAGGGAGTTTGATGCTTGCAACTCTTCATCTCTTCCTCGACGAATTCTCCACCACAACCGCCCATTCGCTTCCGTTGATTATATAGGTAAATCTCTTACCCCTTTTTTTAAAAACCCTTGTATGTGAGAGAGTTTTGCATGAAGTTCTAATATGTAAATGGTTGTTTTAGGGATTCCGGTCGTCCGACCCCAAAAACCCTCTTTCCTAGGTCGTTTTCCAACTCTCCAACGATTCATAGGTACGGACTATTATCCTTAGGTGGCCTAGCACCAATTTTATTATAAATCTAATAATTTTGATTATTTGAATGCTATATTTGGAGAATCTAGAAGAATCCTAGGAATTGCATGATTGTTGGATTTGCATGGAATTGTGTGTATGCTTTTCATATGATGATGTTCTTGCTTCTCACATGATTTTCTGTATGAATGATCTCATGCTCATGCCTTGTTGGATTTTTCCTTGGAGCGTTGCTTCTTAGTATCCATGATTCATTACTCTTGTGCTTATGATTTCTTAAGATGAAGGAAATGCTTAACTTCCTCACCCACATACATAACTCACATGCACATTATTTCATGATATTGTTAGCCTTGCTTGCTACAAGAATCTAAATTGTATGTTGAGGAGTATGAAACCATGATGTGTTTATGTTGGATGATGCATTTGTAGTTGGCATGCTATGAATCACTATTCATACCCTTGGGTTAGTGGGGAACATGAGGAGAGACGGTAGTCCCATCGGTAGGATTATGCTAGGGTTAAACCCATGGGTTTGGGCGGGTGTGTACGGGCGACAGTAGTTTGACTACATGGGTCTCTTGTAACCGATGTCGTTCATCGCATATTTGCCTGACTCGTGCGGTCTAGCCTACTTACCGACCAGCCTTATTTGTTAACATTGTTTGCTCACATATGTATGGAACCTGGAACACCCTACCACCGTTGTAGCCCACAGATAATCACTTGAAGTTGATCCACTGCCTCGTGAGTCGGGCATGGTGGAATGAGACACTATGTTCGAGCTGTCGGCCTACACTAGGGTGACGCGCCTCCCCGTAGTGACCGCGAGCGATCCCTTCCTCTCGGCACTCCCCATGTGCTTGGAGTCAGGGACGGGGAACCCAATGAAATCGAGAGGTCTCGGCTTCACACGTTAGGGAGTCTTGGCCTCGCAACCAGATTGGGACATTGATACGTGGGGTATACCAGATTCCCAAACCTGCTGGATGAATGGACTTAACTAAGAACTCGGCTAACACGATTGCATTACATCGCACTAGTTAGGTTAGCGACTCGGCAGTCGAGGTCGCAATGAGGGAGTGTCGTCATATGTGAGCGTGAGATAGCGTCACTTGAAAGAGTGTTATGGCGAGGGCATGCATCATATCACCTATCATGCATATGCATTAATAAGATTAGTTAGGTGTTTGTGAATGATTGTTTTTCATTAAGTTCATAATATAATTGATGTCTGTTACAACTTAAGACTAATAGCACCCACTAAGTTGATCACTCACTCCCCACTCTAGAACAATGTTTTAAAACAATAATCAGACTCTTCAGTAGTTGCAGGTGACGCTGAGTACGAGGAGCCTTTCGGCACGAGCTTGGATAAGGAGGACGAGCCATCCTATTTGCAGCTGATGTACAGTTCCCCGTCGGCCTAGTAGACAAGATTCTGGATCGCTGAGTAGTGGACTCAGTTTTATTTTTTTGATATATCCTTCTTTTTGTGATTCGTTGGGCGATGCCTTGTGCGACTCACTTATGTTCTTTTGTATTTGTATATGTATTTGACTTCTTTCATTTCACCAGATTAGTTGTGGTTGTGCTTCATGTTCTAAGTAATTCCACGCTGCGCCTTTACATTTGATTAAACACAAATTATAGTAAAAATCGGTTATAAGTAACACCCGAAAACTTGAGAGTCGAGTATATACACGACCCCCAATTTTCAGGGCGTTACATTTTTAAATCTTGAATTCTAAGCATGTTGTTTCCTCAGGTGTCGAAATGAAGGAGGGTTACTTGTTAATTAGTCATAAAATAATGTTTGTGGTTTGTGATTTTATGCTAGTGACCTACATTAAGGTCCCAATCTGATATTTTCTAGAGATGGATTGTTGGCATTGAGCTCATAAGCCTGCATTTTGTTTGTAAGAAATTCACCAATTTCATTCATTTTACCAACTCAGAGATTACTTCCATTGAAACATCTGTATAAGCATACAAGTTTTATATTAGGCTAATTTTATTTTTTATTTTTATAATTTCCAGTTCATTTCAAGGGAATGAAAATGGTCTGGATGGCATATAATATTAAGAAGACCCAGGGAGGTTTTAACGGTAGCCATTTCTTTTCCCACCCTTTTTTACCTGGAATGTTCTATTTTTTATTTTTATTTTTTTAATCTCATGTATCAAAATTAGCCAGCAAAATAGATGGACGGTTCATTTATAACAAAATGATGGTGGGACCATTTAGCTTATCATAAACTTTTTGCGAAAGCATTGAATTGTGTGCGTTTTGCAAAGCTGAAAAACGTAACTAAAGCCTCTGGAAGCCATTACATTTCAAATTAAAGCTCGAAAGGGGCTTAAAAACTTGGAAAAGCATGTGAAAGATCGCCAAGTAGTTGCGTTGTCTCAAAAATCAGGAAGGTTTGAACGTTACTCAGACTCCAAATTTGAAAAATAAATATCGACCGTCGGTCAGTCATTTCTAATAAAATCATAACTATTTTCCGTGTATTAGATCTAAAAATAATTTTTTATTTATTAAAAATATATCTTCACAGTAGGGCTCCTTTTATGAGCGGATTGGATCTTCTAAACGTATGACATGTTGTCACGTGTGAAAGGCAACAACAAAAAAGTGTAGTCGCGCGAATCACTGATTTTAAGCAGTTACTCCCGACCGAACAGAGTTCAATTTTCCTCGCGAAGCACCGTCCAGCGTGTATCTCCGCTCTCTGGGTCCCACATACTGAGTAGACCCATGATCGGAACCGTTCATATTTTTGAATCTATGCTATACTCACGAAAGAACATATATCTCTGACCGTATCTATTGCATATGAATCTGTGGGTGATGAAAGAAAATTTCTAAAAAATCAACGGCTATGAGTATCACCAATTCGTGATTACCGCTAAATCGTTTATCCATAGTAATAAAGAAAACATATAATGTTGAAATCTTAACATGTGGGCTCCACTTGTTTGCGACATATGCTCTATTCTGTGTGTCGCGACATGCTCTATTCTGTGTGTCGCGACAGAGGCAAAGGAAAACGTCTCTCTCCAATCGCCTGTCTCTCTCTGCAATAGACCCTCTCCTTCTCTCGAAACCCTGGAAATCTCTCTCTCTCTAAACCTCGAAATCTCCGACCTCTCTCCTCTCAGAGCTCTTCCATGGAAGCTCTCGTCTGCAAAACCCTAGGCGATCCGACTGGCCCTCTCTCCTCAAACTCCCCAATCTTCATCTCCACCTCCCATCCCATCCCTCCCTTGAACTCTTCCACAGCTGTTAGAGTTCGGATCAAAGCAACGAGCCTCAACTACGCCAATTTCCTACAGATCCTAGGAAAATACCAGGAAAAGCCACCGCTCCCTTTCATTCCCGGCTCCGACTACTCTGGTGTCGTCGAATCCGTCGGAGATGGCGTCTCCAGGTTCAAGGTCGGCGATCGGGTCTGCTCGTTCGCTTCTCTCGGAACTTTCGCGGGGATGATCGTCGCTGACGAGAAGGAACTGTAAGAGGTCGTTTGGATGCCCTAAATCGGGGTAGTTTAGATGATTGTAAGTTCGGTAGGTGGCGACTTGCAGGTGGTGTTTGGGTGAGGAAATTCACCTGTAATAAGTCACTTACAAGCTGTCATTTACAGGCAAAACTACCAGGAAACTTCATGGGACTGGGATGAGAAGTCACTTTTGTAAGTGACTTACAGGCCCAACGTTCTGATTTTTGAAAAGGGGGACAGCATCTGTAACCACCATTACAGCACCTGCAATCATCTCTCTCTCTACAATCAGCTGGGTGGTAGCGTTATGAAATGTTTTTTTTTGTTTTTTTTTTTTTTGTTCTTGCATCAACAGCGGCGCCCGATTCAGCGAGGCTGTGACAGTAGGGCCCACCTTAATGTGTGTTGTATATCCATGCTGTCTGTTGATGCTGTTTTTTGGTTCGCCCCCTTTGTGGCCCTGGGACCTGCACAAGTAGAAGGAAAAAAGGTGACCCTGGCTGTACCAGGGACCCTCCGATGCTTAAGCCAGAACCCAGGTCTTTGAATAGAGGTTTTTGGGCGAAAGTTTTTTTTCTTTTTGCGTACCTTTTACCATGAAGGTCTCTGTATTTCGTAGGGTTCCCGTAATTAGAGTTGATCCCAAAACTTTCTTTTTGCGTACCTTTTACCATGAAGGTCTCTGTATTTCGTAGGGTTCCCGTAATTAGAGTTGATCTCAATCTCTTGGGATCCATAATCCCTGATAGTTGTTCCTGGATTTTTGGAGATTTTATAGCCTTATCTCCCGAAAATCTCGAGTAGAAATCCAGAGTTTTACTAGGTAACTTTCAAATATAGAACGATATAGCACAGCCGACTCATAATACGGTCGCGCCGAGACAAGCTTTACAGCTAATCTCCGCCCACTTTATTGGCTGACTCAATCTTTGAGTCGGACTAAAGCTCGGTCGGCTCTAGGGCCAACTGATCTTAGGTCGGCTTGGGCTTTCCTCTGTGAGGCTTTCGATTGAGCCTTGAGGTGCACTTCCTCCCTTAGAGGCTTCGCTTCATGGCTCAGGATGCTCAGGCTACGGTTGGGTCAGGCGCCTCATGATCTGAGCTACGTCTCTTCATCCAGCGTTCTTATGGACTTTGGGCTTTATTCGGACTTGGCGTCCAACGAGTCCGAGCCATTGCTTCACTGACTCCTCTGATCCTCAAGTCGACTCAAGAACTTGTTATATTTTTTCCCCCAACAGTGAGCCCCCCTACTCCGTGCATCCCCTCAAGGTGGTCGGGGAGTATTTCTGAATCAAGTCGGGTTATATTTGAGCCGAGTTCATGATGAAGCATTTATTGATTGCAGGGCGGTTCGCGCGGCTTCCGAGACATATCGTCTCGCTTGACCATGCGTCGGTTCGTTTTCTGAGGCCACACGAGCGGAGTGGCCGTCGTTTCGGCTTTAGGACGTATGAAAATCGGACACGTGGCAGAGTATTCGGCGGCAACGCGTGGGGTGCTGCCACGTGTAAAGCTAGAGCGCCCGAGGAGACATCGCTTCGGCTCATCATTTAATGTTGGAGCCACATGGTAGCTCTATAAAAAGGGTCGCCCTAAGCACGCTTTCACCATTTCGCGCCTCTTTGCAATTCTTCTTCATCTCCTCGCTTTCTCTTGCTGACCCCAGCGTAGTAATCCTTTGCTTTGCCTGTTTCTGGCACTCTCAGACTTCTCCCGGTGAGCTCCTTCTTACTCTTTCTTTTCTTTTAACAATGTCAGGCCTCGCAAGCCCTAGGGAGGGAGAATACAGTGGTGAGGGTGAAGCAAGCGGCTTTTGGGCGGCTTCGGAATCACCCTCACTGTTGGCGGAGGTTGCTGGAGAGGCAGACATTCTATTCTGCCATTTGTAGAGGGAAATGGACCCTCTAGGAGTGGCCGGTGGCGTCAGTGGAGGTGTTGGACTCACCTCCTGAGCGTATGGCTGTTGGAGGCTCTTTTGGTCATTTCGATCCTGAGGAGGGTGGTGAGGAGGAAGTTGAGACCGAAGAACAGGTTAAAGGGCCCGTGCCGTCGATGATGACAGTAGAAGAGCTGTCTAAAATCTGGTTCGGATACCACATTCTAGACTCGGTCATTTTGATTCTCCCTCGGCTAGGAGAGTTACTCGACCAACCTCCCCCCAGGGTAGTTGCAATTTTCCATGTTGCGTTGCAATGCGGTCTCTGTTTACCGCTTCAGAAGATTGCTCGGGACCTGTTAGACAATTTTGGCATAGCTCTGAGACAGGTTGTGCCGAACGAGTGGAGAGACTTGTTCGGTTGTGCGGTGCTCTGGGTCGAGATGCAGCAGCCCGAACTAAGTGTGAATGAGTTTCTCCCCTTGTACCAAGTGAGGGCGCACACTCAACATCCTGGCTGGTTCTTCTTCTGCTCTTGGCGAAACACCGGTGGGCCTTTAATAACTGACCCTCCATCGAACAAGCATTGGAGGGATATGTGGTTTTGGGCCCTCGATAAATGGGAACTGACCAAGATAGGGCCTATCTGCCCTTTCGTCCCTTGAGCTTTTTGCGCGGCAGGTAGAGTTGATGTGATTTATTGCTTTTTACTTAGTCGCATCTTTATTGAATCATTGATGCGACTTATTTCTTTCAGTAATACCGAAGCATCCTCGTAAGCTTGATTCGGGCTCACTGACTTTAATTCAGAATTTCCGAGCCTTGAGTCCAAAAAGGAGATCTTGGAAGAGGCTTCTCCAACCGGAGCTTCTTTTCGAGTGGGGCTTTGACTCTGCTGTGACCGGTGAGAAACCTAAGTTTTATTTATTTATTATTATTATTTTTACATTTGACTGTACTGACGCTTGTTCTTCGAACGCAGACATGTTTGAGGCTCGGCCCACTTTTCGTCCCATATCTCAGGTCCGACCCACACCTCGCTCAGGCTCCCGGGCCTCAAAAAGGCATAAGACGGTCTTGAAAGGCTCGTCGAGGACTGCCCCTCCTGTTCCCCCGGCTATTATCGAAGTCAAGGAAGGTACGGAGGTGGCAGAGGCGGTAGCGACGACCTCCGAGCAGCCACGGGAGGCTCTCGAGCCAGAGCTGGCTGGGGCACCTGTTGCTTTGGGGGCAGAGGAGGGTGCCTCGCAGGGCGGGTGCAGCTGAGGAAGAGAGGATGGCCTTCCACCAAAAGGTTGAAGAAATCCTTCCGTGAGTGAGTCGGCAGATGTTCGCGGGAGAATTCTTTGGCCTTTTGGAGTCATCTTCCATGGACAACACGCTTGGTAGGATTGGGATGCTGTTGCTCGAGGTAACATCACCACTTTCCCTCTTTTTTCTAAAAAAAGACTTTTGTTGTGCAGTTCGCTCCTTGAATGCTGAAGGCCCGTGTCGAGGTAACTACCTTAGCTAGGCGAGCTGGGGATGCAGAAGCTAGGCTGTCAGATGCTGAGGCTCGACGGTCGGAAGCAGAGGCTCAACTATCGTTCGCTGAGTCTCGGGCTGTCTTTGTGGAGGGCCAGCTTGAGAAGGCAAAGGTTGCTCTTGAGTCGGTCATGACGGAAAGGGATCGCGTGGCCTCGCGATTAGAAGAGGCCAGGCTGGCCTTCGAGCAGGCCGCCACAGAACGTGCCTCGGCTTTCAAGAAGCTTCAGGAGCTCGCGACGGGGACTAGGGCTTGCGGCTGCGAAGGTTGAGGCGGTGGAACAGTATCTTTCATCTTCAGCTTATGAGGAGGAGCGAACACTTATTTACTGAGAGGGCTACGCAGAATGCATCAAGGGGATGAAAGAATCTTTCCCCCATCTGGACCTATCCGGCTTCGACGAGGGCGAGTTTAGGTCTGGTGGCGAGGCGACGGTAGACCCCGAGGCATACATTTATGACGCATCTGCTACTGCTCCTGATGCGGCTCCATCAGCTCCTGATGCAGCTCCATCAACATCTTTTAGGTTAGCTCCTGTTGTGGCGGGTGAGGCTGAGTCCTGAATTTAGTGAGGTAGAGCAAAATTCCTTTCTGCTCCCCACATCTGCTTCAAGCACTTCAAGCACACTAAGCTTCGGGGCCAAGAAAGTCAACAGCGTCGAGCGTCGTCTTTTACCGATATCCGAGTGTTGAGCATTTATTGTTTTGTCAATACGATTGTAAACAATGAACCTACAATGTAACACTTTATTAATTAATGAATATATGTTTTTTGCTACTTATTGTGCATTCTACATTTTTTTCATGATTCTTCTAAGTGTTTAAAGTAGTCGAGTGGATTGCTCTTTGACCGAGTTAAGGATAATATACCTTGAGATGCTCGGCGTTCCAAGGATGAGGCAAGAGCTGCCTTGTTAGGTCTTCTAGTCGGTAAGTACCTGGCCGGACAGTATTTGCGATTACGTAAGGGCCCTAGCGTTCTTGCACCACTTTCCTTAGTATTCTGAAAAGTTCTTCGGAGGACTAAGTCTCCCGCTCGGAATCGCCTGACTTTGACTTGGGCGTTGTAGGATCGGGACACCAATCGTTGATAGGCGGCTGTACGAAGTCGAGCCAACTCTCGTATTTCGTCTAGGAGGTTGAGGTTGAGGGTCAACAACTCCTCGTTGTCTTGCTCGTTGAACGAACTTACTCGGGCAGTAGGTAGACTGATTTCCATAGGAACAACTGCTTTCGAGCCATACGCTAGTGAGAACGGAGTCTCCCCCGTTGCGGTTCAATCCATAGTTCGGTACGCCCAAAGAACTTTAGGAAGCTCTTCAGCCCATGCCTCTTTGACTCGGTCTAACTTAGTCCAAAGGTACTGCTTTATAACCTTGTTAACGGCTTCAACTTGCCTGTTCGCCTGTGGGTGATGCGGGGACGAGTAAACGTTCCTGATCCCGAGGTTTTGACACATTTCTCGGTATTGCTTGTTGTCGAACTATTTTCCATTGTTGGAGACAATAGTCCGAGGTATCCCAAACCGACAGACGATGTTTTTTCAAACAAAGTCTGTGATCTTTTGCTCGGTTATCGTGGCTAGGGGCTCGGCTTCAGCCCACTTGGTGAAATAATCAACGGCGACGACGACGAACTTAGTCTGACCCTTCCCATAAGGGAATGGTCCAATGATGTCAATTCCCTATTGGGCAAAAGGCTAAGGACCGGCCATTGACGTCAGCTCTTCGGGTGGATGTTGAGGGATGGTGGCAAACCTCTTGCATTTACCACAACCCTGAACGAGTTTACGAGCGTCTTGCTGAATGGTCGGCCAGTAATGTCCTTGTCGAATAACCTTGTGAGCCAGGGATTGGCCGCCCGAGTGATTACCGTAGATGCATTCATGAATTTTACGCAGAGCATGGTCGGCCTCACTCGGTCTTAGGCATCGCAGGAGGGGTGCGTAGTATCCTTTCTTGTACTACACTCCGTTGAGCATGGTGTAACGGGCAGCGCGGTTCTTTAGTCGTCGAGCCTCGGTGCGATTTTCGGGGAGTCCGCCGGTCTCAAGATATCTAACGATTGGATTGACCCAAGATGGCTTGGAATTGATGGGGAGCAGGGCCGAGGGTTTAGTTCCCCCAACACTTGGCTTGGCCACGAATTCAATAAGAATGGATTTGGGGATGTAGTCTTCGTTGGCTGAAGCAAGCTTCGCCAGGAGGTCGGCTTTGGCGTTCTCGGCCCTTGGGATTCGGGTAACAGAACATCGGTAGAATCCGACGATCATCTCTCTGGCTTTTAACCCCTCCTTCCTAGCCTGATTTATATCGGCTATCTGGTTGATGATTAGTTGAGAGTCGCTGTACACGTTTAGATGAGTGACTCCTAAGCTGGCTGCTAGCCAGAGTCCTAGGAGCAGAGTTTCGTATTTTGTTGTATTATTGGAGGCTTGAAATCCAAGTCTCAAGGCATATTGAATAACCGTGTGATCAGGAGTCTCCAGGACTACCCCCGCCCTGCTTGCCCTTAGAGTTGGATGAGCCATCCACGTAGAGAGACCAGACGGGTTGGGGGGGAGGGGATTGATTGGATGATGCCTCTGGGTCAGTAGAAGAGATTTGTGTTTGCACTGTAACTTAAACAATGAAGTCTGCCACGGCTTGTCCCTTAATTGCTACCCTGGGCTTATAATGAATGTCGAATTCGTTGAGCTCGATCGCCCATTTTGTGAGTCGTCCTGAAGCTTTCGGTCTTTGTAGTATCCGGCGTAGAGGCTGGTCGGTCATGACGATGATCGAGTGAGCCTGAAAGTATGGCCGTAGGCGTTGGGATGATATAACCAATGCTAAGGCCACTTTTTCTAGGCTCGGATACCTCGTCTTTGTTGGGACGAGGGCCTTGCTAATGTAATAAACGGAGAATTGTTTGCCTTCATGCTCGCTTATCAAGGCCGAGCTTATGGCTGCGTCGAATACTGCTAGGTAGATCAGTAGAGGCTCACTTGGCTCGGTCTTAGAAAGCAGTGGTGGTGATCCTAAATATTCTTTGAGTTACTGGAGGACGTTCTCGCATTCCTCTGTCCAATTGACCAGCTGTCGGCTCTTTAAATGTTTGAAGAAGGGGAGACATCTGTCGGTAGCTCGGGACACGAAGTGATTTAGGGCTGCTACCCGTCCAGTCAACCGTTAAATATCTTTGATCATCTTCGGAGATTCCATGTCGAGCAAAGCCTTGATTTTCTCCGGATTAGCTTCGATTCCTTGTTGGTTGACCAAGAACCTGAGGAATTTGCCTGAGCCTACACCAATCGCGCATTTGCTCGGGTTCAACTTCATCTTATATTTTCGTCGGATGATGAACATTTCCTCTAAGTCGGCTATATGGTCGGTCGCTTTAACGCTCTTGACAAGCATGTCCGTCCTATCAGTCGTGCGAACATTTTGTTGACCAACCTTTGAAAAGTCGCTCCGGCGTTTTTCAATCTGAACGACATCACTCGGTAACAATAAAGGCCTTTGTCGGTGACAAAGGTGGTTTTTGATTTATCAGAATGATGCATTACAATTTAATTTTAACCAGAGTAAGCGTCAATAAAGCTAAGTAATTCATGCCCCGCGGTACTATCAATCAGCTGATCGATTCGAGGAAGGGGAAAACTATCTTTAGGGCAAGCTTTGTTTAAGTCGGTATAGTCTATATAGGCTCGTTACTTCCCATTAGCCATTTTAACCAAAACAACGTTGGTCACACACTCGGGGTAGTATATTTCTTCAATGAAATTGGCTTTAAAGAGTTTTTTAACCTCTTCCTCGATTACAATGTACTTCTCGGGGTTGAGTGCACGCTGTTTCTGACCGATCGGCTTGTAGGCTGGGTCAATATTAAGGTTGTGAGTTATGACTGAAGGGTCAATGCTCGGCATGTCTTCATGGGTCCATGCAAAGACGTTGGTGTATCGGCGGAGCAAGGCTACTAGCTTCTCCTTTAATGGCATTACTAGGGACGAGCCAATCTCGACGGTCCTCGAGACATCCGACTCATTCAACGGTACCTGGAGGAGGTCCTCCACTGGTTGGCCGCTTCCGGGAGATTCACCGCACGGATCTAGGGTCTCGATCATTGTCACTTCCGCTGGTGCTCGCAAAGCGGTAGCATAGCATCGCCGAGCGTCGTGCTGATCTCCTTTTACGACCCCGACGCCACTCTCAGTTGGAAACTTCATAGACAGGTGATAGGCTGAGATGATGGCTTGGAGGAGACAAAGGGAAAGTCGACCGAGGATTGCATTGTAAACCGAAGACAGATCGACTATCAGAAAGTCGACCATAATAGTAGCTTGATTTGACGCATCCCCGGTAGTGAGTGGAAGCTGAATTGCTCCTTCGGGAAGAATCTACCCGCTAGAAAATCCGATCAATGGAGTCCTTACGGGTCTCAGAGCTGAACGTTCGACACCCATCTTGTCGAACGCCTGTGTAAACAGCACGTCCGCAGATGAGCTTGTGTCGACGAGGACTCTAAAGACTTGGTGGTTGGCGATAGTGACAGTGATGACCAGAGCGTCGTCGTGCGGGTGATGAATGCCCCTCCCGTCTGCCTCGGTGAATATTATACTGTACTTTTCGAGCTTTCTTTCCTTTGGGGGCCGAGCTAGAACCATAATCTCGGACTTAGGTCGAGCAACGTTCCTCGCATGATTTTTTCGAGCGTTATTTGAGTCACCTCCGCCCAAATGACCACCAATAATAGTTTGGATATCCTCGGTCGGTTATCATTCGAGCGTTCTTCTGTGGTTCTGGCTCCTAGGTCGACGTGTTCACTGAGCCTCTCAATCTCTTGCTTTAGACTATAGCAGTCACTCGTGTTATGTCCATGATCACGATGGAAATGGCAGTACTTACTCTTACTTCGTCGGTGCGGATTACTCCGGAGTTTGTCTGGTCAGTTGATGAATCTTTCGCCCTTGATCTCCATCAATACTTGCTCTTGAGTGTACGTCGAAAACTTGTGGTCAGGTCGCTTACCCGACCTACGTTTGTCGTGGGACCGGTTGTCCTTCCGCTTCTTACCACTGGCTGAGTCAACTTCTTTTTTGGCTAGGATTTTTGTGTTTTGAGCAGCCTTGCGCAGGATTCGGGTTTCCTCGGCATCTGCGTACTTCTCCGACCGGGCCATGAATTCAGCTAGAGTAGTGGGCGGGTTCTTGTCTAGGGATGTAAGAAATGGTCTGTCTCTGACACCTTGCATAATGGAATTGAGAGTTATCTCGTCTGAATGCTTCTAGACTTGGAGCGATTCAAAATTGAAATATTTGATATAATCCTTAAGTAGCTCTCCCTCCTTTTGGATTATATTGTTCAGGTGCGCGGATGACTTCAACTTTTTCTTTCCTCCAATGAAATTGGCAAGGAAAGTGTTGCTGAGCTCGGTGAACGAGCTAATGGATTTTGGTTTCAATTGTTTGAACCAGAGCCGAGCTACATCGGCCAAAGTGAGAGAGAATGCCTGGCACATCACGGCATCCGAGGCATCGTGCAATTCCATATAAGTCCGAAAGGACTCAATGTGCTCGGTCGGATCAATTTTGTTGGTAAAGGACGTGATCTGAGGAAGGCGGAATCGTTCCGATAACCGAGCTTACATGATCTCTTCTGTGAACGGGGATGCCTTCGCCTCGGGTCCTGCCTGACTGGCATGGCGGTTTTGCTTCATATCTGCAATCTCCTCGCATTTCCTTTCGTACGTCCTATAGCTCAGCCTTCCAGGGTTCGTCGCTGTCAGCCTTACCCTCAACCAGGGGCCTGCTGCGCCTTCTCCGATCTATTTCATGTCGTAGATCGGTGGCAGGTAGTGGGGCGGTCACGGAGATATGAGAGGGTGCATGCTCAGTCAGACCCTGGTGTTGGCTTTGCTGAGGAACAGTTCGCGGAGCGATGGGTTGAGGATCAATGAATTGTCGTGGGGCATTTGCTCGACCATCGTCTTGCTCGGGTAGCTGGACCTGCTAGCAATGAATTTGTTCCAGCATCTGCTTCATGTAGGCGGTCCTGAGTTCATGAACTTCCTTATCCAAACGTCCATTCCCTTGATTCCGTTGAGTGTGCCTGGTTGAAACGGAGGTTGCCTGACGGGTTG
>JASAUF010000232.1:387500-573696 GCA_030180095.1 Magnolia changhungtana | reverse complement strand
GTAAGCTTTGTTCTCACCATCCTTTTTTTTCCTTCCATTTTCGGAATGATCACATGCTGCCATGTGTGCTGGGTGTTGATCCTGTCGCTCCTATAAATCTATTTAGAGGTTAGGACTGCTTTGTATGCCCGGATATAGAGATCTTATTTCTTTTATTTTCATAATCCTTGTAAGAAACTATATAGACACGGCGATGCGCCATCTTTAATGTCCTGTGTGCATTTATCTTTCTCAATGAAGATCAAATGTTTCAACTTTCCAAACTTCAGGCCTTTTCTTTTGCCATCCTTGTGTTTCAGTTTGTACCATAGTTTAAAAACTCAAACATGATTTAGAAAAAAAGAAAAGGTGGTGAACTATTGTTCTTGGATCGAGGTTGAGTCTAGGTTTGGTCCATTTTAGAATGAACCGAAACAGACTCATTTAAAAATCGGGTCCAGGTTGGTCAGGTCCAGTTAAATTCAAGAGGAGCCTCATGTGTCCAAATTTTCAATCCTAGCTCACGAGTTTTCGTTTCAAGTCCAATAACCCATTCGGTCGACCTAACCCATTTTCACTCATGGGGCTAGAGGTCATTTTGCCTAAGTCAGGATCCGCTGCTTGTGTCGCCTCATTTGAGTGCACATGCGGAGATGGTCTGATGATAGGAACTGTCCATGATAACAGATGTTATGACACAGGGAAATAAAGCTATGCTAAAATGGCCACATTGATCATCACTACATCTAGATCACTTATAAAACATTGAAAAAATCATTTTCAATTGCCACATTCCACTAGCAAAAGTGAAAGGTTGCTATGATTTTTAAATGTGGTTATTGCAATAAATTATGATGGCTCAAAAATATGGATGGTTACCATCGTTTGAGGATTTCAACATGTAGGGCCCATGGGGATATCAGACAGCCATGTCCAGTCCACGCGAGACCTACTACTTAAAGGAATCCGAGGAAAATACCTAGAACTGGTGACTTGGACAAAGCTAGCTGAGAGTGATCCACTTCAAAGCTTTCGAGGTTGATGTTGGGCCACCGTGATGTGTTCATGATATGCAATCCATCCCCCTTGTGCAACCTATCATGTTATGCAGCTTAGAGCTGGACACAAACTGAGCTAGCTCAATTATCTCACTCAACTTGGCTCAAGTCGAAATCTGGGTTTGGGCCTGAGCCAAGCTGGTTTTTTTTTTTTTTTTTTGTACTTTGAAAAAAAAATTGGAGCCCCAAGCTTGACTCAGCTTAGCTCGAAATTGGCTTGAACTGTATATATATATATATATATATATATATATATATATATATATATATATATATATATATATATATATATATATAAGAAAAAAAAAAAAATCTATCTTTTAAAAACCTGAGCAAGACTTCCATTTTAGCTTGTTTTTCAAACTAGCTTCAGGCTCGAACTCAAACTCAGTTTGGCATGAGCTGCTGACCGAATCAACCCGAGTTGACCACTACACGATCGTGCTGAGCCAAAATTGAGTTAGAGGTAGCCTGTTGGCCGAATCAAACCAAGCTGTGCTAAGCTCCACTCAATTCGGCTTGTGTCCAGCTCTAGTTATGCCTTGCTGTAACAAAAGAAGAAAAGAAAAGAAAAGAAAAAAAAAGCCGGTCCAATACTTAGCCAGCCCACACCATAGGGAATAATTGCCATGATGAAACTTGTCATTAAAAAGCCTTCATGTTTTATGTGGGGGCCACCCAGTTTGTATATGCAGTCCAATCCCTTCAAAAGACGTGGCAACCAATCAACCAGGATGAATAAATGTGTTGTACCATATTTCTGACTATTCTTGAGAAACCCGATTGGAAATGACATGTGTTAAAAGCAAGGGAACGATATTGTATACAATTTTTTAAAAAAGATTTGAAGTATTTTTTGTGAGCTTATAGTTGATGTAAGTTTAGCTCTATACGTTAGTGGATGGTCAACGGAGTGTTGCGGTCGATATACAAGAAGCACAATCGGGCTATTTAAGATATAAAAGACGACCCAAGGCAACCAAAACAAAACCCTGGCTAACAAAAGTAAAGTAAACAACTGAGATGTGTTCAGAAGTGGAACCATATGTACTAAAAGAAGCTAGAAAAGAAAATCTGAAAAAGCTTTTGGATTGCTATAACCGTTGTAGTAATGGAAGAAGGATTTGTAAGCATAAACTATAATAGGAATTTATAAATAGCAAATGAATGTGATAGAGAAAAAAAGCCCATTCCAACACAATAACCAATCAAACCAAATTTATCAATTCACCTTTTATCTCAGCTTATTCTAGGAGTATCGATAATCCAGTAGCAATAA
The DNA here is from genome assembly GCA_030180095.1 of Magnolia changhungtana. Lineage (NCBI taxonomy): Eukaryota > Viridiplantae > Streptophyta > Magnoliopsida > Magnoliales > Magnoliaceae > Magnolia > Magnolia changhungtana. Next base: position 571,380 of record JASAUF010000232.1, on the reverse strand, counting down.
TTCTTAGCTATAATCTTTAGTTGTAATCCAAATCTATGCTTATATGTTGGATTTATTCTTTATCCTATATCATATAGTTCTTTCAAGAGACGCATTCTTGTAATTGCTTCTTGTGACCGATTGTAAGTTTTTCCTTTTGTTTGATTTACGCTGGTATTCTAAAAGTCATTTCTTGTGGAAAGACACAATGTAACCCATCTTCGGAGGAAGTACCCTACCTTCTGATTATCTCCTTATCATTATAAACTTCTGCAAGTGGCTAAGTACGTGATCGATCTTCTCAGAATCTGATCGTATACGTTCATATTGGACGTATCTGGTCATTTTTGTGCTTGGGGTCAAAATTGATCGGTTGGGATCGAGCCGCTATATTGATTCTGGCATGCCCACATAATAGAAAACAAACCGAGTAGCCAACAAAACATCCCATAACTAAACTGACTAGAGTGTCAAACTTATTGTAGTAAATTGTTCTTTGTCTTTCCAATTTGGTCACGTGAAATGTGCGGGTGTCTCAGAATTGAATTTGCAGTTCAATTCAAACCGAACAACTATGACCCCAAGTGCCAAGATAGGCAAATAAATAGTATATGACCGAGATATATGGGATGAGATCAACCACCTATTCAGTCACTCACTCAGTATGTAAATAGGATCAAACGATATTCAGAGGGTAGGGTTCATCCTCCAATGATGGGTTACACCTTTGCCTTCCTAATGAAAGGACTTTTCAGTACCGATCAAAAAATAAGCAGGAAAGGAATCCTTATAGTCAGTCGCGGAGAATAGTTGCGAAGCACCTTCCTAGATGGAGACCTGAATCCAGTATATGATCGCAGATCCAAATTAAAGCTAAGATCACTAGCTACTTGATTAATGTTACGGATTACACTATGAAATGTAAACAATAGGTGAAAAGTAAATGATTACATTAGGAAATGTAATTGATTTGCGGAAAAGGTAAAGTGATTACACTAAGGAATGTAAATGGCGGGTAATTGAAAGGATGATGTAAATATAATATTGGGTTTGATTGGGTTGGTATGAGACGAAATCTTTCTGTCGAATTCTTCTGCTATTTATATCCTTATCTCGTCCATCTGAATCCTTTCCATGTTCTGATGACTGCTATAACTATTTAACACTACATGGCCTTCTTTGCTTCTACTCCTGTTATCCGTCCTGTAACCGCGTCTACACAATCATTCTTCAATCAGCCGCTTATAGATGTCGTGGCATCGCTTGATGTGCTCCAGTTGTACTATCGTGGAATCTTATTCATATATCTCCGCAAATCTCCAAATACACCACGCAAATCTATCCAAATTACATGTAACTCAATATGATTGGCTTTCGCATGAATTGGCAACAATAGGGAGGAACAAAACTCACCACCACTAAGTTAAATTCCTTAAGGGATGTCCCAAAAGCAGCCATATCCAGAACTTAGGTAGGCCACACCATCTGAAAATCAATATATACCTGGCACACATCACTTTGGCACAAAGCTTGACCTCATGGGTAAACTCCCTTGAGGTCGGCCTCATGGTACCTTTTCCCACAAAGCACCATAATGTAGAACAATGTCAAGTTGTGCCCAAAAACTCTTCATTGTGGCCCACTTGAGATTTAGAATTAGGCTGATTTTTATATAGACCCTTCATTCCCGATGTTCCCTACAGTGTGGCCCACCTAAGTTATGGATCTGGCTAATTTTTACCCCAGGGCTTAAATGTCTAAGATATCACAGGATGAACCCACAAAGTTGGTCCATGATGGGCCTAACACTAAAGATAGCACATGAGTGGATTTTACATACGCATCATGGCAGTCTCACAATGCTAGGTAGGGTTGAAAGTCGACTGACCCGTGATTGACTTGACACTGGGTTGGGCTCGGGCAAGATGTATCGAGTTTGGTCTTGAGTCTGGGCTATAAAACCTGATAAAACTTAGGTTGGGCTAGGGTTGCCCGACCCAACTCGAACCCAATCAATATTTAAGTTATAAATTATAATTGAGTCCGGATCATCTGTGTTGAAGGCATAAGAAATTCCAGTGCCGTTGGGTCTCAGTGGTCCATGCCATTTCGAATTACTCAAGCTAACAAGATATGCCGGATTTCTCTCTACCAAATAGATTGCGTGATACACAACACGACTTTTAAAGAAGTGATTGTCTTATATTTTAGCTAGCTTGTTTAGAAAAAAAAAAATGAAGTTCTTTATGATAAATAATAACATATATAATTAATAAAATCATATGTAAAAAACAAGACGTGTATTGAAATATAATAGACTAATGTAATAATGAAAATATTAGCATGTATCCACCCAACCAACTGGCCAAGCCCGCTTAAGTTGAGAATTCCCAACCTGAGGTCGAGTTGGGTTGAGGTAGAGGAACATTGGGTTGGGTCAGGCTGAGCACCAACCCAATCCGCCCAACTTTGACTTTCAGCCCTAAAGCTATGTCGAACGGTGGTTGGAGAGGATGCCGTTCTGTGACATTTGATATTGAAATTTAGGGGAATATATCCACGGCTGACTCTAGCCTTTGGATTGAAGTCCATTTCAATGATCAAAATTCTCTATGTGATGATGGGCTTGACAGCAGGTAAGGTATATCTAAAAAAACTTTCAGATTGAAGCATTTTAACCTTTTAAAAATTTAAAGGTAATACATGCCATCCAAATTCAAAGAAGAAATTAATATGACCAAAGGAATAAAATATTCCAATCTAAGAGATGTTGTTTTTCTGATATACCCATTCTGAAGCCAGGCCCATCGAATAAACGGTTTGGATCAATAGAATATGACCCCACATCCAAAGGATAAATTCCAAAAGTATGCTGTACAATACGTCCTGATGTTTCAATTCTCTGCCATTTGAGTTTCCACAAATGAATATCAGACTTCATTTTTAAGTCCTTTGAATCTTTGTTGTATTTCAGGCTCTTACGAGGTAAGTTGCTGTTCAGGGAAGCCCCCTATGGACCATAATCCTTCCAGGCAGGGTCCTGTATGGGTCAACATTATGTATGAGTTTTATCCATGCCGTCCAATCATTTTTTCAGGTCATTTTAGGCTATAATCCCAAGAATGAGTCAGATCCAAAGCTCAAGTGGACCACACAACAAGAAGCTGCGGCGATAATGACAATCCTTTGAAATTTACTTAGGGGCCACTGTGATGTTTATTTGCTATCGAACCTAAGGTGATATAAACTCGACTGTAGGGACAACACAAATATTGGCTTGATCCAAAGCTTTCTGTGACTCAAAGAAGTTTTTAACGGTGGGTGTTCAATCCCACCTATATGACCCACTTGAGCCTTGGATCTGCCGCATTATTGGGTTTATATGCTAAAATGGTCTAGCAAAATGGATGGACGGTGCGGATAAAACTCATACAGCATGGTGGGCCCCACCGGCCCCTATCTGGATGTATTATCGTCCAGGTAGCGGCTGGACGCAATCGGCTTCCCAGCTTAGTATGCTTATTTCTGTGAGAGTACGTTTGGTTGCCCCAAGTTAAGCTTGATTAATCATGAAATATAATGAAATTTCATGACATATTTAGTGCAGCCAAACGCACCCTTGATGAATCATGATTTGAAAATTTATTAACATTCTAGATTTGTGTTTTGCCTACTGTGCGGGCTGCGCGGCGAGTACTGGACAATATTCCATTGGCCTCACCATGATATGTGTTTCATTCATGCAGTCTATGTATTTTCTTAAATCATTTTAGGCCATAAGTTTAAACATGAGACATCCAAATTTGTAGTGGACCACACCACAATAAAACCATGGTGATTGAATGCCCACCATTAAAAACTTACTAAAGCCGGCTGTAATGTTTATTTACTATCTGACCTATTCATTAGGTTAGATGGAATTAGATCCTTACTCTTGCTCGGGTGGTAGACTCTCATGAGTTTCAACACCCAGTCAAGGGTTCGAGTATCTATAGGTGGTGAAATTCACTAGCGTGAGTGTGTAGGGTGTGTAAAAAAAAAAAAAAAAACGGTTAGATGGAGCTAGATGAAATAAAAACATGAGTGCGGATCCTCTGTTCCAAGGAGACAGTGAGCAGCTGAATCCACTTTTATTATTGATCCACGTCACTGTAATTGCCGCATCACCAGGTTTTTTTTAATATATTAAAAAGATTTACATTTGATGAAAAGTCTAATTCCGTCACTACACCAAATGCTCAAACAGGTACGGTCGAGATTTTGGTTCAGAAACAGCTTTAAGCCGTTCGTGATTTGAAACGGTACGAGACCGTACTGGAGTCATTGTGTTATACACTGTTCTTTCCACTGTTTTGTTGGTGTGTCCTAATTAAGTGTTGGATCTTCTTATTTCTTATTATTTTATTTTATTATTTTATTTTGAAACAGATGGACGGAATGGATTTGATTAACAACCTCTGAGTGGACCCCACAAGGCCCAAGAGGCACATTGCTCTCTCTGCCACAGACCACTGATGGGTTTTAACCCTTTACTTAACGCCAAAAGCCCTAAAAGCCTCATTTCGCATCTCCATCACCATGGCCGTCTCTGTCTCCCTCTCCCAATCTCCCTCTCCCTCTCCCTCTCTTCTGATCTTCCGATCTCAACTCTCTCTCGATCTCCCTCTCACTCTCCTTCCCTCTCTTTCGATCTCCCTCTCTTTTGATCTCAACCCTCTTTCTCGATCTCCCTCTCACTCTCCCTCCCTCTCTCGATCTCCCTCTCGTTCTGTGTAACAGGTGTGGATCAGGGCCAGCTGTTTACATCGGTTGATAGGGTGAACAGCCTCTAGCACAAGTGGTGAATGCGCCAGCTGCTGCAGATCAAGGCCAAGCTGCTACTCCAGCAATGGTCACAGTGGTCATTGCTCTAGTCCTTTAGGTATGAGCATCTTAGTCTTGCATTTAGGTATGAGCATTTAGTCTTGCAGGTTTCCGTTGTTGTTTCAGAATAATTTCTGATGGATTTTTTATTTTTTATTTTTCTGGGCAGGAATCTGACGCGGAGGCAGCGGACACTACTCGAAGAGTTCGTGAAAGAGGAGCAGCAGGGAGGATATGATAAGGACACTACCGATGCTGGGGCATCCAGCTAAATTTGAGACTAGACATACTGCTGCTCGAGTAATGATTTGAGTATTGCCTGCACGGTTGGAATTTTGTAGGAATGTGGGTTGATTTGATTGATTTTTGTAAGATATACGTCTCTTTTATGGTCTTTATGTAAACAAAATCCAGATGAATTTCAATCACACATTATCTGACATGGGAGCCATGTGGGATTAAGCTGGTGTTTCAGTTCATTATGGGAAATGGAACGCATTTGTATTATTTGGCACATTCCCACTAGACAACAGAAACATGGATCCCATATCAGAAACTGCTGGTGATTGGAAATCAGAATCCTTCTAGATTTTGTCAACACAAACAGACCCTTCTATAGCCATCTATCTAAATCAATTGTAATTGGGAGTTGGAATTGTACATAATCTATTTATATATCATAAAATGAATGAGATTTGATGCGTTTATTTGAAATGGACCACTGACTTATACTCTATACATCTTAGGATTTTGGTTGAGCATGCTATGCAGGAAATGGGCCACGCTCTAGTAGTACTGGTAACAAGGTGATAGCGTTTTACTGATTGTTGCCCTCTGTTTTCACTCTATATTTGAGGGCATTGCAATTGGAGTTGCAGGTAAGATGAGATACATGCATAAAGATGCAACTGCCTTGCAAAGCATGCTAGCAGTTCAGAGAAGGATTAATCGGTTTGTGAATTTTTTATGCTGTTTTGACACAATGTGGTGTTTACAGATGAAACCCCTGCATCAATCTGAAATGAGGGTTTTGAGCCCTGTTTGGATGCCACCTGCAATTGCCGGTTTGGTAGTCACCTATGATTTAGGTGACAAATTGACTAGACCCCAAAAACCAAATATATTTAGATATCTTTGTCGAGCTTTTATACAGTTTTGAAATAGTGCATACATTCCCTGGAAATTGTACTAGAAATTACAAAAAAAGGGCTAACTTATCAAAAAGCAAGACCATGGAGGAAGCAAATGAAAATGGGTCTAGACTAATGCGATAGTCCATGACCATTTATAAAATGGTGGTGAATCTTTGATTGTAGACGTGGGATAGTCGTTCTGCAATCCAGACCCTCCAAATTGATGACCTAATTGTCGATGGGGCATAACCCAAATATGAAATTGAGAAGACAGTAGAGACCATCTGATTTTGCCCTTATAATTGGACCATCCATTTGGTAGCCATCGATTGGATGGTTTGGATTGTTTGGTCAGTCTGATTTTAGAGACTGATGCTCCATTTTAGGATTACTTGATAACCACCATTTTAAATATGATTGCAACATCAGTTTGGCTTTCTGCTAGATGTGGACTTCTATCTCTTCCCATCCCTATTTCTGCAAATTTACCTTGTAATCTCTTGTAATTCCTTGCCGTAAGCCTATCTAGATCATCAGCTGTAAATGCAATTGTTGTCCATCTATGGAAATAATGGTGAGAACAAAGGTTGGATTGTTAGAAAATGCATTTCTATTAGTCCTTAAGGTGTGTTTGAATGCAACATCAAATTCAATTGCAATTACGAGTCTAATGAAATGGAAATAACCAAATTGCAATTCATTTCCTTGCCATTCATATTGAAGATCTGGGCTTCATATTGTGTTGTATTCCTTCCAAGTTGGGGTTGAATGAAATATGACTGCAATTCAAGGGGTATTTCATCATTTTGGATGCTGGGAGAAGTCCTTAATTTTTCTCGGTCTCTCTTTTATTGAACTGTGCGCACATAAATGCATTCTTTCCCATTTTCTTTGTTGTAGTTTGTAGTTTTTCAGTTATAGGAATGCATGAAACATCCATGGAAACCTGTCTATCAACACTAGTTTGTAGTTTTTCAGTGATTGGAATGCATGAAACATTGATGGAAACCTGTCTATCAACACATGGACATGCATATTTGCTCATTCAGGGCCTGTTTCAACGCATCCTCAAAAGGGGCATTTTGATGGCTAATTGCTGTTTTGAGCCGACCTCCATGGATTCACTTCTGCCAACTCTGTTGGGTCACCACTTGGTGAAATGGGAGCTAAAAAAATCCACTCGCTGATTGGTTTTTGGCAAAAAAAGGCCACCTAGCAGACTAGGTGTACTTAAAATATCCATATAAGGTGGCCCACCTTCTATCTCTCTAGTGTTTATAAACATCACGGGTGTGTTACTTTGATCTTCTTTGATTACTTTGATCTTCTCTGCTTACAAAATCTTACCTCTTTGATAATTTTTTATGTTAATTATGACTTCTATGTGGTACCTGATATCATTGGCATTTGCAAGTGTGAAATACCCAGTTGGCTTCACACAGCAATTTCCACTAAACCACTGTCACATATGTTGTTTTGTTTTGTTTTTTGTTTTTTGTTTTTTTTTTGCTTCCAAGTGGGTGATGCAGCTGGTTTAAAAAAAATTGTGATTGAATGTCCACCATTAAAAACTTCTTTAGGGCCACAAAAGTTCTGAATTAACTTGATATTTGTGTTTTCCCTACACTCAAGTGTGTGTGACCTAATGAACAAGTTGGATATCAAATAAACATTACAGTAGGTTCTAAGAAGTTTTTAATGATGAGTGTTCAGTCACCACTGTTTTTACGGATCCGCTTTCTTCCTAATGCAATTTGTTCTTCTTTTAGCTTGATCTGCATGTTTGAGGAAATGAATTACTTTACTATGAATAATTGCACATCATTTTTAGGCTTTAACCAGAGATTTAATTTGTACTCTCTAGATTTTATAGGTGATGCTGCTTGCACATTTCGGGCGATTGATGAGAGAGTTTACACATATGCATGACCAAGCTACTCATCTAACCTGATTCAATTTGCACATCATTTCAAATAAGCATTCTTTTTCTTAGTCAATGCACTATAAAATTCAAAAGGATGAAGATGATGGAAACATCCTTTGGTTGTCCGTTATTATGATGATTCACTTTCATATTTGAGGAAATGAAATCATTATATAACTACACATCTCATCTCAAATTGCATCAGGCTCTTGCAGTAGGAACACTAGCACTTGCATATTCCCTGTTTTTTTTTTTTTTTTTTGTTTTTTTTTTTTTTTCTGTTATATATCTAATTTTATTTTAATTTTTAGAAAAAAAAGGTGCTAGATAGAGTAAATTACATTTTTTGTTAAGGTGTTTTGTTTTTTCATTTTTCTTTTTTCAATTATAATTAAATTGTTCTTAGCCTTTCCTTCTCCATCATCCTTCAGCTATTGAGCATCCTTAGTGGCATATATATTTTGGGTTTTTGCAGGCTGCTGAATAGGATTATGAAAGAGAGAAGCTTAATGAAAGAATAGCAAAACTCTCCGGTGGTGTTACTGTCATTCGGGTATTCTTTAGGAATCTTCTTCTCCCTCAAACAAGATGGTTATGATTGAACTACAAATTGGTATAAATGTGTTCAATTCCCCTATTGAAGTGTTTGGATTTTTCTGTTTTTGGTATTTTTTGGTGGATGGTCCACCAGAGTGGGACCCATCATATCAATGGGTGGGATAACTAAACTATTGATTTCACTTGTACAAACCAAAACCTTAGAGGATGCTATTAGAACATCCAACATAAGTATTGTTATGATGCCTTGTTGATTAAAAAGAAGCTAAAGGACTGACCAATGTCAAAAATTTTAAAGCCACCCAAATTTTGCCCTAACCATGACATTAAATTTTTCCTTAAATGTTGAGATCAAATCATAAATAGAATAGTATTTTTCAAAATAATGAAACGGTCTTCACTACATGTCAGCTTGAGTGAGTGTGTTTTGGGAATTCATGAATAGGACATTTTTTTTTCCCTTTTTCTTTTTTGTTTTGTAATAATGAGGAATGGTAACTTTTCCATATCCATGCATTAATGTCCCATAGTGGAGGATTACTATGAATACCTAGGTGGATCTCTTTTATGGAATGTCATATTCAGCCAATGATGAGATTGTGTACTTCAAAGACCTTATGAGCATTCTAAATGTGGTATATTTGAAATGTACTTCAAATAGTGCTTCTTTTCTAGGACATTCTGCATACCATCACCTTCTTTACTATGATATGAATAGTAAGAAACATCATTATTAATTCTTTTGCCATTTCCTTATGATTAGACTGCATGTTGGCTATTTAAATCAAACATTGCTCAGATTTGTTGAAGAAATGAATGGCTATTTAAATCAAATTTATTTTTCTTTAAGAACTATTATTGCTCCTTATGTTCAATTTTTGTTTTCTCATGACACTTCTTTGCAGGTTCATCAACATAATTTTTGCTCGAATTATAGAAACCATACTCATGATAATTTTTGTTTCTTTTTTTGTCCTTTAAATTATAGAAACCATACTAATGATAATTTCCAACTTCATGCATATGCCACTTTTGGGATTTGAAAGTTTAATAACTGGGGAACTCATTGTGGAGCCCCACAGTGTTCCTTCTCTTCTTTCCAAGTCATCAATATTCTTTTGTTTCCTATGATGTGGCCTACCTAGTTTTGGAAATACTGTACTTTTTAGGTAGTTCTTTCATCTTGACAAGGAACATTAGAAGAATGGTTTTAATGTAATCTACAGGTTTGTGGGAGATATGTGTGCATTGACAACTAATATTTTAATGGGGTGGATCTTATGCCAGTTCCACCCACGGGGCTCTCAGTTTGCTAGCCTGGTTCTTTTTAGATTATGGGAGATGTGTGCACTGACAACTAATATTTTAATGTAATTTGCAGGTTTATAGCTAATGATGGGAAGATGAAGCTGAAGGCAATCCTTCTAACCCATTCCTCTTTAGAAATACATTCTAGAAAACTTCAGAACCTTGGTCTAATTTCTATTCTTGATTATACCTGCAATGCCATTCCAAATCAGCCTGGAAAGCAAGTCCAATTATACCTACAATGCCATTCCAAATATCTTTTTACAATGTACATGATGCATTTCTCATAAGAATCTAGAGTATTCCATTTTGGATTTTGAACATTCCTTAACAGAAATTTTCAGCATCTCTACCTTTTGCTAGTTCTATATGCATTACAAGTTTCAGTTAAGATGATTGTCGGAGTTTCCTTGTTGAACTACCATAGGTGGTGTTCTTATGTTGTTATAGATTTCACAGGAGCTGCATTTTCGCACCTAGCAAGTGAACAAGTTTGCCTTGCTTGGTCTAGAACAAGCTCCCCTCAGGTCAGGAGTGCATCGAGCATATCCAAAAACCAGGCGAGTCAACTAATAACAGTCCTCCATATGTATGTTCAATTGTCACAATTTTGATAGTTAATTGTTGTTCTTTCAATCTATTCACATGTTTTTGTTCTTATTTTTTTACTTGTTGCTTGATAGTTAGGTACATAAGGCCATCACATTGTGGAGCTCTTCATCTGCTTGATGGACTTTCATCGAATTGTCTTTTTATTTTGAAGTCTTCCATTGTAGATTTTAATTTTTACTGTTTGGTTTGCAAGTAAAATAATGTTTCAAATTACATCATGGTTGTTTTTACTATCTTTTGATTTTAAAATGAATATGGCTTAAATATATTTTATTTTATTTTATACAACAGGTTTTTTTGGTTTAAAATCGTTCCGAAATAAGAAGAAAAAATCCCTTCTCAAATATGACTGCTGGTACCAGAACGGTTTAAAACCGTTCCTAAAATTCCATTTCTAAAAATCGAAACGGTATCCAAAACGGTTCTGAACCGTTCCTGATTTTCCGCGACGGGTATTAAACCGTTCCTGAACCATTTAGGAACGGTTTAAAACCGTTCCTACATGACAATTTTGGTGCAATGCATTACACGATTTCGTTCGGAAATCGGATTGCACACAGAGTACAGTACGCTCATGCTCTTGCTCTTGCTCTTGCTCTTACATACTGAGTAAACTTAATTGGGCCCACCATGTATGTATGTGGTCTATCCAGGCCGTCCATCCGCTTTTCCATCTAATTTAAGGGGTTAGAGCCCAAAATTGAAGTATATCCAAAATTCAAGTGGATCATACCACAGTAAACAGTGGGGATAATGATTTCCACAGTTGAAACCTTGGTTAGGCTCCACAGTGATGTTTATTTGTCATCCAACCTGTTCATGAGGTCATATAGAAATGGGTGAAGGGAAAACACAAATATAAGCTTGATCCAAAACTTGTGTAGCCTCCCGAGAAATTTTCAACCGTAAATGTTCAATTCAATTGTTTCCTATGGTTTGGTCCATTTGAACGTTGTATATGCTTTAATTTTTTGTCTCAAGATTTAAATTTATCTGGTAAAATTTATGGACGGAGCAGATAAAATACATAAATCATGGTGGACCCCATAGAGTTTACTCTTTACGCTAATGCGGTGAGTTACCACGTAATGAGAAACTTACCACTGTACGACCCATTTACGATTCATTTACTTGCTTAAGCCCACCCGTTTTTGCCTGACCAGAATAAGCCCCAGCTATACGGACGACTTGCCAAAGGTCGAAAATGCCCCTGCCTTTTCCTTTAAGCGGATCGGCTGGTGTTCAAAGACGAGTGCTTACGCTTCTCGAACTTCGAGTTGTACGAATGGTTCAAAAGAGATCAAAGTTACATGGCCCCACAGTTACATATTTATTATATCCACAACGTTCATCCATATTTCGAGATCATTTCGAAATATTATAAAAAAAAAAAAAAATCATATCCAAAGATCAACTGGACCACATCCCAAAGAGCAGCGGAAAATTGATTTTCACCGTTAAAACTTTTGTAGGGCCCACCATAACATTTATTTTCTATCCAATCTATTCATAAGGTCACAAAGACCTGGATGAAGAGGAAAAACAAATTTCATAATGATCCAAAACTTCTGTGACCCCTAAGAGGGTTTCAACGGTAGACGTTCAAAGCATAATGGTAATAGAATATGCTACGGTCATACCTATAGCTACGGATTATAACCGTAGCCACAGATAACATAATCCGTAGCTATAGAGGATTGTCTGGGGCCCCAGTTACTGGCCTGTCCAGCGGGCCACGCCAATCTGGCGGCCCCTATGGCTACGGATAATAACTGTAGCAATAGATGGACTGCTGCAGCGACAATTTGTGCATTTTTATTTTTATTTTTTTTACATGAAGAACTTTATTGTACTTACAATTTTCTCTAACACATATTTATATAAATTTATATGTATAAGCATATAAAAAAAATTTTCTCTCTTTTTTTCATTTCTTTCTTTATTCATCTAACAAGAGTATCTTCAAACCAAAATTAGTTACTTGATGTACCCTATATGATTTTAGGGTAGGAGAAGCTACTTTAGCCAACCAACCTAGTTATTTTCCAAGATTACATCAGGTCGATGGTTGAAAATCCATTTCATTCACTTCGCAGTCAATTTCAATCAGTTCGCGGTCAATTTCATTCAGTTCATTTACTTCGTGATCAATTCCTTGCATTTCACGGTCAATCTCAGCGATTCCCCTTTACTTCATGGTCAAGTCCATGCATTTCACGGTCAATTCCCTTCACTTCATGGTTAATTCCGTGCATTTCACTGTCAATTCCCTTCATTTCACGGTCAATTCCATGCATTTCAAGGTCAATTCAATGCATTTCATGGCCAATTCCCTTCATTTCATGGTCAATTACATGCATTTCACTGTCAATTCCAGTGATTCCCCTTCACTTCAAGGTCAATTCCACGCATTTCACGGTCAATTCCCTTCACTTCACGGTCAGTTCCATGCATTTCATGGTCAATTCCGGTGATTCCCCTTCACTTCACGGTCAATTCCATGCATTTCACGGTCAATTCCCTTTACTTCACAGTCAATTCAATGCATTTCATGGTCAATTCCCTTCATTTAACGGTCAATTCCATGCATTTCATGGTCAATTCTGGCGATTCCCCTTCACATCACTGTCAATTCCATGCATTTCACAGTCAATTCCCTTCACTTCACGGTCATTTCAATGCATTTCACGGTCAATTCCCTTCACTTCACGGTCATTTCCATGCATTTCACGGTCAATTCGCTTCACTTCACGGTCATTTCCATGCATTTCATGGTCAATTCGCTTCACTTCACGGTCATTTTCATGCATTTTATGGTCATTTTCGGCGATTCCGTTTCATTTCACGGTCATTTCCATGCATTTCACTGTCAAATCCCTTCACTTCACGGTCATTTCCATGCATTTCACGGTCAATTCGCTTCATTTCACGGTCATTTCCATGCATTTCACGGTCATTTTTGATGATTCCGTTTCATTTCACGGTCATTTCCATGCATTTCACGGTCAATTCCCTTCACTTCACGGTCATTTTCATGCATTTCATGGTCAATTCGCTTCACTTCACGGTCATTTCCATGCATTTGACAATCATTTTCGGCGATTCCGTTTCATTTCACGGTCATTTCCATGCATTTCACGGTCATTTTTGGTGATTCTGTTTCATTTCACGGTCATTTCCATGCATTTCACGGTCAATTCCCTTCACTTCACGGTCATTTCCATGCATTTTGCGGTCAATTCGCTTCACTTCATGGTCATTTCCATGCATTTCATGGTCAATTTTCGACGATTTCGTTTCATTTCACAGTCATTTCCATGCATTTAATAGTCAATTCTCTTCACTTCACGGTCATTTCCATGCATTTCACGGTCAATTCGCTTCACTTCACGGTCATTTCTATGCATTTCACGGTCAATTCTGGTGATTCCGTTTCAATTCACGGTCAATTCCCTTCACTTCACGGTCATTTCCATGCATTTCATGGTCAATTCGTTTCACTTCACGGTCATTTCGAAATATGGATGAACGTTGTGGATATAATAAATACATAACTGTGGGGCCATGTAACTTTGATCTCTTTGGAACAGTTCGTACAACTCGGAGTTCGAGGAGCGTCAGTGCTCGTCTTCAAGCACCAGTCGATCCGCTTGAAGGAAAAAGTAGGGGCATTTTTTACTTTTGGCAAGTCGTCCATATAGCTAGGGCTTATTCGACCTTTATAATTAGCAGAAATGGCGATTCGGTCTTAATAACCCTAAACCATTGGTTTTTTGGCTAAAGGTGTAACTGGATTGATTTGATTTATTAATCAAGATCCGACCCATAGCCGTCTCAGTTTTAGGTATGTCTTTATTTGGTTATGGTTATCTCGATTAGTCAGTGATAGGTTAGCTAGATTTGGGCCCTATATGAACAAATCATGGGGCTAAACTCGATGTTTAAGTGATTGTTCAGATTTGTTGGTTTTCTATGGTTTTTCAATCTTATTCGTATGGTTCTTTATCGATACCAGTCGCGTATAGGCTCACTTCGAGTGTCAAGGGTCAGTAGGTGACGACGTGGGCTATTATATAAAAAAAATTTAAGGATTTTTGGAAATTTCAAAATAGCAAAAATTCAGGGTGTTAAAATCTACCCCCCTTAAAAATAATTTTATCTTCGAAATTGCCTAAGGGCAATAAGTAAAGATTTTATTATTTCATTTGCCTAAGTTTTATTGATTTCAAGTTTATATGCGTGGTAGAGTGTATACTATCTATGCTAGTCTGGCTCATTTTAGTCTACCCACCTTGCTCTCATAAATCACATAGAAGCCCTAGGGACTTCACCTAGGGCCATTTCTACTTCATTTATGCCCCATTTCTAGTCCTTTGTACCCTTTTCACTCTCAAGTCATTACCCCATTATCTTCCCAAGCTCTCGAAACTCAATCCGTAATTCTCAAATCCCCGTAATTCTCAAATCCCCCTTCCAACCTATCTCTTTCAGAGAAATTTCACCTTCCACCACCTTATTATTCAAATCTTTCTAAGTACTTTCATATTAGACACAAATTGTAAAGCTTAAAGGATAAAGAACTATAGTTAAACTAAAATTTACTATAAATAGTAAAAATGTAAATAAAATAGATTTTTGACCATCAATTTTATGGAATATCACAAAATAACTTAGTTTTTTTTGGATAAAGTGTCTCCTCCTACCTCAAATTCATATATGGCACGTCGAATAACTCATTCCGGTTTGCAAGATACGCCATTTTCCAACAAGAGGGTAGGAAGTCCACCCAAAATCGCCCAGACGGCGATCCGCCACCACCCCCTAGACGTCGGGTAGCGATCCACCTCCCAGGCCACGATCAATCGCGCCAGGGACCAGATGCCCATGGTGGAATCATGGGATCTACGATCCATTGCCGCTGGAGGGCAGCGGGCGATGGCGATCCACCATGGAATCGGCAATCCACCACCAAAATTTTCTACGTTTTTGGGTCAACTTTAAAAATTTATATCTCTTTCGTTACAACTCTGATTTAGGTGATTCAAAAGTCAGATTGAATATTTATAAGTATAATTTTATATAAAGATAAAATAAAATAAAATAAAAATTATAATATAGTTTATTGTAGTATGTTTTGACAACTGTCTAAATTTTTTTAGTGTTGGATAACTTTTACTTCTAGAATTTTAATAATTTATTTACAACTCTAAATGATATAAAATTTTGTGAGATGACTTTAAACTTAATTATGAAACATTAAAAAGTTTTTAAAAATAATTCAATAACTAAATATATAAGAAACGTTACAAGAAATAGAGATATTTTGAAATCATACAAAAATTCATTAGTTTTGAATCTTTCATCTCCTTCTCCCTTACATCATTCCCACTCCTCCTTCCATCCTCTCTTCTTCTTTCACCCTATTTTCATTTTGAAATCCTCAAATCCCCACATCCTAAGAATTTCGAAATCCTCAAATCCTACTACAGTTTTGAATCTTACCACAGTTTCAGCATTTTTTGCTAGGTTTATTTAGCCTGATGAGTGATACAATCAAGTATGATATTTATAAACATATAGCATTCTAGATAAGTACAGACCATCAGTCCGTTGTGTCCCACTATATCCATTATACATTATATAGATGCCTATATATGCTCAATACTACAATTAATTTATAAAATTACTGCTAATTTGTAATTGTAACCAACACTCTTTTAATTAACAAAACTATATAGTAAAAGACCCGTTGCCCTGATGTTGCCTATCCATGAAAATGGAATTCCCAGATTATGATCCAACTATCATATATGGCCGCCCCGCTGCAGGGACATATCTTCAATCTTCAATCTTCAATGTGTAAATTTAGATGAAATCTGATGACCGAAATGCCCCAATTCACTGTCCCAATTGTGCAGGGTCATTTGTTTAAAAAGCACAAGATTCTATTTCAAGGCTAGGGCGATTTGCACTTTATAAGTGTCATCCGCGATGTACCACAAGCCCAGTGATCCCCATGACCTCCCATTCATTGGGCGATTCACAGCCTGAAAAGATAGTTGCCAAGTACAATTTGCCCAGACTGGCTCTACGGTCAATTCCTTTCACTTCCGTGCCAATCATATTACAATATCATAATGCCAATCAAAGAAACAAACTATCTGGATGGATGAGTTTACTTTCTAGTGTTCTGGCCTCTCACCGTATTGGAAGATTAATCTATTAGATCACTGAAAAGGTTGACCCATGTGTAGAAACTGAAAACACAAGCACACTATAGAAATTGTCAAGTTGCGCATTGTGTGATGAAGAACTCTTGTGCCGAGCTTTGTAATAGGGGATTGCATGGAATGCACTTACTCATATGCTATGATTCATGCAAATATGATGAGATTGCATAGGAGTTGGTCAATAATCCATTGAAAAAAAAGGTAATGAGAGCTTAAATAAAGTCTTGCTAACTCTATCTGACTCATGTATGAACAAATCGATTGAGGTTTGGCTATTCAATATGCTAAGGTAGCATGGAAGTTGGGAAAATGTTGCTGTAACTTGTAAGTTCATGAGCACTAGTATAGTACTGTTTGTGTACTAGGAAGGGAATTGATCGTGAAATGCATGGAAATGACCGTGAATTGAAACAAAATCACCGGAATTGACCGTGAAATGCATGGAAACGACCGTGAAGGGAAGCGAATTGACTGTGAAATACATGGAAATGATCGTGAAGTAAAGGGAATTGACAGTAAAATGCATGGAAATGACTGTGAAATGAAACGAAATCACTGGAAATGACCGTGAAATGCATGGAAATGACCTTAAAGGGAAGCAAATTGGCCATGAAATGCATAGAAATGACCGTGAAGTGAAGGGAATTGATCGTGAAATGCATGGAAATGACCATGAATTGAAACAGAATCGCCGGAATTGACCGTGAAATGCATGGAAATGACCGTGAAGGGAAGCGAATTGACAGTGAAATGCATGGAAATGACCATGAAATGAAGGGAAATGACCGTGAAATGTATGAAAATGATCGTGAAATGAAGCGGAATCGCCGAAAATGACCGTGAAATGCATGGAAATGACCGTAAAGTGAAGCAAATTGACCGTGAAATGCATGGAAATGACCGTGAAGTGAAGGGAATTGACCATGAAGTGAAACGGAATAGCCAGAATTGACCTTAAAATGTATGGAAATGACCGTGAAGTGAAGCAAATTGACCGTGAAATACGTGGAAATGATCGTGAAGTGAAGGGAATTGACCGTGAAATGCATTGAATTGACCGTGAAGTGAAGGGAATTGATCGTGAAATGCATGGAATTGACCGTGAAGTGAAGGGGAATTGCCGGAATTGACCGTGGAATGAAGTGAATTAACCGTGAAATGCATTGAATTGACCGTGAAGCAAAGGGAATTGACTGTGAAATGCATGGAATTGATCGTGAAGTGAAGGGGAATCGCCGAAATTGACCGTGAAATGCATAGAAATGACCGTAAAGTGAAGGGAATTGATCGTGAAATGCATTGAATTGACCGTGAAATGAAGGGAATTGACCGTGAAATGCATGGAATTGACCATGAAGTGAAGGGGAATCGCCGGAATTGACCGTGAAATGCATGGAATTGACCATGAAATGCATGAAATTGACTGTGAAGTGAAGGGGAATCGCCGGAATTGACCGTGAAATGCATGGAATTGACCGTGAAATGAAGGGAATTGACCGTGAAATGCACGGAATTAACCGTGAAGTGAAGGGAATTAACCGTGAAATGCATGGAATTGACTGTGAAGTGAAGGGGAATCGCTGGGATTGTCTGTGAAATGGATGGAATTGATCGCGAAGTAAATAAAATGAATGAAATTGACCGCGAACTGATTGAAATTTACCGTGAAGTGAATGAAATGGATTTTCGACCATCGACCTGATGGAAACTTGGAAAATAACTAGGTTGGTTGGCTAAAGTAGCTTCTCCTACCCCAAAATCATATAGGGTCCATCAAGTAACTAATTTTGGTTTAGAAGATATTCTTGTTAGATAAATAAAGAAAGAAATGAAAAAAAGAGAGAATTTTTTTTTCTATGCTTATATATACATATTTATATAAATATGTGTTAGAGAAAATCGTAGGTAGAATAAAGTTCTGAAAAGGCCAAGCTATTCGGCCCTAGAGGGGGGGGGGGGGGGGGGTGTGAAAAGGACAGAGCCAAATTAAACTTTAAATGCGGAATTGAAGTACGATAGCCTTATAAAAATAAAGAACAACACTTTAAAATCAAAGATCTGAAATGTAAAGCAATCTTAAATAAAGAGCTTGATACTAACGTTGTTCTAAGGACAACCTTTGCACCATAAAAACCAAGGGTTTATGGCAGGACAACCTTACTAGAACAAATTGAATATCAAAACTCAAACAGAAAGGAAATAAAGGAAATAGCAAGAAATAAATTCTAAACTATTACAACATTTCCCACTTTGCTTGAAATGTAAATATTACAACATTCACATCCACATATACATTCCACAAATCTGAATGATTAAAGATATGAATTAAAAGAACATTCAAATCACAAAACACACCGATATATAGTGGTTCGCCTGTGTGTTCACCAACTGTTAAACAACAGCCACACAGCTTGCTACTCCACTCCTATATCCTCACACAGGGGATATTAGCGTTTACTATCAAACAGGTTTTACAAGTTCACCTAAAACCTTCACATTTGTGTCTATTTAACTTGGGCTTACATAATCCAAAAACCCACATTTTCTGAGTTTTCTGGCTCTCCTCAGATAACCAACACAATGAGATTTTTCTGGCGAATCTCAAACAAAACCAAAATAAAGGAATTTACAATAAATGTAAAATACCTGGATTTCTCCTTTTATAGCAGCCCGGTAGAACCAATCAGAGTAGAAGTTCGAATTAACGTTCAATGTCCAATATTCACTTAAGAAATGGTTCTAGGTTTTAACTGATTTTAAATTAAACCAAATTGGGCGTAGCTCTATTTGATTTTGATTTCAATGAAGAAGGAATACAACAATTCCTCTTTTTCAAATAAGATTGGAATATAGGAATAAAATCAAATAAGAAAAGCTAACAAAAGAATATTAAATATGCACAGCGTAGCTTAAAAATGAACACAACTTATCTCAGAGTGGAGGTTTGAATTTCTCAAATTAATCGATGTAAAACTCTGAAATTCGTGTTCAATTTATAGATGCAAAGATCACGTCTATGATTGGTCTTAGGCACCCTTCAACTGGTCGTAGTTCCAACGACATTTTAAAAAATTAAGTGCGATCTGAAAAATCAGTTCTACGATTGGTCGTAGGGACCCTTCGACTGGTCGTAGACCACCTTCAACTGGTCGAAGTAGACCCAAGACTGGTCGTAGGAAACCATATTTGGTTGCTGAAGTTTGAGTCGTAGTTCTAGAACTGGTCGAAGGACGAGTTGTGACCACCCTACGACCGGTCGAACAGTCTCCACACCTTACGACTGGTCGAACAGTCTCCACGATTGGTCGAAGAATAACCAAAAAATTTTAAAAATCTTCAACAACTTAGGAGTGGTCGTAGAATTTCTTAGACTAGTCGAACCAGGTCTAGGACTGGTCAAACAAGGTCCAGGACTAGTCTTAGAACAGACCAACTTCATGTAAAAAGATTCATGTTGAATTATGTATCCAAAGTGACCTACCCTAAGGTCAAACTAAGGTCTATCATACCTGGAACATGAAGTATGAACATTGAACTTCATTCTTTTAGATAATGGTTAAACTTTGAAGCTTGAGATCTTTACTTGATGTAGCTTGATCTTGAGATCTTCTACAACTTGAGTTTAATCTTCAACTTAGTAGTACTTGAGTCTTGAAATGTACTTGAGTCTTGAACAACCACTCTTCTTATCGATGTAGCTTTGAACATTGAAGTATATGGAAGAGGACAAAGTACATAACCTTACATGTCTTGAAGTAAAGCACCGTACATGTCTCGAACCATTGTGATGTCGTCTTGAATATCAACAAACAAACACAAGACACATAGATAGAAGTTTTAGTACACAAGAGGTTTTGACACCACAAAATTTGACAATCCAAGGAGCATGAGACCATAGCACTTATAAGTTCTCCATCCGTCTATGGCTACGGTTATAATCCATTGTGATAGGGGCCACTGACAGGCCAGCAACTGGCCGGGGGCCGCTTGTTCGGCGAGCCCACCCCAGGCAGTTCCTATGGCTACGGATTATGTTATCTGTGGCTACGGTTATAATCCGTAGCCATAGATCTGACCGTAGCATATGTCATTACCATTATGCTTTGAACATCTACCGTTGAAACCCTTTTAGGGGTCATAGAAGTTTTGGATCATTATGAAATTTTTTTCCTCTTCATCCAGGTCTTTATGACCTTATGAATAGATTGGATGGAAAATAAATGTTATGGTGGGCCCTAAAAAAGTTTCAACGGTGAAAATCAATTTTCTGCTCCTCTTTGTGGTGTGGTCCAGTTGATCTTTGGATATGATTTTTTTTTTTTTTTTTTTTTATAATGCTCCGAACTGATCTCGAAATATGGACGAATGTTGTGGATATAATAAATACATAACTGTGGGGCCATGTAACTTTGATCTCTTTTGAACCGTTCGTATAACTCATAGTTCGAGGAGTGTCAGCGCTCGTCTTCGAGCACCAGCCGATCTGCTTGAAGGAAAAAGCAGGGGCATTTTCGACTTTTGGCAAGTTGTCCGTACAGTTGGGGCTTATTCTGGTTAGGTAAAAATGGGTGGTCTTAAGCGGGTAAATGGGCCGTAAATGGGTCATACAATGGTAAAATTCTCCTACGCAATCCACTTCCTTCCATTTGGATCCAAAACTTGAGTGGACCCCACCATAGAAAACAGTGGAGAGAGTCATGCCCACCATTAAAAGCTTCTAAGGGTCACAAAAGTTTTCGATCAAGCTGATATTTATGTTTTCCCTTCTTTAATGTCTGTGTTAATTTATGAACAAGTTAGATCTCAAATAAATCACAGTGGACCTTAGGAAGGCTTTAATTGTGGACGTCACTATCCTCACTGTTTTATGTTGTGGGATCCACTCCAGCTTTGGATCTGCCTCATTCTTTTGATCATGCCCTAAACTGATCTCTCCAAATGGATGGACAGTGTGGATACAACTCATACATGATGGTGGGCCCCACATAATTTGGTGACGTCACTTGAGTCCAGCTACTCAACCTCATGTCGGTAGCTAATCTGCCTCAAATTTCTTTCTTCTAAAATTTATTTAGGTCATGTCATCTCACAGCAATTTTATAAGATAAAAAAAATATTTACAAAATCTGCCTAATTAATAAGGAATATTTGTTGCGACCCAAGATGAGTGATGTCCGTAGGATCCTCACCGTGGGCCCACCTTGATCTATGCATTGTATATCTACCCCATCCATCCATTTTCTCATATTATTGTAGAGAATTGTATAAAAAAATGAAGCAGATACAATCTACAACTTTGGGTGGACCACACCACAGGAAACAGTGGTCATTGAATGCCGAGCATTGAAAACTTCATTGTCCATTATAATGCTTATTTTCCATCCAATCTGTTCTTAATAAGGTCACCCAGCCCGGACAAAGGAAAAACACAAATATCAGCTTGATCCAAAACCATTTGTGGCCCACAAAAAGGTTTTAATAATCAATGACTATGGTTTCTTGTAGTGTGGTCAACTTGAGATTTGGATAGGCATAATTTTTTAGCCTACTCTGTAAAATGAGCTCACAAAATGGATAGATAGATGGCATAGATATTCAATGTATACAATTAGATGGGTCCCACTCACATAAGGGGATTCGGAGTTGTCGGGTTCTTTCTTTTACACTCGGATCACGTGGCATAGTACACGCACCAATGTTGCTATTGTGTGCTACTAAAATAAAAAAACATTTGTGGGCTTCACCATGATTAGGGCTAAGCAAGCGACAACTTGGTAAACTTGACTCGTTCGACTCGATACGAACGGAGTGGGTGAGTCGATCCTAATCGAGCTGACTTCATCCAATCCGAACTCAAAACGAGTCGAATTTGAGTAACCTAGTAACTCGACTCGACTCGACCCGAAATCCAACTCGGTACTCACTCGACTTGATCCGAAATTCGACTCGTATATATATTTTTTTAAAAAAACTTAGATATGACGTTTCAGATCTGAGATGCCGTATAGCTATGAAGAGGCTGCAATTCTAGCAAGTGGATCTCGATTTTGAGTTGTGATTTCAGCTCGTGGATACCCATTGCACCCAACCCAACTTGGTCTGACTCGACCTGAATCGGTACTTGTGACTGGGTTATACTTAGTCCGGATTAGTCTAGGCCAGACCCAGACTCGGATCGGGTTAGGCATGCTAGACTCGGTACCGAGTCAGGTCGAGTTCGAGTCAGGACTATTTCAAAACTGAATCGAGTCAGGTCAGGACTATTTCAAAACTAAATCGAGTCGGGTCAGCCCTAACTCGGTCCGAATCGACTTGATGCCCACCTCTAACCACGATGGCTATTTTTTTAATCCACACTATTTATCCAATTTTCCCGCTTACATCAGGGCATTTATCTAAAAACAGATAGATCTATATCTCAAGTGGACCACACCATAGGAAAAGCGGTGATTGAACATATACCATTATAAACTTTGTAGAAACCAATGTAATTTTTATTTTCCATCCAACCAACTGATAACGTCATAGAGACATGGATGAAGAGAAAATGATTCAAAAGTTTTGTAGCCCCCAATAAGTTTTTGATCTTCTAATCACCAATGTTTCTTATGGTGTGGTCCACCTGAGATTTGGATCTTCCTCAATTTTATTCTCATGAACTACAATGATCTGTAAAAATGGATGGACGTTGTGGATAAAATACATACATCATAGTGGAGCCAATAGAGCTTTCCAATAACACACAGTACTGCAGTTGGTGGTATACTCTACCAGTGTCCCCTTTGTCAAAGCCACTGGTATGAGCAAATAGTCAGTGGATCAGGTGGGCCGTGCTGTGATGTTTTCTAGAAAATCAACCGAAACCATAAGGTGCGTCACCCCATTTTAGGCCACAAGCTGATAAAATCAGTTATATCTATAATTCAAGTTGACCACATGATTGTAATCATTGTATAGGCAATCCTTGCCTTCCAAATTGTTTCCATTAGTCTGGCCCAGGTGATTCATGTATCGGTATGATTTTTGATAAAATGTTTTTTTTTTTTTTTTTTTTTGTTGTTGTTTAATAATCTAGTTGTTCAAGTGAATTTGGATGTAAGTATATTGTTTGACTCTTTAAAATAAAGGGTGGACATCTCTCTCCCAGCTATCTCCTTTAGTGCATATCTCTAGGTTCAATATGGGACTTAATCGTCAATGGTTATAATGGATATTACATAAACGTCATAGTGGGCCCCGAAAAAATCAAGAGTTACGCCCCATCCATATATATATATATATATATATATATATATATATATATATATATTCAAAACAGACTCCTCATTCAAGATTTCGTGACCCACTGCCGAACCTATTCCAATTCCAACAACCCGGATTCGGATCATGGGGAATATAAACTCTCTTTACAATTGGAGAAGTATGGGGGATTGAATTTTGTCAGAGGGCCCACCATGATGTATATGTAAAATCCACTCTGACAATTAGATGCGTAATCATTTAGACCCGAATAAAAAAAATAGGTTACATGAGATTCATGTGAGCCACACTAAAGAAAATGTTTGGAAGAGAGAAACCCTTGAAACTTATAAGACTCACCATGATGATTATATAAAATGGACACATTAGTTTATCTAATGGAACCCCATCATTTTGTTTAATAGAACCCTATCACTTTGTTAAATGAACCCGTCACTTTGTCTATTGAAACCCCGTCATTTTATTTGGTAAGCCGCTACTTTATCTAGTAAAATCCTATCACTTTTCGGGATAACATCGTCACTTTGTCTACTGGAAGCAAGTCACATTATTCGAAAAATCGTCATTTTATCAAGAGAAACCTTATCAATCTATCTGGCAACCCCATCACTTTATCTAGTGGAACATCGACACTTTGTCTAATGGAACCCTGTTACTTTGACCAATAATCACATCTGTAACACCTCGGTTCCCGAAACCCGAGTACACTACTCGTTTTCCAAAAACCCGAGTGTTAACTTTTAAAGATAGTCCAAATTTCATGTACATTTTTTTTCTTTATCAGAGTTAGCAATTTAGCCGAATAGAAACAAATTAAGTATAAGAGGGATTCCAAATATACATTAAAAAAAATAATCGAGTGGCTACTCGAAAGCTTATACAAAACAATGTCTTGACTTTTTATAATATATGATAGTACAAATTAAATATGAATGAAATCGGGAATAGAGAATCGCAAGATCACCTAGTTCCTCCTATTCCACGTGAACACCAACATGCCCATCATCTGCGTCTCTTGCACACTGAATATGGTTTAATAGTGTCAATGGCTATCCCAGTGAGGTACAACTCCAAGATTTACTAAACATCAAGATAATTAGCATAGTTTTCAGGAAGAACATATAATGAATAGTTTTCATGGTAATAAGACAATTCAATGTGGGCCTTAAATCATGTGGGGCCACCGACAATATAGGACATACATTGTCGATAATTTTTTCTTAGTCATTAGATAAAGTGACGGGGTTTATTGGACAAAGCGACGAGGTTATTAGACGAAGTGACAGAGTTATACTAAACAAAGTGACGAGGTTGCTCGACAAAGCAACATGATTCTATTAAACAAAGTAATAAGGTTAAACGAGAAAAAATAAATAGTATTCTATTAGACAAAGTTACAGATTGTCAGAAAAAGTGATGGGTTACCGGACAAAGTGACCTGGTTCCACTAAATGAAGTGACGAGGCTGGAAGACAAAGTGACTGGGTTCCACTAGATAAAGTGATGAGGTTATTGGACAAAGTGACGGGCTGTTGGACGAAGTGACGAGGTTCACTAGACAAAGTGATTGGGTTGCTGGATAAAGTGATGAGGTTCTACTAGACAAAGTGTAAGCCCCATATCCTAGACCGTACCGTTCCGTAGGCTTCCGCGGTCTTCTCGGTCGAATTCCAGCAACCTTCGACCTTTATCCAACATTTGTGCACGACCCTGAGTTACACGTCGTCAACCTGAGTCGACTCGACCCGAGCCTTGTATTATTGCGACCGCGCTGTCACTGCGGTTCAAGCGCCGTGTCTCGCGCACCAAGGCGATTCCCGGGCCAGGAGATGTGGGCCCGCATTCAGTTCGAGGAAAACGCCACGCGTTACAATCTTGAGAGAATCCATCACATCAATCCCATCAATCCCATCAATCAAAGTACACATCTGATGTTTTATTTAAACCAACATGATTTAAATGATTTTTAAACTCGCAAGTATACGAATCAGATGTAGATACCGTACGTATTAAGAGATCGTTCCCACGAGGACTGGTCGTCACAATTCAAATCTATGATTCTCCTTAACTAATCCAACAAATAGTGGAGTGAGTTACTAAGCACAATTCTATGAAAAACAATTGAGAACAAGGAAGAAAATTCAATCAAAGAGAGCACTAGGACTTTCGAATCCACCCCTAATTATCTTACCCCTTGTTTTATCGGTTGATTCACCCTAATCTAGATTGATACAACTTATATAAAGAAAGCACAATCTGTGTCCTTAGTCGGGCATACAGAATGTCTAATCTTCCAAAGCAATGCAATGAATAACACATCCCATGTCCTTGGTCGGGCACATAGGGTGTATAATTCATTAAAGCACCCTGTTTCTCCCTTTATAGGAAACTTGTTCATGTTCAGACACAAGCACCTAGAATAAGCATCCAGACAACATCCATATATAGACTCTGGTCAAGTTCATAGATGGAGAAGTACAGAATTTAAACCAATCAAGTACACTAGAGAAAGAAACAAACCAATCGAATCAAGGTAAAATCAATATATAACCAGAGTTATTCAAATTACGGGCTTCATCTCAGCCCTAGCTAATGAATTTAGCGTAGCATAAATATGATTAAGCTAGGAAAAACATAAAAATAAAGGAAATAAAAATAAACTCTCTCTCTTTTCCAAACTCTTTGGCTCTCCTCAAGCTCTGGATCTCTGCTCTCCTCTGTGCCTCCCTAAGCTCTTCACATCTTCCTCCTTTTATAGCTGCTGGAGGGGCGGTGGATAGTTCCTGCAAACAGAGCTGAATTCGGACTTCGAAAGTTGGGGCGTGTATAACCCTTACGCCCAAAATAGAAACATCCGGACTCTTCGTTTCCATGCTTTCTATCCAAAAGGTCAACGTCCCCTGGGACGTTTTTGGTTTGCCTATACGATGGACAGTCCAGATCGTCCCTACAATCATCATCTTGATCGTACAACGATCTCAAAAATCGAGTCGAACGCAGAAACAGGGAGTGCGGATCTCTTCCGCTGTGATGCTGGTGGGACCAATTTTATGTATTTGTTGAGAAATCCACTCCGTTCATTCAACTCGTGGCAAAAACCCAGTAAGAAATGGATGGTTTTATATTGGGTTTGGCATGGCCCACAGAATATCTTGCTTCACTGTCCGAATTGCGTTCAACCGCTTGGATCGTCCGATAGCTTATATGACGGAGAAAGGGCACCTAGTTCTTGATAAAATGGGCCTTGGGAATCTGGTGGATGGGTTGGATTATCGATATGGATAGTAGGTGGGGCCCACGACACGAACCAGTGATCGGACAGTGTTAACGCTGTAAGGAAAAACGGAAGTTTCCATTTTTTTGCTGAAATCGGTTAGTCAAACTGACTTTGACCAAGTAATTCGGTCCGGTATACGGCCAGCGCACATGTGCTTATATGCACATGCTATACATGTGGGGTCCACTATGATGTAAACAAGAAAGCTGCACCAACCATATGTTTTTTCACCTCCTAAAATGGGCTGATACCAACTTTGAAGCATATACTGTTATCAGGTGGGCCCCACTTAATGAATTAAGGGGCTGGTCTGGCCGTTGTCCCACTTCCCGCATTATCCAATGGATGAAACTTAATATGTACGGTTAATTTATGGCCCTCAGGCCATGTATGAAGTCTCGTGTCAATCGGATGGCGGGAACCATGTGATCTTGCAATCCAGACCATTTTCGGGCCTTTTTAACGTGAACGACTAGATTTTCTTGGATCCCTGGCATGTAAATTCTTCAATCTTGGTTCTCTTGAGTCTGTTCCTTGCTTTGGATACTTCGGAGCGTCAAATTCACACTTGTAGTACTCTTTTTCAGTCAACGCTCCTAATTACACCCTGCAACAAAAACACGATTAAAATATTCCATTAAGCATTATCATGTACGTAAAATCAGGCAATAATCAGGGTCTAATATACAATATTTGGCCTTCATCAACATCACACTCCATCACTCACCCATCCCCAAGTACAACCACCCCTCCCCTAAAGTCAATTTTCCCATCACCTCACCATCTCCCATCACTTCTACTACACCTCTCTCTCTCTCTCTCTCTCTCTCTCTCTCTCTCTCTCTTAATTTTCAAACTCCATCTCTCTCCAAGCAACCCACAGCCATGACTTCTAAGGGGAGAAGCTAGTGTGGCCCACCTTCCTAACTCTCATCTCCACCGTCCATGATCCATCTCAACCGTTGAAGTCCGTCCATTGGGGTTCTAGCATGAATTGTCGGAAGAAGGGGAAGATCTAACGGTGGGTGCTTCTCTCTCTTCCTCTTTATCATTTTTATGTGATGTGTGACCCACTCGGATGGATCCAACCTTGATGTATGTCTTATCCAACCGTCCAAATCATGTGAACGCTACCTTATGGTGGTGGAAAAAAACACAAGTACTAGATTGACTCAAATAAGCTAGGCCACGTTCATGTGAGACCCACTTTGATGAAATGTGGGCCACATCCATGTGGGACCACCACGAAGCCAATGTTTATCCACGCAGTCCAGCGTCCAGGCGGCTAACATGGAGTACGTGTACTGACATGGGTGTGTACTAACAAGCTGACAAAAAAACTTAGATTTTTAAGCTTTTTGGGTAGGCCATTAAAGTAGGCCCCACCTTGATGTATAAATCAAATCCAAGTCGTTCATCCTATTCCCCACCTCATTTTAGGCGTTGAACCGAAAAATGAAGCCAATCCGATTATCTGGCTGGCCATAGTATAGAAAATAGTAGTTCTTACCGCTAAAGCGCACTTTGAAGTCTTTTATACATCGAAATACCCTGAATATTGGGCTCATTTGACCTGTAATAAGTCGTAGAATCTAATGGATGGAGTGGATCTACCTGATGAGAGCTACACTTAGGAGATTCTAAAAAAAAATTAAAAAAAAAAAATCTACAGCAGCAGCAGACGCTGCGGCCGTTGACAGCCCAGGACGCCAGCAGCGTCCTCTGCCATGGACGCAGAATGGGCAGGACCACGGGTCCCATATGTGGGCTCCACTGTGAGGTGTGATGTATATCTACACCGTGCATTGGGTGGCCCTTCTTCTGACTGTGAGCCACCCTTAAATCAGCCGTATTCAGATCTCAGGTGGCCCACGTTGCAGGAAACAGTGTTGAATTGGACATCTACCATTAAAACTCTTTTTGGGTCCCTGGAGCTTTGGATCATTGTGGAATTTGATTTCCTCTTCATCCAGGGTCTGTGTGACCTTATCAACAGTTTGGATGGAAGAAAAACATTATGTGGGCCCCACATGGGACCCACTGGGGCATGTGTGGATATCCACACCGTCCGTGGAAAGCTAGGACGGTGGGTCCCTTGCAGCAAATGCTGCTGGATTGTTAGATCCACACCGTCCGTCCAGACATGGGTCTGGATGGTGAACCATTTCATAATAATAATAATATTTATATTATATATATAGATATAATATCTCTGGTGGGCTCCACGTGGGACCCACCTTGGTGTATTTATTTCAGATCCCAACTGTCCAGAGATCTCTGGACGGTGCGGTGAGAACCACCTTCGTATATGTGGTGTGGTGCGCCATAATGTATATGTTTTATATTTAAACCATCCATCCATTGGACGGCAGCGTGTGGGGCCCACCCTTTATGTAGGTATGTGCATCCATCCGTCTATCTATCTGTGTGTGGGATGTGCTAGCCAGGACGTCCAGTCCTTGAACGAGATCTGGACCGTCCAGATCGTGTGGGCCCACCTTAATCTCCACGAGGGACCACCTTAAATGCATATGTTGTAGTGGTACCGTCCCAGTGAAGTGTGAGCTGACAGTGGGGTCTCCTAACCAGCTAACAGATAAGGATAAAAAAAAATAGAAGATATAATAATAATAATAATAATAAATATATATATATATAATGGTGGGCCCTACGTGAGATCCACCGTGATATATGTGTTTTATATTCCCTGCCAAGCAGTGTGGCCCCACACATGTGAGGACTCCACCGTGATGTACCAGTGGGGACCCACCATGGTGTCTGTGTTGTATCCACCGTCCACTAGGATGGGACGGTGGGACCCACCAGCAGGGGAACGATTGGCTGGGGTACCTCATACCAGCTACATGGCTACATGGCTGGTGAGTCGCAGACGGCAAGTTCTGTAGGCCCAATGATATATATGTTTTATTTATTCCGTCGGCTGTTTGGACGGTGGAGCCCATCATGATGTGGGTGTTGTCTCCATACCATCCAACCATTTTGAGATATCATTTTATGGTATGAGGTAAAGAATGAGTCAGAACCAAATTTCAAGTGGGCACCACCATCGAAATAGTGGATAGTGACATCCACCGTTCAAAATTTCTAAGGGCCACCGTAGTTTCCAATTAAACTGATATTTCGTCTACCTCTATGTTAATTTATGAATAGGTTGGATCTCAAAATACATCACGGTGGGCAACATCGTGCAATCCATCTGTGGTATGGTCCAGATGATCTTTTGACTTGATATATTGAGGGTCATGTGCAGGGCCCACTTGTTATGTAATTGTGGCCTATTTGATAAGGCCCATGGTGATATTTTCGGCCCATTTGGTAAGGCCCATTGTGATATGTATTAAGCCCATTGGTGCGGCCCATGGACGTGGTCCACTCGATGTATATGAGGCCCACTGGTACAGCCTATGTGATATGGCTGACTCGATATATATGAGGTCCATTGCGATGTGTGATTACTCCATAATGTATGTAATGATGATTATAGCGGGCTATGCCTTGGGAGCAATGATGGTTTAATGTCCACATTGTGACCTTCCCTTAGGTCTTATTAGGCTCATTCTCATCATTCTCTTAGTGGGTTAACTCTAATTAGTGGGCCTCATTTACCATATACGGATTGTTTTACACTATCGGATTTGATATAACCACGATCAAGGCCGATTCCGATTGACGATTCTGACTCCAATTGTCATGATTGATTTGCCGACTTTGATTATCGATCGATTCTGATTAACGTGACCAATTACCGATCGAAGCCGATTATCGTGACTATTTACCGATCGTGGCCGAATGCCGATTTTGCTTGTTGTGGCCAATTGACTAATTACCGATCGAGGCCGATTACCGATCGTGGCCGAATGTCGATTCTGCTTGTCGTGGCCAATTGACCAATTACCGATCGAGGCCGATTATCGTGACTGATTACCGATCGTGGCCGAATGCCGATTCTCCAGTGGCCAATTGACCGATTACCGATCGAGGCCGATTATCGTGACTGATTACCGATCGTGGCCGAATGCCGATTCTGCTTGTCGTGGCCAATTGACCGATTACCGATCGAGGCCGATTATCGTGACCGATTACCGATCGTGGCCGATTGCCGATTCCGATTTGTCGAGGCTGATTTTCGAATTGTCAAGGTCGATTGTCAAGACCTATATGATGTATATGCAACCCGTAGTTGAGGCCCATTGTGGTGTGTATTCGGCCTGTGTGATGTATATACAGCCCGTATTTGAGGCCCATTGCGATGTGTATTCAGCCTGTGCGTAAGGCTCAACATGATGTATATTAGGCCCTTGTGAGAGGCCCATCGTGATGTGTAGTAAGCTCTTGAGAGAGGCCCATAGTGTTGTATAATTGACCCTTGTGTGAGGTCATGGGTTCACTATATGTTAGGATCCATGAGGGCCATTCCTTGGGGGCAATGTTGGTTAAATGTCCACATTGTCGAGGTCAATTGTTGATGCCGGTTATTGATACCGATTATGAGTATGTGACAGCATAGCATCATGATACATGCCCATACGCATCATCTGCATGTTTGTTATGAGACGTGGTTGATCATTGCATATGTCATTGAGCGTGTTGTTATGAGACTCCCTGATAGGCGGAGGTTATCTCACATGAGCGCACGGTATGCGCAGGATTGATGCATGACTGGATTGTATGACTCATGCATCTTGCATTGTGTGCTATAATTACTATACGCCCTAGCGACATCAGGGCCGTAGCTTCCACAGACATATCGTGGATGACTAGAGGGGACACCAGAAATATTTGGTTCTAGCATACGGGCGCCATAGATGTACCTGGGTGAAAATTTCTAAACCCCCGTGGCCAGGAGACACGCCAACGTCGAGACCGAGTGGATATATATGAGCGCGTGAGGGCCGTATACTAGTAGATCGCGTCTCCCACTGTGTCGTGGTTGGTTGGGAGGGGGTGTGACCTTACCCGCTTGAGTGAGGGGACAATATCTAGGTTAAGTTTGACCAACTTGAGGAATGGGTCCGCTATCGACAAGCCGGACCCGATATTGGCAGGCAGATAGTGAGGTCTCTTCCACTTACCCAGTTGTGCGCTCGGATAGAGGCGGCAAGCTGGTGTAGAGTGTAATAGACCCTGGTGATGATCTCAGAGATGAACCGTACTGATATGTGGACTTATTGAGTAGGAGTTGTATACTCATTCATTCATTCATTCACTATCCACTCGGGCTGGTGGTGCGCAACTATTTGTTACGTGTACCTTCGCATGACTAGGATTTCGGTCGGGTGCACAACTAACCTGAGATCAGGAGTTTACCACATTGAGTCTGACTATCCAAATTTAGGTATGAGACTGGTTTGGATAGAAGTCTCTTGTGATGGACCCCATAGCTTGCGATGCTACATTACCGACTTCACACTCCAGCATGGTCATTCCATTTGTACCGCATATTGCATTATATTTGTGGCATATAGTATTTTGGGTTACTGTGCTTCTACATTTATATGGTCTAGATACGATTGACGCTATTCGTGGACTCATCAGGAATTACATATTGCATCGCATCCTCGGCATTTGATATTTGGCTCTTTATAACTCTACATTTGCATAGCCGTTCTATATCGCGTATTCTGATATTGATTGATTCATGGACTTGTCCGTATTTTCGCTTACTCTATTATCGTATAATTTATGATCTTGCCAGTATTTCTGTTTACTCAGATAATTCCTGCTCTTATCAGTATTTCTGCTTACCCTAGTAATTCATGATCTTGTTAGTAATTCTGCTTATCCCGATATTGTACGATTTATGGATTACCAGTATTTTCGGTACTGTATAATGATGGCATTGTATTGAATACTTGACACTTACCTTGTACACACACTTACACCACCCTCTAAGCTTTATATAAGCTTATGCACGATAGATAAGTACAGGTGATGTTAGGTTGCAGCAGTGTTGAGCTTAGAGCATGCAGCGGTTCTTCTAGAGCTTGATTTTCGACTTATGTATTTCCCTTCAGTATTGTAATCAAATGATTATATTAGTGGATATGTGATGATGATGTTGCCTTTGTGATTTGGGTATACTTGTGGTTATGCTTATTACAAGTTAAATGTATAAAAAAAATCCTCCTTGTAGGATCCCAGGATCAGAATCTAGCGTATGGACGCTAGGAGCTGAGAATGGGGTACTACGGAGGCTGTCAGCACCGGATTTGGTGATCGGGATTCCTGTGAACCCAATTTCCGGGTTTGGGGCGTGATAGAAGTTGATATCAGAGCAAAGCTTAGAAATACCTGAAGATAACATCATATATCTGCTGATAGCTATCCTACACCATATGATTGTTGAGAACTTAGAATGGTTAGACCCCCCAAGTTCGAATAACTCAGAGATTTTCTGACATAGCTCCCTACTGTTGAAATTATGAGGCTGCATAGTATTCCGGTTCCAATCGTTACTGATCCAGGATCCGAGGTTCAATCGGATCATCGTAGTGTTGATGAGGTGTCCTGAGAGCGGGAGGCTATGATTCGCGAGCGTTATTCTCATTTCTTCGATGTTTGATTATGCCTAGTATTGTATTTCGGATGTCATGTTTCCTTATTCTTTTGAGTTCTGCATATAGTGCAAATTTCGAGGATAAAATTTTTATTCGGAGGGGAGAGCTGTACTAGATTGTGGTGGTGGAAAAAAACACAAGTACTAGATTGACACAAATCAGGTGGGCCACGTTCATGTGAGACCCACTTTGATGAAATGTGAGCCACATCCATGTGGGACCCACCACGAAGCCTATGTTTATCCACGCAGTCCAGCGTCCCTGGACGCTGGACGTGAGGTGGCTAACATGGAGTACGTGTACTGACATGGGCGTGTACTAATAAGCTAACAAAAAAAACTTAGATTTTTAAGCTTTTTGGGTAGGCCATTAAAGTAGGCCCCACCTTGATGTATAAATCAAATCCAAGCTGTTCATCCTATTCCCTAGCTCATTTTAGGTGTTGAGCCGAAAAATGAAGCCAATCCGATTATCTGACTGGCCATAGTATAGAAAATAGTAGTTCTTACCGCTAAAGCACACTTTGAAGTCTTCTATACGCCAAAATACCCTGGATATTGGGCTCATTTGGCCTGTAATAAGCCGTAGAATCCAATGGATGGAGTGGATCTGCCTGATGAGGGCCCCACTTAGGAGATTCTGAAAAAAAAATATTAAAAAAAACTATAGCAAAGAAGAAGAGACGCCGCTGCCGTTGACACCAGACGCCAGCCGGCCCTCTACCGTGGACGCCGAATGGGCGGACCACGGTCCCATATGTGGGCCCCACCGTGAGGTGTGATGTATATCCACACCGTGCATTGGGTGGCCCTCCTTCGACCGTGAGCCACCCTTAAAATCACCGTATTCGATCTCGTGTGGCCCACGTCCGCAGAAACAAGTGATGAATTGGACGTCACCATTAAAACTCTTTTTGGGTCCTGGAGCTGGATCATTGCGAGACTTGATTTCCTCTTCATCTAGGGTCTGTGTGACCTTACCAACAGTTGATGGAAGAAAAACATTATGTGGGCCCCACATGGGACCCACTGGTGCATGTGTGGATATCCACACCGCCTCAGTGGAAAGCTAGGACGGTGGGTCCCTTACAGCAAATGCTGCTGGATTGTTAGATCCACACCGTCCGTCCAGACATGGGTCTAGACGGTGAACCATTTTATAATAATAATAATATTTATATTATATATATATAGATATAATATCTCTGGTGGGCCCCACCACTACCAAAAAAAGGGACAAAGGCTACGGATAAAATCCGTAGCCTTAGACCTATGGCTACGGTTCTAGTCCGTAGCACGTTCGTAGTCGTAGGTGCAGTAACAATAGGTCTGGAACCTATGGCTACGGATTTAATCCGTAGCTATATGTCACAACAGCTACGGATTTAATCCGTAGCAATTATGTCCGTAGCTATAGGTTACAACAGCTACGGATTTATTCACTAGAGCTACGGATTAAATCCGTAGCTATATCTAGCAATCGCTACGGATATAATCCGTAGCCTTAACTGTAGATTACAAAAGCTACGGATTTAATCACAACTGCTACGGATTGAATCCGTAGCTATAGGTTACAACGCTACGGATTATTTGTTTATTCAATTATCACCTGTATAATCATTCAATTACCACCTGTATAATCATCCTATATAATCATTCAATTACCACCTGTATAATCATCCTGTATAATCATTCAATTACCACCTGTATAATCATCCTATATAATAATTCAATTACCACCTGTATAATCATCCTGTATAATCATTCAATTACCACCTGTATAATCATTCATTCATGCCATTACAATCAATTACAATCATTCATTCATTCAATTACAATCAATTACAATCCTTCATTCAATCAATTACAATTACAATTACAATCCTTCATTCAATGAATTACAATTACAATTACGATAATGCTGAAAATACAAATTTTTGGCTTCATTAGGGAAATTTGCTCGACTTCACCCTGAAATTTCAAAGATAAAGAATTGAAAGAATAAATATCCTTCATTCAATGAATTACAATTACAATCCTTCATTCAATGAATTACAATTACAATTTACAATTACAATAATGCTGAAAATACAAATCTTTGGTTTAGGTTAGGTTATAGGTTAAGGTTTAGGTTTAGGAAACCTATTTCGTGTTCTGGATCGATTTAAGTTTGGGTTTTCAAGTTTAGGTTTAGGTTTAGGTTAGGGAGTTGAGATTCTGATTAGGTGTAGGTTTAGGTTAAGGGATTTGAGAATAGGTTAAGGTGTAGGTTTAAGAAATCGGGTTCGGGTTCGGGATCGGGTTTAAGCTTGGGTTTTCAAGTTTAGGTTTAGGTTTAGGTTAGGTAGTTAGGTTTAGGTTAGGTTGTAGGTTAAGGTTTTGGGAATTGAGAATAGGTTAAGGTTTAGGTTTAGAAACCGGTTCGGGTTCTGGATCGAGTTTAAGTTTGGGTTTTCAAGTTTAGGTTTAGGTTTAGGTTAGGGAGTTAGGTTTAAGTTACGTTGTAGGTTAAGCTTTGGAATTGAGAATAGGTTAAGGTTTAGGTTTAGGAAACCGGTTCGGGTTCGGATCGGGTTTAAGTTTGGGTTTTCAAGTTTAGGTTTAGGTTTAGGTTAGGTTGTAGGTTAAGGTTTAGGGAATTGAGAATAGGTTAAGGTTTAGGTTGAGGAAACTGGGTTCGGGTTCGAGATGGGGTTTAAGTTTGGATTTTCAAGTTTAGGTTTAGGTTTAGGTTAGGGAGTTAAGTTTAGGTTAGGTTTTAGGTTAAGCTTTGGGGAATTGAGAATAGGTTAAGGTTTAGGCTGAGGAAATTGGGTTCGGGTTCTAAGCATCGGGTTTAAGTTTTGGTTTTCAAGTTTAGGTTTATGTTTAGGTTAGGGAGTTAGGTTAAGGTTAGGTTATAGGTTAAGGTTTAGGGAATTGAAAATAGGTTAAGGTTTAGGTTGAGGAAACCGGGTTCAGGTTCGGGTTCAGGTTTAAGTTTGGGTTTTCAAGTTTAGGTTTAGGTTTAGGTTAGTTTGTAGGTTAAGGTTTAGGTTTAGGAAACCGGTTTCGGGTTCGGGATCGGGTTTAAGTTTGGGTTTTCAAGTTTAGGTTTAGGTTTAGGTTAGGTTGTAGGTTAAGGTTTAGGGAATTGAGAATAGGTTAGGTTTAGGTTAAGGAGTTGAGATTTAGGATTAGGTGTAGGTTTAGGTTTAGGGATTTGAGAATAGGTTAAGGTTTAGGTTTAGGAAACCGGTTTCGGGTTCTGGATCGGGTTTAAGTTTGGGTTTTCAAGTTTAGGTTTAGATTTAGGTTAGGTAGTTAGGTTTAGGTTAGGTTGTAGGTTAAGGTTTAGGGAATTGAGAATAAGTTAAGGTTTAGGTTTAGAAACCGGTTCTGTCTTGGATCGGGTTTAAGTTTGGGTTTTCAAGTTTAGGTTTAGGTTTAGGTTAGGGAGTTAGGTTTAGGTTTGGTTATAGGTTAAGGTTTAGGGAATTGGGAATAGGTTAAGGTTTAGGTTGAGGAACCGGGTTCTGGGTTCGGGACCGGGTTTAAGTTTGGGTTTTCAAGTTTAGGTTTAGGTTTAAGCTAGGGAGTTTGGTTTAGGTTAGGTTGTAGGTTGCTTTAGGGAATTGAGAATAGGTTAAGGTT
Source organism: Magnolia changhungtana (assembly GCA_030180095.1). NCBI lineage: Eukaryota > Viridiplantae > Streptophyta > Magnoliopsida > Magnoliales > Magnoliaceae > Magnolia > Magnolia changhungtana. The sequence goes on along the minus strand of JASAUF010000232.1, from coordinate 534,026 downwards.
TAAGTTGAGGAAATTGGGTTCGGGTTCTCCCAGATCGGGTTTACGTTTCGGTTTTCAAGTTTAGGTTTATGTTTAGGTTAGGTTGTAGGCTGCTTTAGGTAATGAGAATAGGTTAAGGTGAAGGTTGAGGAAACCGGGTTCGGGTTCTGGGTTCGGGATCCGTTTAAGTTTGGGTTTTAAAGTTTAGGTTTAGGTTTAGGTTAGGGAGTTAGGTTTAGGTTAGTTTGTAGGTTAAGGTTTAGTTCTAGGGAATTGAGTTTAGGTTATAGGTTTTGGTTTAGGTTATTGGTTTTGATTTAGGTTAAGGTTTAGGTTATTGGATTTGAGAATGGGTTCGGCCTAGGTTATAGGTTTTGGTTTTGGTTTTGGTTTAGGTTATAGGTTTTGGTTTAGGTTATAGGTTATAGGTTTTGGGATTTGAGAAATGGGTTCGGGTTTAGGCTATAGGTTTTGGTTAAGGTTTAAGTTATAGGTTTTGGGATTTGAGAATGGGCTCCTGCTTAGGTTACTGTGTTTTGGTTAAGGTTTAGGTTAAGGTTTAGGTTTAGGTTTAGGTTATAGGTTTTTTGGGATTTGAGAATGGGTTATAGTTTAGGCTAGGTTAGGTTATAGGTTTTGGCTTTGGTTTAGGTTATAGGTTATGGGATTTGAGAATGGGTTCGGGTTTAGGGATTTGAGTTTAGGTTATAGGTTAAGGTTTTAGGAATTTGAGTTTAGGTTATAGGTTTTGGTTTAGGTTATTGGTTTTGGTTTAGTTTAAGGTTTAGGTTATCGGATTTGAGAATGGGTTTGGGTTTAGGTTATAGGTTTTGGTTAAGGTTTAGATTTTTGGATTTGAGAATGTGTTCGGGTAGAGGTTATAGGTTTTAGTTTTAGTTTAGGTTTAGGTTTTAGATTTTTGAATTTGAGAATGGGTTATGGTTTAGGTTTAGAAATCGGGTTCGTGTTCAAGATTGGGTTTAAGTTTGGGTTTTCAAGTTAAGGTTTAGGTTTAGGTTAGGGAGTTGAGATTAGATTAGGTGTAGGTTTAGCTTTAGGGAATTGAGTTTAGGTTATAGGTTTAGGTTTTGGTTTAGGTTAGGGTTTTGATTTAGGTTATAGGTTATAGGTTATAGGTTTTGGTTATAGGTTATAGGATTTGAGAATGGGTTCTGGTGTGGTCCCCGCAAATACAAATATAATACAAATATAAATACGGCTCCGTCCGAATGGTCGTGCCCTTCCAATGTCGTCCATAGGAAATGGACACTTCAACATGGTCATAACAATGGCGGTTCCCACCTTCCAGGGACCCCGCTCTTCCGATAGCTCCGACGCACATCCGGTCTCCGCTCCATTAATCTCGAGCAAATACATAAACACGGCATGTCCAAATGGCCAGCTCTCCAATGCCGCTCCATAGGAAATGGACAGCTTCATCATGGTCATAACAACGGTTCCCACCTTCCAGGGACCCCCGCTCTTCCAGATAGCTCCGACGCACATCCGGGTCTGCTCCATTAATCTCGAGCAAATACATAAACACGGCCTGTCCAAATGGCCAGGCCCCTCCAATACCGTCCATAGGAAATGGACAGCTTCATCACGGTCATAACAGCGGTTCCCACCTTCCAGGGACCCCCGCTCATCCGTATAGCTCCGACGCACATCCGGATCTGCTCCATCAATTTTGAGCAAATACATAAATACGGTTTTTCCAAATGGCCAGGCCACTCCAATCATGTGCATTCTCGACAAGAAACGTACCAGATGCTTGAATCAAATATGCAGCCCAATCCTCCCACATGCAACATCCACTGAAAGAATGCGCATAACCGTCATGCTTGAGTAATCAATACAGAATGTACAAGTAAAACCATAAAAGAAATAAAAATTTACATGTTATAAATCAAAAGGCACCTAACAAATAGGAACAACCTATGAGAGGAAATTACCAACTCAAAGGATAAAAAAGACTGTTCAACATCACATCTTCCTCTTGATATTACGTGCTTAAAGTTACAAATCAAGAAGAATTTCTCGATCCTTGACCTGAAAATTTGTACAAGTAGGGCTATGGTTTGGTAATCAGGAATGTTTATCCGAATGATGTTCTGAGGGCTAGTGTTATGCTTGAGAGGAAGGAGTATGCCATCATCTTAGCGTTCGATGTCAAAGTAACACCTGAGGCTCGGGAGCTTGCAGATGAGACTGGTGTGAAGATATTCATTGCCGATATTATCTATCACTTGTTTGATCAGTTCAAGGCTTATATTGACAATCTTAAGGAAGAAAAGAAGAAGGAAGTCAGAAGATGCGCCTTCCCCTCGTGTTCTAAAGATTATGCCGAACGCATTTTCAACAAAAAGATCCGATTGTCTTGGGTGTTGGTGTCCTTGAAGGGATTGCAAAGGTCCACACTACAATCAGATTCCTTCAAGGGATTTTATCGATATTGACGAATAGCTTCCATTGAGATTAACCACAAACAGTTGATATAGCAAAGAAAGGCCAAAAGGTGGCCATAAAGATTGCTAGCACCAACGCCGAAGAACAACAAGATGTATGGCAGGCATTTTGAGATTGATGATGAGCTTGTTAGCCACATCTCGAGGAAATCTATCGACACGCTTAAATCAAATTATCAGGACGACTTGTCTATTGAAGAGTGGAAGCTGGTAGTGAAACTGAAGACTCTCTTCAAGATACAGTAAGCTAGAAAAGGAAAGAAAAAGCAAGAAAATGAAAGGAAAAAAGCAGAAAGCAGAGTGAAGAATAATTACAATCTGAAGTATTGATGAATAGGATTTGCACAAGAAACAATATATTAAGCACTATAAGGAAAATAGAAGATATAACTTTGAAATGAGACCAAGAGACTAGTTAGGAATCACTGGTTCAAAGGAAAGCTCACACAACTCATCAACACGACCAAGAATTGAGGCCATAGTAAGGGGAACTCAACATTTGAAGTGCATAAATTAAGAGATGATATGTGAATGTTGTTACAATATGCACCTCTGCCATGGCCAATTCCAATGCCAGGTAAATGAGAGAGCATGTGGTTTGGTCAGCAGACATATCATAGGACTTCTGCCCATTTGATGTTGAATTCCAATGCCAGTTGATGCATTTCTCTAGCTAAACATTTCACATACATATACAAATAAGGATTGGTCCAAAAACTGCAAGAGAAGGCATGTTGAATTTTGAATATTGATGCAACAACTGTGAAGGCATTGACATTTCAATCTACATGGAAGAAACTGATTAAATGAGTCCATAGGTAGAAAACCAAATTGAGCAACAAAACCATCAAAATCATCTTCAAAGAAGAAATGGATGGTATAATAATAACAAGTCCCAATCACTGCAGATTACCACCATTTACTTGACAAGGATCACATAAAAGATCATATCTAACAAAAAACAGCAGAAAACTTACATCAGAACTGCTGTGGGGTAACTCATAACTGGCCTCTCGCACCGTCTCTATTCATCATGATGCACAAACCACACACAAAAAAAAGAAATGTTAATTAGAAGGCATGACAAACTGTTAAGTCCTCTGTTCAACCTGAATCTATTAAGCTTTGACAAGTTCCCTAAAGTGGAAGGGATGCAACCATCTAGATGGTTAATGGACAAGTCTAGCTCATTCAAATTCAAAAGATTCCCTATTTCCACAGGTATTGATCCACTTATTTTATTTAGAGACAAACATGAGTTTGTGAAGAGTGCCAATAATGGGCTGGGATGGTTACAGTGAGAGTGTTGGCACTGAGATTGAGATGAATGAGGTTTGTAAATGACAGGAAGCTCAAGTTGTCGAGCTTACCTTGCAAACCCGCACAACAAGCGTCTCAGGACACGCATCCTCCTCATCCAGAGGATCTTAGTCGGCAGCCTTGCCTCCCTTGTACCGTTGCATTTACTTAAGAATTTCGAACAAGTCCAAAGATTGGAAATGGGCCCCACATCAAACTAAAATATATGCAATTTTTTCTCAGTACAATCTGTATGGGGGCTGCCCGGGGTCTGGCATTCCTTCATGGAGAGCTTGACCCGCATGCAGACATGCACAAACCGACTCCCATGTTAGTCGGCACTGATGTCAGACATGCACAAAACGATTACTTTCTTGCATATTAAATATATTACAAAATTACAAATATACTTTCATGCATAAGATCTGTAGAAGTTAATATAGAAGCTTGCCTGAACTCAACAATACGTCCAAGCAATATCAGATAGCTCAAATCTGCAGGCCTTACTGGGGTTTGAACTCTTCTAGAAAAGAAAATGGCTTTGGGTCATCAAACTTCTCACTTCCTCTTTGTGCCTGCCATCCAGAATATGCCCCTACATTTCTATAGAAACTAATTTTAAATGCACACACATACCGATGCTGAAGTGCAGGGGAGGGTAATTCATCCAACTAGCAACTCTGATAGCAAGTTCTACAATTAAGAAGAACAAACAAAGAAACTGCTATCTGATAGGTGAATAATAAGATCATTCAAACAATAATACCTGCATGGATGCAGAAACACTCCTTCCATTATCTTGTGTGTAATAGCTGGAAACATTTCTCCATTCAACGTGATCACACATGTACCCATCTTGTGTGAAGAAGCTGAAATCCAATACATATACGTTCCATCGAAGGAGGATCTTGATACCGCAGGAGCCACCAAGAGGCCTACATGTTGTGTTTTGGTACTAACCAAACCTACCAAGGAGGAGTTAGGCTAGGAAGAACTAGAAAAATTGAAGGCAGATTATACCCAAGTTGTATCAAATGTGAATGAACTCACATCTTCCCTTTTCTGAGGATAGAGAGAAACAAAGCCAATGACACTTGTCCTGGCTATTGGCTCTGCCATTTTGAAAGCGTGTGTTCTATACAATAATAATACTGTTATTTATTCATGCATGTAAAAAAGAATTTAGCTGGCCTTTGCTGGAGACATGGCATTGAAAGAGAAGGCTTGGCCATGGCATGACTATGATGTATTGTGCCCATTTTTAGGATATTAATCAGGTTTTACACGGTGTGGAGGTGTTGGCTAATCACCAGGGCCATTTTCTCATGGAACTGGTCCACCTTAGTATTGCTAGTGGCTCTGCAGATCTTTTTGGGATGGAAGCCTGGGTCTATAGGAGGCATGTGATTTGCGTCTCTCTTGTATTTGGATTGGTTGAAATTAAGAAAGTAACTGAGAAAAGGAAAACATGGCATGAGAAAAATGGTGGAAAAGGAATAGATTTAATTTAGTTTTTTTTTTCTCTTTAGGTTTGAGAGTGAAAAGGAAATGACCTTTGCACAACAGTTTGAATCGACAATACATTTGCACTAAAAAAAGGGGGGGAAGAAACGAATCTCAAATGGAAAATTTGTGAAGCAGCCCATCCATCAGGAAACGTTTATAACATGTGTTGATCAATTGGGCTAAAGTTTGTGGAACAAATATTGGACTGTTTGAAAATTTTAGTAAGCAATCCTTTCATTTCTAGCATCATGGGCTTTTAATAGGTGAACTGCCCAATTTTTGGGCAGATGCCATTTAAACAGTGGGACAGACCTGATGGACAGCTTGGATCTCATACATGTGTACGATGTCTGACATTTTAAGAAAAATTAATTGGATTTAGTAAGCAAGTACAGAGAGGGAAAAACATTAAAAAAAAAAAAAAAGATTGCCTCATGATAACTTGTGCAAATGCCACATAATAAAGAAACATAGGTGAGATAAACAACTACACAAAACAAGCCTTGATTCATGTTTCCGATCGACTCAAACAAACAGACTTAAGAAATTTATAATAATACTAATAATAATAATAAAATCCTATTCAAAGCCAATTCAGGCTAGAAACAATACAAATCACGTAATCCGAGCAGACTATGATCTAGGAATACTTTCCATTAAGAATTCAAATGTTAAGGTGAATGATGCCAATTCCCTCTAAAACCCAATTCAGATATATATATATATATATATATATATATATATATATATATATTAGAAATCCATATTGGGCTCGCAATGAGTCACTGAAAAGGCACTAAATCAAGAGTAGAAATGCCAGAAAAACACTGCAATCGGATTCACCGAAACTACTTGCAATAAGAAACATTATTCTGATTTTGTATTATTAATCAAAAAAAGCCATCTAAAACCCAATTCGAAAAGACATACATCACGAAACCTGGTTTGGATTGTGATTTTCACTTAAAAGGATCACTCCGCAATCCAGATTATTCACTCAAAAGGATCACTCCACAGTCCAGATTATTCACTCCAAAGGATCACTCCACAGTCCAATCCCCAATTCAGGATTCCAATTCAGGAATAGAAAATCCACGTAAAATTAAAGCAAAATCATTTCCAGCAAGAAGTATTGTTTGGGTTTCAATAATTGGTGAAATGAATCCCTTTCAGACCCAATTCATGACTAGAAATGAAGGAAATGACAGAACCTGGTTTGGATTACAACTTCGCTAAATAAAATTCCCAATTTAGGATAGAAAAACAGATTCCAATCGGTTAGGCATCAAATTCGGGTTATGAATCATGCAAAAGTTTCCTACAAACCCAATTCAAAATATAAAATATAGAAATTAAAAATCCGGATTTGGCTTACAGGAAGTCACCGAAATGACTGATTGAAGAATAGAAATGCCGTAAAAACCACTCACAGACCCGGTTTGTGAAAAACTACTTCTTGTAAGAAATAAGATTCTCATTGTAAAGACACAAATCATGAAATAATAATAATAATAATAATAATAATAATAATAATAATAATAATAATAAAGCCTACATATTAAGATCTCAAAGAAACCCTATCATTTCCAACATCTTAAATAGAGAAAGACAACTACACACATGCATAGAGAAAGATCAACAAACAAATGGGACTTGATAAAATAAAATAATAATAAAAGCTTACATATTTAAGAGCTCATAAGCCCTACCATTTTCAACATCTTAGTTATAGAAAGGCAAAAGAGAGAGAGAGAGGAGAGGGAGGGAAGGAAAGAGAGGGGTTACGGCGCTGGATTCATGGCGATGATAAGAGGGAGATAGAAGAGACGGCGGAGATGTGTTGGAGAGAGAGAGGAGATTGAGAAGGAGCAGAGATCGGGAGAGTGGATTGGGGAACGAGGAGAGATGGGGTTTAGGGAACGAAGTGAGAGAGAGAGAGAGAGAGAGAGAGAGAGAGAGAGAGAGAGAAATGAGGTTTTGGGCACGGCTCTGTTTTGAGCACGCGCCCATTTTTGGGCGTCGAACGGTGAGCGGGACCCACGGACGGTCCTCTCCGAGCTCCGTGGGGCCCACCTTGATGTATTTGGTTTATCCATTCCGTCCATTAATTTTACTAAATAATTTTAGTACATGATCTAAGAAATGAAGTATATTGAAAGCCAAAGTAGACCACACCATAGGAAGCACATGTGGTTTAATCTCCATGTTTCTTATCGTGTGGTCCACTTTAACCTTCGATCTAACTGATTTTTAGTTTTCTGACCTATAATAAAATTTCAAAATGGATGGATGGCTTAGATATAACACGTATATTTTTTAGGCCCTGTAGAACTCCTTACACCATCATTATTTATTAATGGTGTAGCAAGTTTTTAGCTACGGATTAAAACCGTAGCTAATATAGCTACGGTTTATATCCGTAGCAAAAAACTAACGTGGTCTGTATCCTTTGCCCCTTTTTTTGGTAGTGCACGTGGGATCCACCTTGGTGTATTTATTTCAGATCCCCACCGTCCAGAGATCTCTGGACGGTGCGGTGGGAACCACCTTCATATATGTGGTGTGGGGTGCACCATAATGTTTATGTTTTATATTTAAACCATCCATCCATTGGACGACAGCGTGTGGGGCCCACCCTTTATATAGGTATGTCCATCCATCCGTCTATCTATCTGTGTGGGATGTGCTAGCCAGGACGTCTAGTCCTTGAACGGGATCTGGACCGTCCAGATCGTGTGGGCCCACCTTAACTCCACGAGGGACCACCTTAAATGCATGTGTTGTATTGGTACCGTCCCAATGAAGTGTGAGCTGACAGTGGGGTCTCTTAACCAGCTAACAGATAAGGATAAAAAAAAGAAGAAAAAGGTAGAAGATATAATAATAATAATAATAATAATAATAATAATAATAATAATAATAAAGGTAATGTTATTATAATATATATATATATATATATATATATATATATATATATATATAATGGTGGGGGCCCCACGTGAGATCCACCGTGATATATGTGTTTTATATTCCCTGCCCAGCAGTGTGGGCCCCACACATGTGAGGACTCCACTGTGATGTACCAGTGGGGACCCACCATGGTGTGTTGTATCCACCGTCCACTAGGATGGGACGGTGGGACCCACCAGTAGGGGAACAATTGGCTGGGGTACCTCATACCAGCTACATGGCTACATGGCTGGTGAGTCGTCGACGGCAAGTTCTGTAGGCCCCAATGACACTACGTGAAAAATGGAAAATAATGACGGATTTGGAGACGGTTCTGGACCGTTTCTAAAATTGCTTGGTTTAAAGACGCTTTAGAGACGACCATAAACCGTCTCTAAATTTTTAGACGGCCCTTGACTGTCCTTAATATTGTCTTAAAAATTTTAACGTCTACAAATCATTTAAGACGGTCAAAAACCGTCGTTAACTGCGGATAAAAGACGACCATTGACCGTTTAGAATAAGAGACAGTCTCTGACCGTCTTATATGCGACCTTTTGAGACGGTCAAAGACCGTCCATATTAGAGACGATCATTAGCCGTCTCTTACTGGTAATCTGAAACTGTCATGGACCGTCTCAATTAGAGACGGTCATTGACCATCTTTTCCTATAATTTGAGATTGCCAAAAGTTGTTTGTATTAGGGACGGTTCTTAGCTGTCTCCATTTGAGACTGTCAAGGACCGCCACTATTAGAGACGGTCTTTGACCGTCTCATATGTGGTCATTTGAGATGGTCAAAGATCGTTCGTATTAGAGACGGTCATTAGCCGTCTTTTATTGGTAATTTGAGACTGTCAAGAATCGTCTCAATTATAGATGGTCATCGGCCGTCTTTTACTGGTTTGTAAGTTCCGTATTTAGCAGGTTTCATTTGAGACTGTCGAAGACCGTCTCTATTAGAGATGGTCCTTAGCCATCTTATAGTGGTCATTTGAGACTGCAAGGACCGTCTGCATTAGAGACGGTTGTAAACCGTCTCTAATGCTCAAGTCAAAAATTAAGAACAAAAAATTTTATGAATTTCGAAAAAAAAAAGTTAAAAAGCTTAGAAAAATAACTAACAATGTTTAAGAAAAAAATTTAGATTTTGAAAAAAAAAATGTAATTTTATAAAAATCTAGATTTTGAAATAAAAATTAAGAACTTTGAATAATGTTGATAATTTTGAAAAGAGAAAATTCGATAAGAAAATGATATTTTGAAAAAGAAAATTTAAAAAATTAAACAAAATTGTGAAAAAAATTGACAAATTGTAAAAAAATATATATTTTAAAAAAGAAAACTAGATTTTGTATTTTGAAAAGAAAAAGTAAAAAGTTATATAACAAAAGTGATATTTAAAAAATGATATTTTGAAAAATAAAATTTAAAAAATTAAACAAAATTGTGAAAAAATTGTCAAATTGTAAAAAAATATATATTTTAAAAAAGAAAACTAGATTTTGTATGTTGAAAAGAAAAATTAAAAAGTTATATAACAAAAGTGATATGTAAAAAATGATATTTTGAAAATGAAAATTTAAAAAATTAAACAAAATTGTGAAAAAATTGACAAATTGTAAATAATATATATATTTTAAAAAAGAAAACTAGATTTTGTATTTTGACAAAAAAAATTAAAAAGTTATAACAAAAGTCATATTTAAAAAATGATATTTTGAAAAAGAAAATTTTAAAATTAAACAAAATTGTGAAAAAATTGACAAATTGTAAATAATATATATATTTTTTAAAAAAGAAAACTAGATTTTGTATTTTGACAAGAAAAATTAAAAAGTTATATAACAAAAGTGATATTTTGAAGAAGAAAATTTAAAAAATTAAACAAAATTGTGAAGAAATTGACAAATTGTAAATACTATATATATTTTAAAAAAGAAAACTAGATTTTGTATTTTGACAAGAAAAATTAAAAAGTTATATAACAAAAGCTAAATTTAAAAAATGATATTTTTAAAAAGAAAATTTTAAAAATTAAACAAATTTGTGAAAAAGTTGACAAATTGTAAAAAATATATATATTTTAAGAAAGAAAACTGAATTTTGTATTTTGATAAGAAAAATTGAAAAGTTAGATAACAAAAGTGAGATTTTGATGATGTGTTGTCGCCCCTATGTTTCTCCAACCCATTTTTGGGCCAGGTAATAATGTAAAAATGTTTTAATTTTTAAATATTTTTATCGGTAAAAATGAGTGTATATATATATATATATATATATATATATATATATATATATATATATATATATATATATAATTAAAAGGTAATATATAAATGATTTGTAATATCACATGAAAAAGAATATTGAAAGGTTTAGAAATTTTAACTGTGTTTAAGAAAAATTTTGAGAACATAATAATGCTTTTGAAGAAAAAAATCGTCATTTTGAAAATTTTGAGAAAAAATTAAAATATGAGAATTTTTGAGATTTTTAAAATAAAAATTCAAAATTTGTATTTTAAATTTGATGGATTTTCCTGATGGATGGAGCAGACACAACCCAGTAGTGGACCTAGGGTTCGTGTCCCTTCACAAATTTCTACATGGGAAGATCCTAAGCTTTCAATAACCATCCATAAGTGATAATAAAGTAAAATAATTAAATGATTAAATGTCAAATTATATCAATAAAAAATTAAATCCCATTGTGGTTTCTTAGAATAAAGGAGAATTTACTATTATGAGACGCATTTTGTACTTTAGCCTTTGGGCTTGGATCATTAAAAAATGATCCAAGCCGTTCACATGATAGGTCTCACCTTAGATTGAGTGACCCAAAAATGAAATTTTACCTCTCATTGAAATATTTCAACAAGTTGATCATTTGACTCTTTTTTTTTTTTTTTTTTTTTTTTACAGATTTTCTCCTTTAACTTTTGACTAATTAAATGGTTGAAATATTTCAACATAGAAGTATTTTTGAACATCCTGTCTAAGGTGAATCATGTTGTTTAAATGATTTGGGTTATCATAAAGAACCCTAGTCCTACAGCTAGAATACTAATGTATCCTATTGCAATCCGTCTTGATGTATTGTAGGAAAACTCTTATCTTTATACGAAACTCAGGTGGGCCATAGCATCTAAAACTATGTGAAGACATCCTTAAAATATATAAAAGCATTTAATTGGTGGGGCCCGCATGAGTTTTGGATATGTATGAAACTTGGGCTGACTCCTCATCCAAGTGGGACACACATAATGAATGGGCTGGATCTATGAACCACATCTAGGTGGGCCCAATAAATGATTATGAATGTTTTAATGGGAGGGTAACCCTCTCAACTATATATAGTGTGATGTGGTCCACCCAAGTCATGGATTGACTTTATTTTTAAGCTCGTGGCCCACCATGGAATGGTGCATCTGACTGACGGGGCAGATCCAAATTAAGTTCAAGTGGACCCACCATAGAAAAGAGTGGGATAGTGACACCCACTATTGAAACCTTCTTAGGGCCCATGCGCCGTGATGTTTATTTGAGATCCAACCTATTTATAAGTTAATACTAGAGCTGGGCATCGGTTCGAGTCGGACCGGATTGGATCCAACCCGATCATATCCGAAATCTCAATGGCTTAACCCGAACCCGATCCGAACCAGGATCGAGTTTAGGTCGCTGGCCTCGAACCGACACGAAGTATACATGTCCTGATCCGATCCGAGTCTGACTCGGTCAGGAAAATTGAGTCGGATCGGATGGGGCACCATTCGGATCGCTTCAGATTTTTTTTGAAAAGTTTGAATAAAAATAAAAAATAAAATAAATTACCAGGACATCTTGGTAGATGCAATCCTTCTTTGCTCTGACATTCGCCATTAAAAATTATAAAGAACCCATCATAAGGTTTTAGTAATGTTTATTTGCAATCCAACTTGTTGATAATGTAAAGAAGATCTAGATGAAGGTAAACTACAAAGATCAAATTGATCGAAAACTTTTGTGGCCTTCAAAAGATTTTTAATAGTTATTCATCATTGTTTTGATTGGTATGGCTCACCTGAGATTATTGAGTTCTTATGATTTGAAATCACATCCTAAAATATGATGGAAAAATATATGGACGGTGTCGATATACATAAAATATATCAAGGTGGGCCCTACACAGTTAGAGTAACACTCATGAAGGAGTTACCTAAATAGTGAAATGGTACTATAATGTCACCTCATGGGAACTTCCTATGAGGTTAAACTGTGTGTGCCCCACATATAAAAGCATTTGGTGGGGCCCACATGAGTTTTGGATGTGTATGAAACTTGGTTTGACTCCTCATCTAAGTGGGACACACATAATGAATGGGTTGGATCTATGAACCACATCTAGGTGGGCCCAATAAATAATTATGAAATGTTTTAATGGGAGGGTAACCCTCTCAACTATAGTATGTGGTGTGGCCCACCCAAGTCATGGATTGACTTTATTTTTAAGCTCTAAAACGTACTTCCCCATAGGACCTTATTAGAGATTGACGATGCTTAAGGGGCTCCATGGGGCCCATTTCAATATATTTGTTTTATCTAAGCCGTCCATAAATTTCGAAATATTATTTCAAAGGCATGAGCTCAAAAAGTAGAAAGATTAAAAGTCTAAGTGGACCACACCATAAGAAATAATGAAAAATAAATTTATAACATTAGTATGTGGTATGGTCCACCTACATGTTTCGCTGATTTGACTCATTTTTTGGATCAACCCTAAAAATGAGCCGTTAAAATTAATGGACTAGAGTGGATAATTAACATACACAATGGTGGGCCCCACAAGTCCTAAAATAATGAAAATTCGGGATCAACCTACACTGTTCATCCATTTTTTGAGATCATTTTAGAGAACTATCCAAAAAATGATTCATATCCAAAAATTAATTAAATGAACCACACCACAAATAAGGGGAACAAATTGGCTACTCCCCCCAACACCATCCAATGGCTTGTGGTTGGTGCTATGTGGGCCCCACCATGATGTATGTGTTTAATCTATGCCGTCCATCTATTTTTAAAGATCATCTTACGACATGAGACAAAAAATGAGGCATATCCCAATATGAAATGGACCACATTATAGGAAAAAGTGTTGAATGAGCGTCAACCATTTAAAACATTTCGGGGGCCCTAAAAGTTTTGGATCTAGATGATTTTTGTTTTTCCCCTTTATCTAGGCCTGTATGACCTAATCAACAGATTGGATGTCAAATAAAAAGTACAATGGGCCTTAAGATAGTTTCAACGGTGGGACAGTGACGCCCACCATTAAAAACTTCTAAAGGCAACAAAAGTTTTATATCAAGATAATATTTGTGTTCTCACATATTTCATGTATTTTTTAACTTTTCAACAGGTTGGATTTCAAATAAACATTATGATGGGCCTTAAGATAGTTTCAACGGTGGGAATCACTCTCCTCGCTGTTTTCTGTGGTGGGGTCTGCTACAGATTTTTATCTGCCTCATTCTTTGGCTCATGACTTAAAATGATATCTTAAAATGGATGGATGGTGTGGATATAATAAATACATCATAGTGGGGCCCACAAAACTTGGTGTCGTCACGGTATGGCGTCCAAGAGGGAAACAGATTGGCTACTCCCTTGACACCATACCTGTGGCTGATGGTTGGTGCTCTATGAGTCCCACCATGATGTATGTGTTTCATCCATGCCGTCCATCTATTTTTACATATCATATTAGGGCTTGATACCAAAAATGAGAGGGATATAAATCTCAGGTGGACCACACCACATGAAAACAATAGTGATTGGATATCCACCATTAAAACCCTCCTAAGGCCCACTGTACTTTTTATTTGACATCCAATCTGTTGATTAGGTCATACAGGCCCAGATGAAGGGAAAAAAAATATCAGATTGATCCAAAACTTTATATGGCCCCCGAAAGGTTTTTAATGGTCGACGCTCATTCAACACTGTTTCCTATAATGTGGTCCAGTGGAGATTGGGATATACCTCAATTTTTGTCTCATACCATAAAATGATATGGAAAAATAGATAGACGGCAGGGATGAAACACATACATCATGATGGGGCCCACAGAGCACCGACCACCTGCCCTTGGCGCTGGTGTCAGCGCGAGTAGCCAATCCATTTCCTGAGAGACAAGTCTCTCAGTGTCCTCTCTCACTCTCTGTCTCTCTCACTCTCGCGCACCCTCTCTCTCTCTCTCGGTCCTCTCTCTCTCGTGCACCCTCTCTCTCTATCTCTCGGTCCTCTCTCTCGCGCATCCTCTCTCTCTCTCTCTCTCTCTCTCTCTCTCTCTCTGTCTCTCTCGGTCCTCTCTCTCTCTCTCTCGCGCATCCTCTCTCTCCATCTCTCTCGGTCCTCTCTCACGCATCCTCTCCCTTCTCTCTGTCTCTCTCGCATTTCTCTCTCTCTCTCTCTCTCTCTCTCTCTCTCTCTCTCTCTCTCCCTCAGAGCTCGGGAACCCTATTTTCGGCGTGGACTCGTGATCGGGGCTCCAACTCAAACAGGAACTTGCTCTCTTCCTTTAAAGCTCGGTTGACCATGAGGTATCTCTCTCTCTCTCTCTCTCTCAATCTCTCTCAACCTCAATACTGATTGAAACGATTTAGGGATTTGGGGATTTAGGGATTTAGGGATTTGTGGATTTAGGGATTTGGGGATTTAAGGGATTTGGGGATTTGGGGATTTAGGGATTTGGGGATTTAGGGATTTAGGGACTTGAGGGCCACAGTTGATCAGGCTGGAGACCCAATCTCTCTCAATCTCTCTTGCTTAGAAACTGTTCGATGAAATGTCTGAATTTGTTTGTTTCAGAATATTCTTGCTATCCAAGAAATTTCACTGCAACAGAAAGCATCTGGATCTGCCATGCAGTTTTTTTTTTTTTTGGTTTCAGAGAGATTTCTGGAGCTCTTATTTCATGAAAATGATATGGATCTGATCATAGTTATGACATAACATATTGCTGGTTTGTGTAACCGTCTCCATGAAGATAATCCCCTTTTACTTGAGACATTCCATTATATATTTTTGGGCCAAGATCCAGGGCTGATTGCCAAAGCATCACATAAGGTCTCCAAGGTTTGTCCTCCCTTTCTTTCCCACGTCTTTCTGATGCATATGATAGATGAGTCATGAAGTAGATTACAGAGGAAATGAGTGATGCCCCATTGGTTTGATCTGGAAAATTTATTACAACTAACCTTTTTAAGTAATTGGATGATTCATATGGTTTGACTTGGAAAATTTATTATAACTAACCTTTTCAAGTAATTGGATGATTCATATGATCTGGTGACATTTGTTGTTTCATGTCTACTTGTTGAGGCAAGGCTGTTAACATTAAATGGTTTAGCCCACTACAAGAAAAATGATTATTAGGGGCGTTTTTAGCACAGGTGGCCACAAAAAACTGCCGCTGGAGATGAAATGAGGGGTGTTTTTACGTGGCCGCCCGTGTACAAGATGGCCACCGCCGCTGTTTTTTTTTTTTTTTTTATATAAAAAAAAAACTGAATTAAACCCCATTCGCGCGGCGCCCTATCCCCAAAATCCATCCCCATCCCACGCGGCGCCCTATCCCCAAAATCCATCCCGCCTCTTCTTCTCCCACCTCTTTTCTACCAAAACCCATCCCCAAAACCCTTTTTTCCCTCTCACTCTCCACATCTCTCTCTCTCCTTCTGTCTCTCTCGATCTCCCTCTCCCTCCAAGTGTGCCCCAAAACCCTCCTCTCCCTCTATCTCTCTCGATCTGCATCTCTGTCTCCCGACCCTCTCGATCTCCTTATCTCTCTTGATTTATCTCTCCCTCTCATATACGATCGTATGTATGGAATGGGATACGGCCCTGGGAAGGTTTTTGAAGATGAACCTCTCTCTCTCTATAAGATATATTCAATTTCAAGCAAGAAATTGGATTTTCTTCATCTCTGAAACTCGCACTCTCAAAGCTTCCTGCAAATGATACACGCATCAACAAGCCACATCCAGTTCATATGTCACCTCCTATCCTCTCTGTTTTTCTAGATTTCCCCGTTTCTCCTCTTCTCCCTCTCTCTTGATCGATTTCTCTTACTGATCGATTCAATTCATCGGTCGGTATAGGTTTTTTCCTCTGTCTGAGATCCAATCATGGAATTACTGCCAAACGACCCATCTTCTAAATACCGTTTTCTTCTTCTGAGAGCTAGAGATAGAGAGTGATTGAATTGGGTTTTTGAGATGGGTTCAAAAGATCAAAAGCAAGGCGGTGGATTCTTCTCCTCAATCGCATCCAAGCATCTCGAATTTCGGCGCTGCCATGCACAAATCTGTCAACGGGTATGGAAAAATCTTCTAAGCTCCAATCTCTCTTCTTTCTCTCTTTCTATGTACATGTTGTATGCATGTCTGTGAAAATTCAATCGAATCCTAGGGTTTTACTTTTTTCCGGAATTAGTTATGGTGGAAGGAAATATTGATTTTCGAGTGGGAATTCTCATTTGGTCCTTGCAGCAATTGGTAAAAGACAGTGATGAGAAGTTATGTGATTGAGTTTTTTTACTTCTTCAGGGAAGTTTATGGCAAATACTGCGAGGAGAGACTGAAGAGGCGATTCGTGGCACACCTACTGCCATGACACACGTGTGAGATCTGGGCTACCTACCCATCAGGTGATGGCCATTGCAAACATGCCCTCTCTCAAAATCAGGCCAGTCCACTCATTAGGTGGGCAACTGATTAGCGGTCTATATTCAAGGTACACATGGTGAACCTGATGAGTGTACCATCTTGATTTTTTGCCTGAACATGTTCACAGTAGCTGCCGAGTTTCCTAGATACCACACGTGCTGTGAGTGGCCTCTTCTATATCTCACAAAGAGTGGCTCAGGACTCATGAGAGGGTGATTGCTGTTTCTTTTCTTTTCTTTCTCCTCCTTCTACTTCTTTTTACAAGTACTAGATGGGGAATTATTACAGGGGATGTTTTCCGTGTCAGATTTTTTTTTCTATCCTATATTGTTAGAAAATTAGCCTATTAAGTAAGAAGCTTTATTTTACATGCCTAATTGAAAAGGGAAGCAAGGTTGGTTTTAGATTTCTTACAAAATAACCAGTGCCAAGAATCCATTTTGTGTATACATGTGTTGGAAAATGTTCTTACTGTGATATTCTTCAAATTGAAAAAAAAAAAAACCCAAAAAGGAAGAGGAACAGAAAGTGTTCTTTATGGTTATATGTTGATGATTACTTCTGCTATCATGGACTGTTCTTGTGATCTCATTTATTAATTAATAGAGGTTTACTACCCCATGCATGCTCTCCACACCTTAAACTGCAAAATGGATGAGGGAAGCAGGTTGTCACAGGCATGGAGGCTAATGCAGGGAAGCACTAACCACAGGAGATAAGATCAAGCACTTGAGCTAAGGCCAACTACAAGTTGTACCCTCAATCTGAAAATATCCCATACATTAACTAAATCTTATCAGATATTTGCTGCTTCTTGTTCAATAACAGAAGATTAGTTGGGTCCATGGGTTCTCTAATGGCTGGATGGGATTCACATGTTCAAGATCCTAAAGCTGGTAATTACACTTGACTATCTCGTTTTTATTTTTTATTTTTTATTAGGTGTCGTTTGGTTGCATGGATTTGGATTCTAACTTACTAGATTTTCAAACCTGAATTTTATATTTCTTTTTATAGTTGTGTTTGGCAGCCTAGATGTGGAATTGGGAACTTAATTATGGTCGTTAAAAAGAGGAGAGAGTGGTTTTATAATAGTTGAAAATGATTCAAAATCTAGGACTTTGCTACTGTTGACTTGCAAAGTAACTTGAAGCAGTTGTTTTTTTGTTATGTGTTTTTTGGATGGGGCTGACTGAACATGTTGATTTTTAAAGTGGACTGCCTTTGAAATTCCGGGGAAACTTAAAAACAAGTTTTATGATTTGTGACAAGAAAATGCCCTTTTCTTATAGTTTTAAAAACTTTTAAGGCAGGAACTTGTGCAGATAACTCACACTACAAAAAAAACCTGTTTTAGGGGCGTTTACATAATTAATATTTTGCATAATTAATATTTTGCATTTCTCAATCCCTCAAATGTTTCTCTTAATTAAGACAACAGTGGAATGTGCACATTCTACGTATAATAGATTCTGCACCTGTTGCCCATAGAAAATTTTTTAATGGAATGTGCACCTTCTACATATAGAAGTTACTACTAAATGCTTCAGCAGCCAGCCAGGTGCCAAATCCTAATGATGATTGTCCAATTGATACATAGTCCAACAAAAAAGAATGTAAGCAAAAAAATGTCTTGATGGATATTTGTTTTATCTATTCGCTTCGGTTTTGAATAGAACTTTGTTGTTGATAAAAAGAACACAAGCAATCGGTCACTGAGTGCTTCATCCATGGCCCTAAAAACCATTGCCAAAGATTTCATTTAGCTATAGATATAACCCACTACATGAGTTTAAGTGGCAATAAAGAATCATGCACCAGTTGTTAGATGTTATGAGCATTCCAAGTTCCTTAGGTGGATTAGATGCACTGCCATTGAATCATGTTTGAGATAACAATGGGGCTTCCCCATTTCTTACGGTGATTTTGGACTAGAAAAATGAGAAAACATCCCAGTTAATGGGGGCTCTATTTCGCACACATCTGAAGCCCTGCCTAGCGTCAATTATAGTTTTGGTGGTACAATGAGACTGCCAGAAGAGGACTTCCACGTAGCAGATTTCTTATCATTTAAAAGTGTAATAATACTTGTATGGTGAACTGTATACTATATAGCTTAAGGTGGTACTGTACAATTCTCAGATCAAGTATCTGTATGGTACACTTGGGCCTTCAGTTTCTACAAATGCAGTTTTACATGTATATTTTCAATTTTATTTTCTTAAATTTCTTATTTTTGTGACAATGCAGTTTGACAAAGAAAGTGTGAGCATTTTAACCCAAGTAAGTCCTGTACAATGGGTTGAAAGAATGATTTTTTTTTTCCTTCTCATTTTTTTTTCCTGTTTCTGTTCTTTCTTTTGTATTTGTTTTATTCCTCATATGAAGTCATGCCTAGTTTTATGTCTGTGGCTGGTTCCTCTGCTTACCAGGTCAACAGTTGGAGAAACACCGTAGAGAAAACATGGGTTCAGTTCGCTATTTTTTATTTTTACATAAATTGCTTTGGTAGTCCCATCCGTTAAGCATGGTTGTTCAATATTTTTCTTCATGCAGATTTTGTTCCTCTATCAGAAGGTGGCAAAAAGATATCTGCTGGTGCTGTGGCGGGCATTATAGCTTCTGCTTTGTTTCTTACTTTCTTGATTCTGGGTATTCTTTGGTGGAAAGGCTGCCTGAGACGAAAAGACACCATGGACCGAGGTAAGAAGAATTTAATTGCAGTCCTAAATCATCATCATCACAGCCTTGTCCTTAAAAAAAGTATGTCAACCATATAAACAAAGAAAAAGAAAAAGAAAAACAAGCATATACTATTCTGTTCTGCTTTACCTTTAAATTGGCAACTTGGTCGGATGAGGTATTCCTCCTTCCTTGATTCAAAGGCATATTTACATTCAGATGTATATTTTTACATTTTTTATGTTTATACTCTTAAATACAAAAATTATATGACTGTTATTCATCTTGCTGTGCTTGGAATTGGTTGCATCAAATTCCAGACTATTCACTGTATGATGTTGAGGGGCTTAAAATCTCATCACCATGCCCCAAAATCCCATTGATAGGACAATTTCAACCTTTTAATTTTTGGCCTACAAATACATGGTTGATAAGAGAAATACAGCAACAGTCCATATTCAGCTGAAAAGGTCCCCAGATTGGTAGCTCAGTTGGGAGATTATTGGGCCGAGGTCTATCCACAGAAGGATGCAGCAGAGTATGGATTGCCAAACCATGTGCGCTGCTTGCCAGAACGAAATCTCGCATATATTGTGGAAGGTGCAGGATGTGTATTCTGAATTCCTCTTTGCAGAATTTATTGAATTGAATGTATGTATTTTCGTTGTCTGGTTTTTACTCTTTTTAGATACCTAGCTGAATTGGTGACATATTCGATATGCTGATTATCAAGTCAAACAACTGCCTCATGGAAAATAATAAAACAAAATAAAATCAGAAAGTGAGCCAAATTTTTGGGATGTGGTGCATGAAGTAAAGCAACTTTATCTCATTCCAGGCACATGGCAATTGCTGATTGGTCCTTACTAGTTGTATTTTTATTTTTTTTTGGAGCAAAAGCTGGCTAGTGGTTTTCCAGTGTTCTTTTCAGGTTAATGGGAGTTTTGGATGGGCAAGGGAACTTTGGTCCCAATTTTACAATTCTTCCTTTATCTTATCGAGATACATGGTCATAGAAAGTTGTCCTTTATCATTACAATCACTAGCTATGCATGCCTTTTACCAAATGTGATCCACTTATTGGACATTTTTTTACAGGAATCTGACCATCCATGGACTCTAGATGTAGCAAGTATAAGTCATCTTATTTTTCTGTTAACTCATATAGATTATTGGTAGAGGTTATAATTATGCCCAAACACTTATTTTTAAGTACTTGAATTAGATTAAGTTGGACTTTGTGATGGTATATTATGTTTCCACTGAATGCACACCTTCAACATTTGTTCTTTGTGTTTCAGGAAATGACACCTAACGCGGAGATTAGTTCTACAAGATACACAAAAAGTGTTATTAAGTCCTATGCTGCACTGTCCTACGTTGAAGCTCAAGCAAGGATGGATGATAGGTGGTTTCATCAGCCATTTCTTTGTTTTCCAGCTGTTTCAGTTGGTGTTGTTAGTATTTTCTTCCATATGCTTGGTGGCCCTTTTGGAAATGATCAGATACTGCTGCATATTTCATGTTTTGTGTGAATTAATACACAACCATTTATTCTTGCTACTTCTGTTTGAGGTAACATAACAGTTTGGCATTAATGTCTTTCCAGGGTGCTACTCAAGAGCCACGACTGTCAATCTGCTGACGTGATATTGTTCGTGCATTAATGTCTCTGTTTGTGGCTTTTCACAGGCACATGGCAAGTAATTGGATGATTCATATGATATAGTAACATTTGTTGTTTCATGTCTACTTGTTGAGGCCAAGGCTTTTAAGATTAAATGGTTATAGCTTGATTGGGAAGTAATGGGATTTTGGTTGTTAAGCTATTAGCGGCTCTTACTTTTTTGGTTGGAGAGCATTTTGATTACAGTATATCTGCATCCAACATGACTGTTCATTTTCTGATACATATGTATCCCACCTTATATTTGATCACTTTGGTCTTTTTTCTTTTTTCTTTGGGTGAAATTGGGCAAGTTTGAGTTGAAGCTTATTGAGTTTGGAGTGTGTGGGAGAAATACCGAACAAGGCTACTGTGTTGAAATGCATTGAAGCAATTGAAAATGCTGCTTAGTTGTCCTGTTTAATCACCGTCAACTGCAGATTGAATTCATCTCATCCATTCGTCTTGTTTGTTTGCGGGATACATAGTTTTGCTAATTATGTGGACTTAACAATTTTAAGTAAATGGGTTGGGCTTGGATTGAGCCCTAGTCAACTTGTCCTACCCCTATAAGTTATCAATGGGTTGAGTTGCAAGGTTTGTCAGTTCATGAGTTGACTGTTTCTCCTCTTGTTGGTGAACTTGTGCTGTCTGAAAATATTATCTTTCTGAAACAGAACATTATTTACTTCGATCTTGCATCTAACTTCAAAATTTCTTTCTCCTTTTCTTGTTACTATCAGAATTTTCTATTCATACTTATCAAAGGAAAATAAAAAATATTTTTTCAGAGATGATGAAGCTCTTTAATGTTGGAAATGGCACATGACGCATGCCAGATCCTAAAACCTCCTATAATTGGCACTCAAGAGCCACCATTTCATAATACCACTTTTTATACATACATCATGTTGGAAATGCATGCAATCTTGACTTGGAATAGACATTACTTGGTGTCACCTTGAGTCACTCTATGATCATTCCACCAATCCAAACAGCTATGTAATTCAATCACCACCCTATATGGCCTTATGGAAGCAACAAGCACACAACATCTCTTTGTAAAAGAATTTAGAAACAAACCTGAAAACTAACGTTATCAAGTCACTTGACTAATTTTCAAGTCACTTGACATTGTTGGCATGGCCCACCCTTTGTTTGGTTGGAAGTGAGTCAGATGGTGACTCAAGGCATGTGGGAGCGTGACTCCATTCTTCTGCAGCTTCCACACTTCACAAAGGAGCTGGCGAAAAGGTGTGAAGAAAATCCAGGGAAGAGTATTGGAACAGTCTTTGATTTGATGGAGATGGAGAATGATGAATGGCATGAGCTGCTCCAGATATCAGAGTCACAGCTGCAGGACATCATCCACTTTTGTAACCGCTTTCCTAACATTGATTTGGTGTACGAGGAGCTGGATAGTGATGATGTGAGGCCCGGGGAAAATGTTACCTTACAGGTCACCCTTGAGCGAGACTTTGAGGGGTGCTCAGAGGTTGGACCAGTTGATGCACCCAGATACCCGAAAGCCAAAGAAGAGGGGTGGTGGCTTGTGGTTGGTGACAGCAAAAGCCAGCAGCTGTTGGCGATAAAGAGGGTGTCACTGCAATGGAGGGCAAAAGTCAAGCTCGACTTCACTGCTTCTGCAGAAGTTGGAAAGAAGTCATATATGTTGTATATTATGTGTGATTCGTATCTAGGATGTGACCAGGAATACAGTTTTACAATTGATGTCAGAGACGCAGCAGAAGGTGATTGAGATGGGAGAGTGATGCCATGACAGCCTTTTGATCCTGGGCGATGAGGGCATGCTTGATGTACAAAGTGGGCCTCTGTTTATCTGCTGATTTTGCACTTATGTTCTGGTATTATCTCTTTCCATATGCCGTTTTTTTCCTTGCATCAGGTAAACACTGTTTCTGACGTTGCTTTCGATAACTATTTACAAATCTGAATCTCCTTGGACTATACTAAGTCCTATATTTACGTATTTGATATTCAGGAGACGACTGCATCTCCATCGTCAATGGTACCTCAAATCTGAAGATGAAGAACATTGATTGCAGATCAGGACATGGAATCAGGTAAGCCTTCGTAATGTTTATTTGCCATCGAACTGTTGATGAAGTATCACGAACATGGATGAGGGGAAAAAGTAAATATCAGCTCAATCCAAAACTTTAATTGCCCATTTATGGACAATCACCGCAGTTTCCCTAAGGTATGGTCCACCTTAAGGGCCTGTTTGGCCAGTTGTATTGGAAAGGATTAGGTGGGATGGAATTGCATCTGGTCATGTGCCAATTCCACTCATGTGCCAATTCAACAAAGTGATCTCAAAAAATAGATGGACGGGGTGAATATAATACATACATCATGTAGGGATATAGAACTTTGCTACGTCAACACCTCAACACACGGTGAGGCCACAGAATCCGTCCAATCCGGGAACCAGCTGTGTGAGTGAGACCCTGACCGTAGGGCCACCTTGCTGCATGCATGCATTATATATCCACACCATCCATCTGTTTGCCAGATTATTTTAGGGCCTGAACCTGAAAATGAAACAGATACAAATTTCAGGTGGACCACACCACATGAAACAGTGGTTACTAACCATTAAAAATTTTTTCAGGCCAAAAAAAAATGTATATAAGACCGAGATGATATTTATTTTTTCTTTCATCTCTAATTTCTGTGGAACTTTTTAACAGATTGGATGGTAAACAACCATTAGGCACTAAAAAGTTTTTAATAACAACTGCTATTTCATGCTGTGTAGTTCATCTAAAGTTTTTATCTTCATCATTTTTTGTGCCATGTCATAAAATAAGTTTTCAAAATAGACTGACCTGTTCATATACAATGCATGCATCAAAGTGGGCCCTACAGTCAGGTTATCACTCACATTGCTGGTTTGCCAAGCTCGGAACAAGCTAGGGATCTAAGGGCCCATCATGATGTATGGGTTTTATCCACACAGTCCATCCATTTTTGCACATTATTTTAGGAGTATGACAAAAACTTAAGTGGATCTAAGGTTCAAGTGAACCACACAATAGAAAGTGGCTGTTATAATGATTCGCACCATAGAAACCATCAGTGGGCCCACCAAGATGTTTATTTTCCATCCAACCTATTCATAAGGTCACACACACCTGGATGAAGGCAAAAATGCAAACATCAGATTGTCCCAAAACTTTTATAACCCCCAACACATTCTCAACAGTAGGTGTTTTATTCCCACCATGTTTTTCACCAGAGCCTTGAATCTACTTCATTTTTAAGCTTATACACTAAAATAATATGGTACAGTGGTTGAACAGAGTGATGGTTGAACCTTATTCCTTGGTGTTTCTGGCGTCATCCAAAGCATTATTTATAGGGAAATTTCCACACTGCCTATCTGTTTTTCCAGCTCACCATAGGGCATGGCCCAAAAATGAGAGAGATCCAATGCTCAGAGTGAGCCCCATGATAGCCCCAAAATATTTTTACAACCCTTATGCGTTGCCCTTGATGTTGACCTCATTTTTGGGCCCATTCCATAGAATGAGCTGTCAAAACTGATGGACCTGGTAAATTTCTCACAAGCATCCCATGCCCCATGAATTTTTCAACTGTAGACGTTTAATCCCCACTATTTCCTATCACGTGGCCCGGTTGAGCTTTGGATCTACTCTTTTTCTTTTTAATATGCCATCAATAGTACATGGCAGCAACCATGAGATCATTGGTCTAGAGAATTGTACAGAATTGGTATAAAGATGGCATGCTTGACACCTACTGCTCCCACTAGCAGAAATATAGAAACAAGGGATACAAGTCCTAGTGAGTGAAATTTCCTATTATTATCCATCCATGGTTAAATTAGCCATATAAACAGGTTGGATTATCCCACAAGCATGATACATATACAGTTTGATAAGTGCATGTGTATAGACCAATGCACTACACCAACCACCTAAATCCACTTCCCTCATTCTTTATGATGGCTCTAGCCAGGCGTTGGTTGCCTTTCCTACGGACAATGGAAGCGGATTGCGTCCGACCCCATCTCGTCTCTAGCAAGGAATGGGAATATCCGCACTCACCGTGAAGGTTTCAATGGTATGTGTCATTATTCTCATTGTTTGCTTCGGCGTGAGTTAGATATGCTTCAATTTTGGGCTCAACAGGACAAAAACAGGGAAGAAGAGATCGAGAGAAGGGGTCGAAGGCGGTTACATGGGTTGAGGTGCTAATCAAAGGCGGTTACATGGGTTGAGGTGCTGATCGAGCTGAGAGTGGATTCGTAGTCCAGCAACCTTGCTGGACGCAACAGCAGGAAAGGAAGAAAAAGAAAGAGAAACGAATAAAGAAAGAGGAAGAAAGAAAGAGAAGGAAAAAGAAAGAAAAGAAAGAAGGAGAGAGGGAGAGAGAAAGTGAGTTGTGGACAAGTGAGTTGGGGATATCAGAGGTTTATGGAGGGAATACGGTTCAACTCAAGTTGACCCAACTTGGTGCAGCCCTTCTTAATATATCATTATGTATCCATTTGTCAGCTCATTTTAGGGGATAGCCCAAAAATAAAAAAGATCTAAAATCTATGGGGGCCACACTATATGAAATAATGGTGATTGACGATTAACAACTTATTTTATAAAAGTTTTGGATCAAGCTAATATTTATTTATTCCTTCATCCAAGTTTTGTTAGAAGTTAAATTCGAATATTTCATGTGGCGTGGTCCACTTGAGCATTGTATATGCTTTGTTTTTGGGCTCAAGCCATAAAATTATCTGGAAAATGGATGGATAGAGTGGATAAAATACATAAATCATGGTGGGCCTCACAGAGTTTACTCAGTATGCTAATGGTAGAGTTACTCACTACGCAATCCTCTTCTGTGTTAGGACAATTTTCCAAAACTCACGCAAATCCAAAACTACTTTTTTTTTTTTTTTTTTGGGTTAGCTTGTTAGTACACACCCGTGTCAGTACATTAAAAACTTAGGTTCATCAGGTACAAGCCACTATATGGCTTTCCTTGTGCTGAATTCAGGTCCATCCATATTGAGTTGCATGCTAGTTAATGCTTCTGTAAAAAGGCTCATATTGAGTTGCATGCTATGATGCTTATGATGCAGTTTTATCCTTGAAGAAAAAGGGAAGAAAAATCTGTCCACATATTTATATATATAAAAAAATCCATAGCTATTCTCCTCCATCTGCTAGTTACAGGTATTTATTGGTTCTTTTTATTTTATATCAAATTTGTTTTTGGTTATTTTATTTTATTTTGTAAACTTTTGTCTTTGCATTGGTAACAGAGGGGGGCTTTGCTGCTTCATATGGGGATGGATATGGACTTCATTCGGTATGGTTGTTTTTGCAGGAAATATTTATGACTGAAAATTTAATTTTAGATAGTGTAACTCAGATTATGAGTGTATATATTGTTTTATTACCTGACCTCTATGCATGGCAGGGTGGTGCTGACAAAGGTCCTCTATATGCATGAGTTCTGGTTCTTGGGGTGCATTTGAGAAGTCTTGCCTCGGGCGTCGCTGAAGTCCGTTGATTTTTTCTTTTTTCCTTTTTTCCTTCTGCTTTTCCTTGTGTCTCAATCTGTAAATTTTTTGTCCATTATGTAACCTTTCATTCTCAGGTCCCCTGTAAATGAGGTTGGTTGTAAATGATTAACAGGTTGTGTTTGAATGCTAATTTAAGCCTGTAAAGGTCTTTTGATTAAGAAGATTCAGCCTAGCAGAATTTTTAATTGTTTCTATTATTTTTTCTTTTACACTATAAATGGTTTAAAGGCATTTTTTAATCTCTTATTAGCATACGTTACAACTTTTTACCAGCGGTTTTTATTAGCGGCGTTTAGTACAAAATTTACTTGCGTTCCTCGTATCCTTTTTACCAGCGATTAGTATTTTTCCGGTGGCTTGAAACTTTTTAGCGGCGCTTTTATGATTTATAGCGGCGCTTTTACAGTTGTTTGCGGCACTCAACAGAGTCGCCGCTAAATGGTCCAAAGCGCCGCTATAGCAGCGGCCGCTAAAAGAGACGAACGCCGGTAAATGACGCAGCGACGCCCCCCTTTTGCGGCAGCCGCCCGACCGCCGGTAATTCTTATACCGGCAGTTTTTTGGACTTTTAGGGGCGGTTTTGACCGTCTGTAATTCCTATTTTTCTTGTAGTGGCCCATGTCTACTACAAACCATGGGCTAAACTCATCCACTTCTCACCGGCTTTTATAGTCACTCTAAAGACCCAACCACCCTTTCAGATGGCCTAGTCTCATTGCTATTGAGCAGTTACTCTCCATATTCAACAACCCAACTAATGCAATGCTCTCCAACTAAGGACCCGATACACATTTCTATGCCATTGATGTCACCACTCTCCAGTAGTTTTGTCCAAACTGTATGATTCACTATATGAATCCATATCGTATTGCATGGGCGTACATCATGGTGTGCCATAACAGCGTTACATAATAGTAATGGTGGAAACTGTTAAGCGTTGAAAAAAGACCCATAATGGCCATAATGGTCCTTTATGAGGCTGATACAAGTTTTCTTTTCAGGTTTTCAAGAAAAGAAAAAGAAAAAGAACAGCTTAACATCCATTACAAACAGTGTATACTGCGAAATGATGGTGGTCATAACCATTACAGTTACGAAATCAAATTATTACCATTACCTTGGTGTATATTAAAATTATACACCCAAATCACAAATCTTAAATAATCGTACAATTATTGTATGAATCATATCGAATCGTACGAGTATTGTATGAGATCGTATGATTATCGTAGAATCACATAAGTGGACCCAAAATTACATAAATAATCAAAATGTTTAGTTTTTATTCATTTTTCCCTTTCTTCTTTTTATCCTTTTGCTTATAAAACATGAAAAAGACCCTCCCCTATGCTTATTCAATTTTTCTTCTACCTTTATACCCATTTTCTCTTCTTTTTCTTACCCCTTCTACCATTTCACACATGCTACATATACTGTTTGCATGTTCTCAATTGATAATATCATGATATGCAATTACTTTTCTTGGTGTATATTGATGGGAAATGGATTATTGATGAGTTCTTAATTTTTTTGATTTATTTGTATTCTTTTCAACTTTTTTAAAGAAATCAGAGGGAAAAAAAAATTCTTATAATTTATTATACGATTTGTGATTCGATACTATTTGACTCGTCTTATGTGACATGCGATATGATAACAATTTTGACAGCATTGCTCTCAAGAACTGTAGATTTAACCAATGTTTTAAATATCCAAGATATCAGCCGATATATCCCACGAGATATCTTGTATCCCACCTGTGCGATACGAAATGCATAGGTAATGTGTGCTTCAACAAGTAGACATGAAAAATAAAAATAACTTAGTGCTATTTTTTAAGCTAACACAATGCCTAGAATGGCCCCACTTGCACATTATTAATTAGAAAAGATGTTCAAATTGTAGAAGAAATGATTAAGGTGAATTTCAAATTTTAGATATTTCTACTTATAGATAGTTTTCTATCTAATTTCCAAGTTGTAATTGATACATCTTATTAATTGCCTTCATCATGTGAAAATTTTGACATTGTTTTTTTCTCTTTCTGGGTTGTCTTCTAACAGGAAATGTCTTTTGGATGGAAACTTTTTGTAAATATACATCTCTACCTGCTTCACTTTAAGGAATGTTTCATACAGTTTAAATTTACAGTTTTCCATGGCATTAATATTTTTGGTGTTTCATGATGCTTTCTAAGCATTATCTTTGATCAGGTTATCTTTGTGAATGATTCACGCTAATACCATGTCTATGTTCTTCATATGTTGTTGAAATTGAAGCAGCAAGCAATTATCCATTTACTCCTTTAGCTAAACAGATTGCTAGTTCATGTGGTTTTGCCTTTTACTTTTTTACTTTATAATTCAATTGTATTCATTTAGGTTTCTTTTCTTGAAAAGGAATTATGGAAATTGTAACAGTTAAGTTCCTACTTTTTTACTTTATAATTCATCATTGTTATGAATGTTTTTCTTTGAACAAGAGAAAAGCATCATTGGAGATTTTCAATGATATTTTGGTATGGCTACCATCGTCCTGTTTGTTCCTTCTAACTGAATTTATCATATCAGCAATCTCCTGAGAAAACCATTTCCAAATTTGAATTTCTTAAGAAGAAATTTTATATTGAAAGAAGCTTAGATGAGTTTTTTCATTGGAATGAGCAAGGAATAGGAGGAGACAGATTTTAAGATGAATTAGTCTTCTTATATATATATATATATATATATATATATATATATATATATATATATATATATATATATATATAACTCAAGGTTTTCTATTAGCATTTTTCACCAGTGAGGAAATAACTGAATTTATCGTATGTAACATGCATGCAGGTAATGTGTGCTTGCAAGTGCCCCACACATGCCAACATGGGACACGTGTGTGAGTCTAGGTGACTCATTAAGCAAGTCTAATGAACAGCTCAGATAATGCATCCATGCTGGCACCACAGTCACTTGTAACCATTGCATCTCTTCTTGACTGTCCTCTTGCAGGCTATAAAGTTGAATGTTATGATTGTCCTATCAAGGAGATATTCAATGCTTGGTCCATCTATTATGGGTCCAACAGACTGATGGTGGCCCCACCGGTAGATAGCCTTGGTTGAAACACATGAGGATTCTTGAAGTTGACTTATTTTTCCTTCTGCTGCCTCTAACTTCTTGTTTTTCTCTTCACTTGCACGTTGTGCTTCAGCAAATTTACTCTTGAAATCATCAACACTTTCTGTTTCTGACTGTAACGCCCTCTATGGAGGCATAAAGTGATGATCAACATTACAAAGTAAAGATGCCACAAGTCCCATGCAACCATGTCAGTAAAATCATTACTTGTTGAAAAAGGCATCTTTGATAAAGAAAACACATAGATATGTTGTGATTTTATTTTTTTGTTGTCATTTTTTTATGTTATATATATATATATTTATGTTATATGAGTTCTGGCTTGATCATGATTTCTCAATTTTTGTGTTATTGAATAGATAATAGCACTAACCTACACCATAGCTGTATAACTCGCAAGCATCATTGGTTGGCCACGTCATACAGGTGTTATAGTTGGGATGGGACAGAAAGATGCTCGTGTTGGTGATGAGGCCCAGTCCAAGAGAGGTATTCTCACTTTGAAGTATCCCATTGAGCATGGGACTGTAATTGGGATGACATGGAGAAGATCTGTCATCAAGCTGATATTTTTTGTTTCCACTTCTTCCAGGTATATTTGACCTTATCAATAGGTTGGATGGCAAATAAACATTACAGAAATATCTCCTTTTTTGCTTTTTGTAAAAGTAATTCATATTTTTGCAAGTAGAGATCCCCTTCATCAAGCATGAATGTTACATTCTTATAAATTAAGAAATCTGGATCTAACTTATTTTGACATGTATGTTTGTATTTCTTCTTTTTCTTCTTTTGGCATAAATCTAGATCTAACTTATTTTCTTGTTCAGTCCCTGCACATCTGCATGCATACACATAATATGCTTTATATTGCATTGATAGGTAATAATGATCTCAGGCACTTGAAAAAAATGATTTGCAGTTTAAGTGGCAAATCAAGACACATTTATTTGAATAGCTAGTAATGTTTTCTACACTCAACTAGAAAATTCTTGGTAAATGATGATTTAAAGGGAGATCTATATGAATCAGATTCTTGATCCTGATCTTAACTTGTTTCCTTGCTAAGTCACACACAGCTGCTTGCATGACTAATCTTCACCATGGCAGACAATGCAATATCAAAGCCATCCATCAGGTTGGTCCAGCTGTTAAGATGTTCTCACCCCAAAAATCAGGCTGAAGGAGTAGAGCATGCATACCATCCTAACAGTGAGCAGTGCATAGGCTGGCTTCCATTATGAAAATGATCATATACAAAAAAATCACCTTTTGGATGGACCTAATGTTGTATACAAATGGCATGCTGGCATGGGTGGTCTAGGTGGACAGTAGGACTATTGAGGTGGATGTTAATTTTCTTCTTTATGTATATGTGTTTCTTTTCATAGGCAAGTGTGCACATGTGTATATTTTTTTCACAATGTTTTAGTTAAACAACTTTGACATTTTTTTCAAGCATTTTTCTTAAGATTTTCTATAAGTTCTTAATTCTAATGCCGTGATTGAGAATGGATTTCTAAATTTTCAATATTTTCTCATGTTTTCAGGTTGAAACTAGTAAAGTATTTTTGCAAGATACTAGCATCGTCTCTCCATACTCTATTTTGCTATTCGGTGGTCTCATTAACATTCAACACCAGGTTTCCTATCACAGCCTTCTTTATTCATTACACTGCAAAAGCCTATAGTTGCTTCTCTTGTTGAATACTTATAAAATAAATATCATGGTAGTTTACATTGTCTATTGGGCAATGGATTTATCCAACTTCAACTTCCATCCATGATGTTTGGTTGGTTAACTTTTGAAGAATACATACTGTTCAAATGAGTCAAGTACATGATATAGACTTACAATCTCGAATGGAAAATTTTCCCATGGTACAAGTGCATGGAAAACTTTCCACATATCAACTTGCATTTGGATCAGTTGGCCTCCACATCACCCATCTGGACTGTCCATTAGGAAAACATTTCCACAACATCAATCCAACTTTGACATGTATGAGAATATGAAAGTATTACAGCACAGGAAACAGTTTGATTGAACATCTACCATTGAAAATTTTTTGGAGGCCAAAGAAGTTTTGGATCAAGCTGATGTTTGTGCTTTCTCTTCATCCATGTCTTTGTGATCATCTTAACAGGTTGGATGACAAATAAAAATTACTTTAGACCCTAAGAAGGTTTCAACAGTGGAAATCTGGATTTTCTTATTAGTAAATTTTAACTGAACTCATTCTTTTGAAAAATAGAAAAAATAGGAATATTAGTAAATATAGATTTTCTTATTAAGAAGAAAATGGAAGATGGATTGAAAAAACATAAAAGAGTTTTACAGAAATTATTTGTTCCAAACAGGACATTTATCAAAGGAGCACTATTAGATGATATTTAAGATTTTCATTATAAATAGATTAAGAGCCAATGACAATTATAAGTAGACTTGCAGCCAAAAATAAAGAATTTAATTTTTTTCAAAACATGGAAAGACTAATCAGTCCTACTTCTTGTAACTTCAGCCACTGCTTCAAATGGAGGGACTGCACAAAGATTTGGTTAGGGAGACTACTGATGGTGAACTAGCAGCTGCAACAAATATGAGAGTTACAAAGGTGAAAAGAAACATAAGTCAGTCGGTAAGATAAGATGCATGATTTTCCTTTTCAATTGTTAGTCATAAATTGACAATACTTGTTTCAATTTTCTTGGATGGATGATGAATGTATTTGAGAATGTAAATGAAAATAAAAAACTTATAATATATATATATATATGTTATTAATGGAGGATAACTTGTTTAGGGGGATATGAAATTCTTGTAGCTTATGGTATGGTGCCCCATATTGGTTATATGTTACTAGTATGTAGTAGATAATACTAGGTTCAATAGTAGATAATACTAGAAAATCCCTAAACCTAAACCTACACCTAATCCTAATCTACTCCTTAACCTGAATCCAAACCTAAACCTATACTTATAACCTAAAACTATTCTCAAATCCTAAAACTTATAACCTAAACCCGAATCCAAACCCGAACCTGAATTCCTAAACCTTAACCTAAACATATAACCTATAACCTATAACCTAAGCCTATACCTAAACCTAAAACCTAAAGCTAAAGCTAAACCTATAACTTAAACCTAAACTCAAATCCCTAAACCTTAACCTAAACCTAAACTTAAACTTATAACCTTAACCTAAACCTATTCTCAAATCCCAAAACCTATAACCTTAACCTTAACCTAAACCTATAACCCAAACTCAATTCCCTAAACCTAAACCTAAACCTATAACCCTAACCTAAACATAAAACCTAAACCTAAACCTAATCCTAATCACAACTCCCTAACCTAAACCTAAACCAAAACTTGAAAACCAAAAACTAAACCCGAACCTGAACCCGATCCCGATTTCCTAAACCTAAACTTATGACCTTAACCTTAACCTATTTTCAAATCCCAAAACCTATAACCTAAACCTAAACCTTAACCTAAACCTATAACCTATAACCTAAACCAAAACCAAAACATATAACCTAAACCCGAACCCATTCTCAAATCCCAAAACCTATAACCTAAACCTAAACCTTAACCTATGACCTATAACCTAAACCAAAACCTATAACCTAAACCAAAACTAAAACTTGAAAACTAAAAACTAAACCCGAACCCGAACCCGATCCCGATTTCCTAAACCTAAACTTATGACCTTAACCTTAACCTATTCTCAAATCCCAAAACCTATAGCCTAAACCTAAACCTTAACCTAAACCTATAACCTATAACCTAAACCAAAACCAAAACCTATAACCTAAACCCGAACCCATTCTCAAATCCCAAAACCTATAACCAAAACCTAAACCTTAACCTATGACCTATAACCTAAACCAAAACCTATAACCTAAACCAAAATTAAAACCTATAACCTTAACCCAAACTCGAACCCAAACCCGAATTCCCAAGCCTTAACCTAAACATATAACCTATAACTTATAACTTAAGCCTATACCCAAACCTATAACCTTACTTATAACCTAAAACTATTCTCAAATGCTTAAACCTTAACCTATAACCTAACCTAAACTTATACTTATAACCTAAAACTATTCCCAAATCCCAAAACCTATAACCTTAACCTAACCTTTCCCTAAACCTATAACCTAAACTCAATTCCCTAAACATAAACCTATAACCTAAACCTAAATATAAACCTATAAGCTTAACTCAAATCCCTAAACCTTAACCTATAACCCAACCTAAACCTATACTCATAACCTAAAACTATTCTCAAATCCCAAAACCTATAACCTAAACCCGAATAAAAACCTGAACTCGAACCCGAATTCCTAAACCTTAACCTAAACATATAACCTATAACCTATAACCTAAGCCTATAACTTAAACCTAAACCTAAACCTAAACCTATAACCTAATCCTAAACCTATAACCTAAACTCAAATCCTTAGACCTTAACCTAAACCTAAAACCTAAACCTAAACCTATAACCTTAACTCAAATCAAACCTTAACCTATAACCCAACCTAAACCTATTTATAACCTAAAACTATTCTCAAATCCCAAAACCTATAACCTAAAGTCGAATCCAAACCCGAATTCCTAAACCTTAACCTAAGCATATAACCTATAACTTAAGCCTATACCTAAACCTAAAACCTTACTTATAACCTAAAACTAAAATCCTTAAACCTAAACCTTAACCTATAACCTATAACCTAAACTTATAACCTATAACCTAACCTAAACCTAAAACCTAAACCTTAACCAATAACCTAAAACCTAAACCTAAACCTAAAACCTAAATGTATTCTCAAATCCCTAAACCTAAACCTACACCTAATCCTAATCTCAACTCCCTAACCTAAACCTAAACTTGAAAACCCAAACCTAAACCCGAACCCAAACCCGATTTCCTAAACCTAAACCTTAACCTATTCTCAAATCCCTAAGCCTAAACCTACACCTAATCCTAATCTCAACTCCCTAACCTAAACCTAAACCTAACTTGAAAACCCAAACCTAAACCCGATCCCGAACCCGATTTCGTAAACCTAAACCTTAACCTATTCTCTATTCCTTAAACCTTAACCTATAACCTAAACCTAAACCTATAACCTACACTTATAACCTAAACCTAAACCTATAACCTAAACCTAAGCCTAAAACCTAAACCTATGACCTAAAACCTAAATGTATTCTCAAATCCCTAAACCTAAACCTACACCTAATCCTAATCTCAACTCCCTAACCTAAACCTAAACCAACACTTATAACCTAAACCTAAACCTATAACCTAAACCTAAGCCTAAACCTAAACCAATGACCTAAAACCTAAATGTATTCTCAAATCCCTAAACCTACACCTAATCCTAATCTCAACTCCCTAACCTAAACCTAAACCTAAACTTGAAAACCCAAACCTAAACCCGATCCCAAACCCGAACCCGATTTCCTAAACCTAAACCTTAACCTATTCTCACTTCCCTAAACCTATAACTTATAACCTAAACCTTAACGTAAACCTAAACTTCAACCTTAACCTAAACCTTAACCTAAACCTATAACCTAAACTCAATTCCCTAAACCTAAACCTATAAGCTTAACTCAAATCCCTAAACCTTAACCAATAACCCAACCTAAACCTATACTCATAACCTAAAACTATTCTCAAATCCTAAAACCTATAACCTAAACTCGAACACGAATTCTAAACCTTAACCTAAACATATAACCTATAACCTATAACCTAAGCCTATAACTTAAACCTAAACATAAACCTATAACCTAATCTTAAACCTATAACCTAAACTCAAATCCCTAGACCTTAACCTAAACCTATAACCTTAACTCAAATCTGTAAACCTTAACCTATAACCCAACCTAAACCTATTTATAACCTAAAACTATTCTCAAATCCCAAAACCTATAACCTAAAGTCGAATCCAAACCCGAACCCGAATTCCTAAACCTTAACCTAAACATATAACCTATAACCTATAACTTAAGCCTATACCAAAACCTAAAACCTTACTTATAACCTAAAACTATTCTCAAATCCTTAAACATAAACCTTAACCTATAACCTATAACCTAACCTAAACCTAAAACCTAAACATTAACCAAAAACCTAAAACCTAAACCTAAACCTAAAACCTAAATGTATTCTCAAATCCCTAAACCTAAACCTACACCTAATCCTAATCTCAACTCCCTAACCTAAACCTAAACCTAAACTTGAAAACCCAAACCTAAACCCGATCCCGAACCTGAACCCAATTTCCTAAACCTAAACCTTATCCTATTCTCAAATCCCTAAACCTAAACCTACACCTAATCCTAATCTCAACTCCCTAACCTAAACCTAAACCTAAGCCTAAACTTGAAAACCCAAACCTAAACCCAATCCCGAACCCGAACCCGAATTCTTAAACCTAACCTTAACCTATTCTCAAATCCCTAAACCTACACCTACACCAAATCCTAATCTCAACTCCCTAACCTAAACCTAAACTTAAACTTGAAAACCCAAACCTAAACCCGATCCCAAACCCGAACCCGATTTCCTAAACCTAAACCTTAACCTATTCTCAATTCCCTAAACCTATAGCTTATAACCTAAACCTTAACCTAAACCTAAACCTAAACCTTAACCTATTCTCAAATTCCTAAACCTACACCTACACCTAATCCTAATCTAAACTCTCTAACCTAAACCTAAACCTAAACTTGAAAACCCAAACCTAAACCCGATCCCGAACCCGAACCCGATTTCCTAAACCTAAACCTTAACCTATTCTCAAATCCTTAAACCTAAACCTACACCTAATCCTAATCTAAACTCCCTAACCTAAACCTAAACCGAAACCGAAACTTGAAAACCCAAACCTAAACCCAATCCCGAACCCGAACCCGAATTCTTAAACCTAAACCTTAACCTATTCTCAAATCCCTAAACCTACACCTACACCTAATCATGATCTCAACTCCCTAACCTAAACCTAAACCTAAACCTAAACCTAAACTTGAAAACCCAAACCTAAACCCGATCCCGAATTCGAACCCGATTTCCTAAACCTAAACCTTAACCTATTCTAAATTCCCTAAACCTATAGCTTATAACCTAACCTAAACCTAAACTTATTTATATATATTATGCGTGGATGAATGTAATGTGGATAAGATTGTTTGTGTTTGAATGGATGTAGTTTATGTTTGGATGGATTTATGTAGTTTGGGTTTAGATGGATGTGACTGTGATTGTGAATGTGATGAAATATACTGTATAACGGGTGTATATCAGGAAGAAGACTGTAACAGGTCAAATTTGAAGAGTCCTTTAAGGGTCATAAGAGACGGCCCATAGCAGACCTTTGAAAGGACGGTCCATGACCGTCCTTTTAAAGGACGGTCTATAACCGTCCTTCGAAGGCTCATACGAGACGGTCCATGATAGTCCTTTTTAAGGACGGTCTATGGCCATCCTTTGAAGGCTCATACGAGACGGTCCATCACAGTCCTTTTTAAGGATAATCCATGACAGTCCTTTTAAAGGACGGTCCATGGCCGTCCTTTTTGGGCTCAAAAGAGACGGTCTATGACAGTCCATTTTAAGGACGGTCCATGACCGTCTTTTTTTAGGACGGTCCATGACCGTCTTTTTTTCATCAATAAGAATGACGGTTTTCAATCGTCCTTTAAGTAATAGGACATGTCAAAATTTGACTGCCTATGTGACGGTCCACGACCGTCCTTTTTGGTCATTTGAGATGGTTTTGGACTGTCCTTTTTTCCCTGTTTTGGCGTAGTGTGATATATATGTTTTATTTATTTCGTCGACTGTTTGGACGGTGGGGCCCATCATGATGTGGGTGTTGTCTCCATACCATCCAACCATTTTGAGATATCATTTTATGGTACGAGGTAAAGAATGAGTCAG
This sequence comes from Magnolia changhungtana, assembly GCA_030180095.1. Lineage (NCBI taxonomy): Eukaryota > Viridiplantae > Streptophyta > Magnoliopsida > Magnoliales > Magnoliaceae > Magnolia > Magnolia changhungtana. The sequence continues at coordinate 496,096 of JASAUF010000232.1, read as the reverse complement.
AACTAAATTTCAAGTGGGCCCCACCATCTAAATAGTGGACAGTGACATCCACCGTTCAAAATTTTTAAGGGCCACAGTAGTTTCTAATTAAGCTGATATTTCATCTACCTTTATGTTAATTTATGAATAGGTTGGATCTCAAAATACATCACGGTGGGCCACACCGTGCAATCCATCCGTGGTATGGTCCAGATGATCTTTCGACTTGATATATTGAGGGTCATGTGCAGGGCCCACTTGTTATGTAATTGTGGCCTATTTGATAAGGCCCATAGTGATATTTCTGGCCCATTTGGTAAGGCCCATTGTGATATGTATTAAGCCCATTGGTGCGTGTCACGCCCCAAACTCAGAAACTGGGCTCACAAAATTCTCGATCGCCGAATCCGGCGCCGACAGCCTCCGTAGTGCCCCATTCTCGGATCCCGACATTTACATGCCAGATTCCGATCCTGAGATCCTACAAGGAGGATTTTCAGTAAGAATTTTTTTATTTTTTTTGGTAAGGGAGTATAACCACAAGCATAACCAAGTCACAAAACAACGTCACCACACATCCACTATATTAAAAACTTTTTAAGTACAATGCGAAAAGGGAAATACAGGATGATCAAAAGCTCTAAAAGAATCCGACACGCACTCCTGCCTCAGCGCTGCTACTGTCCAATGCTACCTGCACGTAACGGTCGTGCATAAGCTTACAAAAGCTTAGAGGGTGGTGTAAGTGTATGCACGAGGCAAGCGCTAAGTGTACAATAGCAGAGTAATGCAGAAATATGCGATAAGTCCATGAATGCGGTAAGTCCATGAATGCTATCAGCTGTACCAAAGCTATGTAATGCAAGGCATGAATGCTATAGGCCATACCAAGGCCATGCGATGCAAAACCTATGTAGCCAAATGTCATATGCGAGATGCAATACAAGCATGTCAGTACTCATCAAGTACACATATCAGTACAGTTCCTTTCTGGATATCACCGGGGTCTAATACACCTCACACTGACTGTCTCCTCCCTAACTACACAGTCAAGCAAGTGGAAGAGACCACACTATCCGCCTGACCAGTAGTCTGCCAATACCTACCCAGCTCGTCTATAGCGGACACATTTGCGAGTTGATCAAACTCAGCCTAGCTTATAGCCCCCTCACTCGGGCGGATAAGGCCACACCCCCTTCCAACTGACCATGACACAGTGGGAGATGCAGCCTACTGGTATTCGGCACTCTGGCGCTCGTGTATCCACTCGGTCTAGACGTTGGAGCATCCCCTGGTACCAAAAAGGTTTTGAGACTTTCACCGAAGGACATCCTAAGTGCCCACACTGCTAGAACAAAGTATTGATACGACCATCCACGATGTGCCAGTGGAGGCCACGGCCCTTATGTCGCTAGGGCGTACAGTGATCATGACACACAATGCAAAATGCATGAGTCACACCGTCAAATCATGCAGTAATCCAGTGCATACCGCGTGATCATGTGGGGCACTCCGTCTCATCAGGAGTCCCGTAAATGTCTCAGCCTAACCGGCTTATGCTATGATCAAACATCCCTCACATCAAGCATACAGATGATGCGTATGGGTGTGAGTCATAGAGTTACACTAAGCATGCTATAAGATGATGAACTATCCTCATACGAAGGTGGGCTTAGATGACCTACGAACAATAAGCACGGGCCTATAAATGAGCCTAGGGAGATTTATAATGCGGATATTAAACTAACATTATTCTTACAATGTGGACGTCAAACCAACATTGCTCCCAAGGGATAGCCCGCCATAACCATGGAGAAATCACACATTGCAAAGGACCCTAAGGACAACCCGTTGGGCCTCAATCCATGGGCCTTAGATACATCAAATGGGCCGCATCATATGGGCCTTTATAAGTCAAGTGGGCCATATCAAAGGGGCCTTATGTACATTGCAATGGGCCATACCCCATGGGCCTTTGAATACATCACAATGGGCCTCGTAACATGGGCCTTATATATCAAAGTGGGCCTCATACATATACCAAGGTGGGCCTCAACAACGGCCACAATTACATTAATATGGGCCTCCTCATATGGGCCTAATGAATGCCAAGGTGGGCCTTAAAAATGGCCACCAATACATATATACACACATATATATATATATATATATATATATATATATATATATATATATACATCTATGAATCATGTCAAAGGATTAACCGATCCTCACTTCAAATAATAGTGGTGGGACCCACTTGAATTATGGATCTAATTCATTCTTTTAGCTCATACTATAAAATGAGCTTCTAAAATGGATGGACAGGTTCGATGCAACACATGCATCATGGTAGGGCCCATAAAGCCCACCATCATATACATATAAATATGGGAAAAGGTACAATGCGCTCGAGTTGATTTTAACGTCCCATGAGGTAGAGCTGTGTGGGCCCCACCATGACGTGTTTCGAACGTCAACACCATTAGTTAGATGCACCAGTCCCTCGTGGGCCTAGGCCTCAAAAATCAAGTCAGTCCGTGACTTGTGTGAGCCACACCACAAACAGAAGTGGAGAGGTGCCGTGCACCATTAAAACATTCATAATCATTCTTTTGGGCCCCCCCAAGATGTGGTTAGCAAATCCAGCCCACCCATTATGTGTGTCCCACTTACATGAGGGTTCAGACCAAGTTTCAGGCACTTGTAAATTCCAGGTGGGGCCCACCGTCCACGGCAGTGGACGGTGCAATAAAACACATACATTAACGTGGGCTCCACCGTCCAACATAAAACACGTATATCACTGTGGGCTCCATGTGGGGGCCCACCATAACGTTTACTGTCCATCCAACCTGTTAATAAGGTCGCACGGACCTGGAATGAAGGGGAAAAACAAATTTCATCTTGATCCAAAACTTCTATAAAATGGGTTTCAATGGCATACATTCAATCCACACTGTTTCCTCTGATGTGGGCCACTTGAGCGTTGGATGTGTCTAGTTTTTGGAAGGTGGCCCACCGCTCTAAGGTCCCACCATATAAACAGATTGGATGACAAATAAACATCAAGGTGGGGCCCACAGCTGGAACCATGGGTTCATGCCGTCCGCCAACAGCAGGAGCAGCGACTGCTACCTGCGCTGGCTACAGCAGCAACTTCTTCTTTCATATATATATATATATATATATATATATATATTTGAAAAACCTGTATTCTTGAGGTTTTTCATGTGTGGGGCTCGCTTCAGCCGAATCCACCTCGGCCACTAGTTTCCATGGCCTGAGATAGACTAAACAAGTCCAATATCGGATATTTTTCGGTGTGTATGACTATCAAGGTAGATTTCAATGGTAATGACATTGTTTTCAATGCTATGGCCCACCAGATACTCGGATCAACCTCATTTTTCGGCTCAACGCCTAAAATGAGTCGGGAAATAGGATGGATGGAGTGGATTTGATCATTGCATCAATGTGGGGTCTACATAGACCACCCTCCCCAAGGCTTGAGAATCAAGCCAATATCTTTGTTTTCCCAAGTCTGGTCATAACACATGCATTGAGGTGGGCCCTGCTTAGGTGGGCCACCAAATGGATGAATGGCATGTATAAAACATACATTAAGGTGGGGTCCATTCAAGTGGGCCACACCATCACATCATCACAAGAAAAGAGAAATGAAAGAGAGAGAGAGAGAGAGAAGGTGGGACACACGTGTGATGGAGGGACCCCGACACTATGGGCCCTCCCTTACATCCAATCATACATCAAATGATAATCAAGGTGGGCAATCGGCCACATCTTAGGGTCCAAAGTGAGATCCATACCATTGATTGGTAGGCCTCACTTGGCCCATCATAAAAATACAGAAATTTAGCCAATAGAAGCACCCACCACTTGATCTTTTTGGTCCGATGATAAACCAATCCCCTTGTGCTTCACTTTGGTGGTGGAGATGAGAAATGGATGGCTAGGATGAGAAATTTTGGGATGGAAAGGTGGGCCTCACACATGCACTTTTCTCTCCATGGGAAGAGCTTGGACGTGGGTGCTCTTGCTTGCTTCGGATAGAGTGTTGAGAAAGAGAGAGAGAGAAGGGGTTGTAAGAAGAGAGAGTGATGGATGTGAGTGATGGGTGAGGTGATGTTGTACTTGACATGTATGGGTGTGTAAGAGAGAGGGTGAGAAAGAGTTGACTTGGTGGTTGCTTGGGGATGGGGTGAAAGGTGATGTGTACTTGACATATAGTGATTGATTGATGGATGAATTGATTGATTGATGAGATATGTTGTAGAGATTCTCTTGGGATTACAACGCGTGGCGTTTTCTTTGAAATAAACGCCGGCCCACATCTTCTCTTCAGGGTATCGGATCGGTGCGCTAGTCACGGCGTCGAAACCGCGGCGACGGTGTGGTCGCAATGGTACAAGCCTCAGATTTAACCGACTCAAATCTAAGGGATACGATTTAAGGTCAAGCTAAAGCGTTAATTATTAGTCGTCGGTTGCCGAAATTCAACAGGAAGGATCGCGGCAGTCCACAGAACAGTATGGAGTAGGATACGGGTCTTACAGCTCTCCCAACCTAATAAAAATTTTATCCTCGAAATTAATACTACCATCGCAACTAACCATAACTCAAAAGGAAATAGAAACATAGCATCATGTATAATGAAAACATAGTACAACATACAATCAAACATCAAAAAGATGGGGATAGCGCTCGTGAATCTCCGCCTCGCGTTCCCAAGATGCCTCCACACTATGATGTCCCCACTGCACCTTCACCAAGGGAATGACCTCGGTCCGCAAGACCTGTCCTTCCGATCGAGGATACGAACTGGCTGCTCAATATAAGAAGTGTCCTCACGAACCTCCAACGGCTGCCAATCAATAACGGGAACAATGTCTGACCCACACTTCCTTAACATAGAGACGTGAAAAATGTTGTGGATGCCAGACAATTGAGATGGCAAGGCAAGCCAATAGGCCACGACGCTAACGTGCCCGGTGATCTCAAAAGGTCTTATAAATCTCGGGGCAAGCTTACCCTTCACTCCAAAACGAACCGCACCCTTCATGGGTGAGACCTTGAGATACACATGGCCCCCAACGGCAAACTCCAAGGGACGACGTCGACGGTCAGTAAAACTCTTCTGCCGGCTCTGAGCTGTGCGCATCCTCTGCCTAATGATGTCGATAGTCTCTTACATTTGCAGCACAAGCTCGGGACCTAGGAGACACTGCTCTCCTACCTCGGTTTAATAACTCAGAGATCTGCACGGTCTGCCATATAATGCCTCAAAAGGAGTCATGCCAATGGTCGCCTAATATATAGTTGTTATTGTACGCGAACTCAGCCAATCGCAGGTGCTCGTCGCAACTACCCGAGAAGTCAATCGCATAAGCCTGAAGCATATCCTTAAGGATCTGGTTGACCCTTTCGGTCTGCCCATTGGTATACGAATGATACGCGGTGCTAAGCTGCAAAACAGTGCCCATCGCTCTCTAGAAGCTCCTCCAAAACTGAGATGTGAACCTCGAGTCTCAGTTTGAAACGATCGAGATAGGAACACCGTGCAGTCTCACGATCTCATCAATAAACATCTTGGCAAGCCGGTTTGTATGCCAAGTCTCACGAATCATAAGAAAATGTGCCGACTTCGTCAGACGGTCCACGACAACTCAGATGGCGGCGTAACCGCACTGTGTCCTTGGCAATCCCATGACAAAATCGGTAGATATGTACTCCCACTTCCACATCGGGACGCTCAATGGCTGTAATAGACTAGGGGGTCTCTGATGATCGGCCTTGACACGCTGGCATGTGTCACACTTAGTTACAAAACTGGCTATCTGGCTCTTCATTCCCGACAAAAAATACTGACGCCTCATATCGCGATACATCTTCGTCGAGCCAGGGTGGATAGAGAATCGCGATCGATGTGCCTCGGTCATAAGATCTCAGTACAACTCAGGAATATCCGGGACACATAAATGGCCTTTGAAGCGAAGTCCACCATCAGAACCAATCTGTCAATCTGTCTAACTCTCAGACGCTGCCTTTGCTCCGTCATCCTGTAACGACTCGTCTGTCTACTGAGCCTCGATCACCCTTGAGACAAGAGAGGGTTGAATCGACAGGCTCGATAGCTGAACGATGGAAGACTGTAGACCAAACTCGAAGTCATACTCTGCTATATCCTCGAGCATCCTCTACTCCTGAATCATCAAGTGCGCCACCAGGCCTTGTGGCTGACGGCTGAGGGCATCCGCCACCATGTTCACCTTGCCTGAGTGGTACTGGAGGACAAAATCATAGTCCTTAAGAAGCTCCATTCAACGCCTCTGCCTCATGTTCAGCTCGGACTGAGAGAACAGATACTTCAAGCTCTTGTGGTCGGAGAAGAGCTCGAACCTCACCCCATAAAGATAGTGCCTCCACACCTTCAGTGCGAAGATAACTGCTGCCAGCTCCAAGTCATTCGTGGGGTAGTTCCGTTCATGGACCTTGAGCTGGCGAGACGCATAAGCCACCGGCTTCCCGTGTTGCATCAAGAGAGCACCTAAACCAACTCGTAAGGCATCGGTGAATACAACAAATTCATCACTTTCAAAGAGAAGAATGAGGATAGGAGCGAACATGAGGTGGTCCTTCAGCTCCATAAATGCCTGCTCACAAGTGTCCCTCCAAACGAACTCGGCACCCTTCCGGGTCAACCTGGTCAACGGAGCTGCAATGCGAGAGAATCCCTCAATAAAACGTCGATAGTAGCTCGCCAAACCAAGAAAACTCCGGATCTCGGTCGCGTTCATGAGCTGGCGCCACTGACGCACGACATCAATCTTCGAGGGGTCCACTGCGACACCCTGCCTCGTCACCACATGACCGAGGAACTTCACCTCCTCCTGCCAGAACTCGCACTTCTCCAGCTTCGTTTAAAGCTGGTGTGCACGGAGGGTCTGTAATGTAATCTCTAGATGCCACTCATGCTCCTCACGGGTCCTCGAATATATCAAAATGTCGTCAATGAACACCACAACAAACTGGTCGAGATACGGACGGAAGGCCTCGTTCATCAACTGCATGAATACTGTGGGTGCATTGTGTTGAGGGTCAAATATTGCATATTAGACCCCAGTTATTGCATGAATTTATGAACATGAAACCGTTTAACACCTGATTTTAATCGTGTTTGTGTTGCAGAGTAGATTTATGAGCGTGGACTGAAAAGAATGCTAAAAGTAGGGATTTAACGCTCTGATGACACCAAAGGCAAGGGAAGGACTCCAGAGGACCAAGATCGATGGGTTTGGACGCCAGAGATCCGAGAAAATCCAGAAACTGAAGCTCAAGTGGCCTGAAAAACGTCCAGAACGTAAGATTGCAGAGTTCTCACCATTCGTTTGGCTCAAAAATTCATACAGGACCTGAAGACTATATATTAACCGTACACATCAAATTTCAGCTCCCGAATCGTTGTGGAAGTGGCTGAACTGACAAATCAGCCCTTAAAATCCGGATTCTGGGCCCACCCAATATCTGGATATGCCTATATTTTGGACCCAACCGTTTAAATGAGATGATAAAAGAGATGGATGGAATGGATTTTTCATACGGGCTGCAATGGATCCCACATATACATGTGGGAGTGCACAGGCAGTGCACTCCCGCGCCACACCGCACCATTGAGATCGGTCAGCAGGCACTGACCCGATCCTGTTTTCGCGTACGCAGCGTCCGCAAGGTGCGGACGCTGATTTGAATTGTGGGCCACCACTGCGATTTGAAGGTCTGATCCGAACCGTCCAGAAGATTTTAAAGGATCGGGTGACCACTGTCTAGGTGAAAGAATTTTAAAAGATCTTGTGGATCGAAATCCATCTGTTCAAGCGGAGGATAGACGGCGCCAAAGAAAGTTCTTGTGGGCCACACCAAATCAAACCCAAATTCTCCTTCCTGGAGGGTTTTTCGTTGTGCATCCAGTGGACGGCGTGGATTTTGTAAAACAACAGTTCAATGGGACCCACCAGCACCACAGCGAAGAGTTTTCGCATGCCCTGTTCACGCACCCGAGAAAACCGGCCGCTGAGGGCCAGTTTTGTGAGCCTGATCACGTTCGGATTGGTGATCCGAACCGTCCAAGGTGTAGCTGATTAAAGATAAACCCCAGGGACGTTGCATTATTGAAAAAAAAACATTAAGAAAATTAGTTATTTAAGCATACTTTTCTGCTGCTGTGTAAACAAGAAATCTGGCTGCGTAAAGCTCTGTGGAGGAAGTTTCCAAAAAGGACAAGCACCGACTTCCTCTCCAGTCCAGCCATCGATTGCCCCTGCTATAAAGAGGAAGGGGGATCAAGCCGTGGAAGGGGGACTGGGAAGGGAGATCCATCAGAGGGGAGCAATTTTGGCTCGGTTTGGGCTCAACGTGGAATGGGGGAGACAGAGAGTTGTTTTGAAATTTTTATGTTTATTTATTTTTGTCTTCATACTTATGAAGAGATCTAGTCCATTCATGTCGGGTTAAACCTCTTAGCTAGGGCTAAGAGGTGAAGCTTGAAGTTTGATGGAAAGATCTACACTTTGATTCATGTTCTGAACTCAGTTGATTTTAGTTTGAGTTTAAGGAATGCTTCTAGTTTGTTTATGGTTTATTGTGACTTCCATTACAATGGATCTGCAATGGCTTGAGTATTTCTTTTCCTTTTGATGTTTATGACGTCAGGAAGCCCTGTTGTTCACCATCGTCTCCTGGGCATGGTTGGATGTCGGTACCCTTCCTAACCTTCATAATCATCTGATTGGTTGTCAATTAGTTTAATTCTGTTGTTTGCTTTGTCTCCTGGGCATGGTTTGGTGATGGAATCCATTCTAATTCATATACCTTTCATCTCTTGAAAACTACATCAAGAAAGTTCAGTTTAATATCCATGAAGCAGGCATAAGATCTCTCTGATCTCTACAAGTGGATCCTCTAAATCCCTAGTTTTCCCTCCTCTGAATTCTATATATTTTAGTTTACTATTTCACCATTATTCATAAAAAAAAATCACTTGATTTAGATTTCATCTCATTCTAGTTCTATTTCTAGTTAATTTCAGATTACATACAAGTTTCAGTCCCTGTGGATTCGACCTCGGTCTCACCGAGTTTATTACTACATCACAACCCTATACTTGGGGAGTGAACAAGTTTTTGGCGCCGTTGCCGGGGACTGACGGCTACGATTTTCTGAAATTAATTGGTTTTAGAATTAGATTAAGATTAGGATTTTACTAACTTTAGGTTTATGTTTTTCTGATTTATAGAAACTAACCTGTTTTCTTGTTTTGTAGGATTCTAAGATAGAAACTTCTAACTAGGTGATATCTTTCTAATTTCTCTACTTTTTCTATTTTAGGCTTAGGGTTGTATTTTCTATTTTTAGGAATTCTTCCCCGTTTAGAAACTAACTTTCTATTTCCATCTTAGAATTTTCTAACTTTAGAATATCTATTCTTAGAAACTAACTTGTTTTGTTTTGTTTTGCAGGTTTTTAACATAGGAACTTTTTAGTCTGGTAACATCTTTCTAACTTCTCCTTTACTTTCTGTATTGCTGTAGGATCCTTTCTTTTATTTTACTTAGGATTAGATTCAGAGTTAGGGTTTCATCATGTATATGAATGAGTGGGCACGTCAGTATGTTGAGATCGCTTATGGAAAACAGCCTAGGCCTCAAAATTTTTTAGAAAATTTCTTCAAGAATCAATCAGAATATGATGCTCCACTGATTAAGAAGTCTTTCGGTGATTATCTGCGGGAGAATAATTGTATTCCACAAGTTAAGAAAACAGTACGTGATTATTGGAATGATAACGCGTATCAACTCCCGACAGATGACCCGTATGGTTTTGATCAGTGGAAACAGAAATATGTCGAGGTTGAGTCAGTAAAACAACATGGTAAGAACCCCCGTGGATCAACCACTTTTGAATATTCACTAGAAATGATCCAAGAGGAGTCATATCCGAGTTACACAGACTATATTACTGGCATGAGGAAATTAGTAGAAGCACTTGAATCACGCCTTGATAGGCTAATGGAGACTAATTCATCCCAACCGTAACCCGTTGATCTTGTTGATTATTCCTTTGGATTCCCTACTTCTAATGAAATAACGGAGGCTAGTTTGTTTCAATTATAATCCAATCCAGAAATACAATGCGAGGAAAGTAATCCTCACTCGCTTTTGACAAAATCTGGAATTTGGAATGAGGAATTGGATTCCATTAATGAGCATACGGTTCAATTCCCCGATGATTCGATCTCAATGACTGTTCAAAAGAATGATGGAGATACATGGGTGTCTTTCAAATACAGTGATGATGACACACTTTCCTTACATGATACACAAGATCTCAATGATGAGGAAGAGGTTAGTTTATTCGAGCCTCAACCAAATTTAGAATGTGAGGAAAGCGATCCCATCCCAAGTGTGCACTGCACAGAATTAGACGATGATATGTATTGCGATAATGATCATGAATGTTCAGCCCCAGTTCCCCTGGAATTAATCTTAAGTTTGGTCCAGGTTAATGATCAAGAAGTGCACGGAGTGAGCGGTCATAATGAGTTACTCCACTCACCTGATATATCTGATTTAAAAGTGGATGAGCTCCTTACAACCAACCCTTCTATCTCTTGTGAGACATGTTTGGACCACTCCCCTGAATTACATGATGATATGATTCAGGAGATGAATGAGTTACTTGATACAACTTTGGAATTTGAAACCACTCAGTTGAGGCCACCATCTAAACTGTTGAATTTTAACGATTCAATGCCTCTTCTGAGTAGTATCAATGAACAGAGTCAGCACATCAATGCTTCGTATACTGATCCTCAATCTGTCTATGTAGGGCTGGAGCAAGAGAGCACACTTTCGTCTACTTTTAAAGACGATAGAATCCTTGAATAGATCATCACACACTTCAATGTAGAGAATGAGTCACTCTCAACTGAATGTCCCAATGCTTTGGATGATTGCTTCGCACATTTTGCAGATTCAAACGATCCCATGATAAGAGGCATAATGAATGCCTTGCAAGACAACATCTCGGTAGTCATCACTGACTGAGAGAACCCTTACTTTGAAGCCCCTCCCTCCCCAGATCCTCACTGCTTACCATTAAGGGAGGAGGAGCTAAAAATTGAACCGAAGTCTGATACTTCAGAATGTGTTGAGACTACACCACTTCTTGAAAATTTTTCTCAATTTGATCTACTTGTAGTCTCTGATTCACCATAGGATACTAACTTCGAAACTTTTTCTGACACAGGTGAATCATATATACTGTGGATACCTCAAGCGAATCAACGTCAAATTTTTAATGTGGTACATAAGTTTTTCTGGAAATTCATGCTCCAGGGCATCAAAGCCTATTGCAAAAAGGGCTTTTGGATGATCCTGTTAAGAAACCTACTGAGAAATTTATCTAGATATTGGCCGGAAGAGGAACCTTGTGGCATTACTGAGTAGTCTTTCCCCTGCTTTCATAGGATTAGGGTAGTTTCTTTAGTCTAGCTGAAGACGTTAAACTTAGCGCTCCTGGGAGGCAACCCAGCTTTTGATTCCATGATTAGTCAATTCAATATTTGTGGGTAACATTGCTGCAAACCCTCACGAGACTACAACTCGTCCTCTAGGGGCAACCTAGGGGTTTAAAGGCTTGTTGCATACGCTAAATGCAATCGAGAGCACCTGCGAAAGTGGTATAGGTAGGATTTTATTTTTGTTATTTTTGTTTTTCTTTCTCTCTTGTGCTGATCCGCTTTTACGTTATTATCCTTGGAAAGTCTTTCTCGATTCGTCATCTAGGTACTATCTTCCCATCACTTCTCATTTACTTTCGTTGTCCCATGTGCATAGCATGCTCATACCTTTTACATTGAGGACAATGTAGATTTTAGGTTGGGGGTGGGAGATTAGGTTTCCTAATTAGTGTTTTCTTGGCCCTGAGCAAAAATTGTGGAAATTTTTAAATTTTTATGGAAATTCGAAGTGATTTTGACGGTCATCTTGGATTCAGAATTACAAGGTAAGTGATGTTGGTAATTTATGACTCTTGGATTCCGTTATTTGTTAGATTTCACAGTTAAGTCCGAACTGTTAATCCATGATTAGAAGTTTTAAACATTAATTGAGTCATGATTTCACAGGACACATCTCGCTTACACATTAAGATTTCAGTTCCATATTGAAGGATTAACTTGGTAATCATTGAGCATGAAAGAAACTAGCCTAAAAGATTTGGCCATCAGGGTATAAAAAAGAATTGCACCATGGGTTTGCTCCCTATAGGTGTGGATTCAATTTTTCATGATTAACAGTTGGAAAGAGTTGGGCGACTAGTTTCACCATAGGTTTGCTCCCTATAAGTGAAAATTTGATTTCCATCTTGACATTAAAAAAAAAAATTAAAAATTAAAAATTAGAAAAATGAAAGAATGATCTGTGAGGCAAAGTTCTGGTTTAGGTGATGGTAGTTATGAATTTTCTGATTGGTTACCAATGATATCATGAAATCCACAATTTGATCTCTTAATGATGATAGGCCGAGATTTCACTATATACCCATGGAACTCAATGTTTAGAATTATTCTAGTTTATGGATTAATATTTGAACTTGATTATGAAATTCACCGTGCATGAGAGGCCAAGAGAAATTGATAATCAACATTCATGAATCTTAGAATTCTAGTATTTGAAAAGTTTTTTTGAAATATCACTTAAATTTATAGAGATTGTCCTGTAATTCTCAATTTATTTTTCGCATACTTTGCTCGGGACTAGCAAAATGCTGGTTGGGGGTTGTGTTGAGGGTCAAATATTGCATATTAGACCCCAGTTATTGCATGAATTTACGAACATGAAACCGTTTAACACCTGATTTTAATCGTGTTTGTGTTGCAGAGTAGACTTATGAGCGTGGACTGAAAAGAATGTTAAAAGCAGGGATTTAACGCTCTGATGACACCAAAGGCAAGGGAAGGACTCCAGAGGACCAAGATCGATGGGCTTAGACGCCAAAGATCCGAGAAAATCCAAAAACTGAAGCTCAAGTAGCCTGAAAAACGTCCAGAACGCAAGATTGCAGAGTTCTCACCATCCGTTTGGCTCGAAAATTCATACAGGACCTGAAGACCATATATTAACCGTATACATCGAATTTCAGCTCTCGAATCGTTGTGGAAGTGGCTGAACTGACAGATCAGCCCTTAAAATTCGGATTCTGGGCCCACCCAATATCTGGATATGCCTATATTTTGGACCCAACCGCTTAAATGAGATGATAAAAGAGATGGACGGAATGGATTTCTCATACGCGCTGCAATGGATCCCACATATACATGTGGGAGTGCACAGGCAGTGCACTCCCGCGCCACACCGCACCATTGAGATCGGTCAGCAGGCGCTGACCCGATCCTGTTTTCGCGTACGCAAGGTGCGAACGCTGATTTGAATTGTGGGCCACCACTGCGATTTGAAGGTCTGATCCGAACCGTCCAGAAGATCTTAAAGGATCGGGTGACCACTGTCTAGGTGAAAGAATTTCAAAAGATCTTGTGGATCGAAATCCATCCGTTCAAGTGGAGGATAGACAGCGCCAAAGAAAGTTCTTGTGGGCCACACCAAATCAAACCCAAATTCCCCTTCCTGAAGGGTTTTTCGTTGTGCATCCAGTGGACGGCGTGGATTTTGCAAAACAACAGTTCAATGGGACCCACCAAAGACCACAAATAAGAGTTTTCGCATGCCCCGTTTCGCAAGACCCGAGAAAACCGGCCGCTGAGGGCCGGTTTTGTGAGCCTGATCACGTTCGGATTGGTGATCCGAACCGTCCAAGGTGTAGCTGATCAAAGATAAACCCTAGGGACGTTGCATTATTGAAAAAAAAAATTAAGAAAATTGGTTATTTAAGCATACTTTTTCTTCTTTGCGTAAGAACAAGAAATCCGGTGCAGTAAAGCTCTCACGTGGAGGCGGTTTCAAAAAGGACAAGCACCGATTCCTCTCCGAGTCCAAATACACCGATTGCCCCTGCTATAAAGAGGAAGGGGGATCAAGCCGTGGAAGGGGGACTGGGAAGGGAGATCCATCAGAGGGGAGCAATTTTGGCTCGGTTTGGGCTCAACGTGGAACGGGGGAGACAGAGAGTTGTTTTGAAATTTTTGTGTTTATTTATTTTTATCTTCATACTTATGAAGAGATCTAGTTCATTCATGTCGGGTTAAACCTCTTAGCTAGGGCTAAGAGGTGAAGCTTGAAGTTTGATGGAAAGATCTACACTTTGATTCATGTTCTGAACTCAGTTGATTTTAGTTTGAGTTTAAGGAATGCTTCTAGTTTGTTTATGGTTTATTGTGACTTCCATTACAATGGATCTGTGATGGCTTGAGTATTTCTTTTCCTTTTGATATTTATGACGTCAGGAAGCCTTGTTGTTCACCATCGTCTCCTGGGCATGGTTGGATGTCGGTACCCTTCCTAACCTTCATAATCATTTGATTGGTTGTCAATTAGTTTAATTATGTTGTTTGCTTTGTCTCCTGGGCATGGTTTGGTGATGGAATCCATTCTAATTCATATACCTTTCATCTCTTGAAAACTACATCAAGAAAGTTCAGTTTAATATCCATGAAGCAGGCATAAGATCTCCCTGATCTCTACAAGTGGATCCTCTGAATCCATAGTTTTCCCTCCTCTGAATTCTATATATTTTAGTTTACTATTACACCATTATTCATAAAAAAAATCACTTGATTTAGATTTCATCTCATTCTAGTTATATTTCTAGTTAGTTTCAGATTACATATAAGTTTCAGTCCCTGTGGATTCGACCTCGGTCTCACCGAGTTTATTATTACATCACAACCCTATACTTGGGGAGTGAACACATTGGTCAGTCCGAAGGACATGACCTGAAACTCAAAATGACCGTAGTGTCCTAAAGGCTGTCTTCGGGATATCCTCATCTCGAACCCAAACCTGATGATAACCGGACTGCAAGTCTATCTTGGAAAAGAACTGCGCCTCCTGCAGCTGATCAAACAAGTCATCGATCTTCGAAAGCAGGTACTTGTTCTTGATCATGACCTTGTTGAGCTCGCGGTAATCTACGCAAAGCCTCAATGAACCATCCTTCTTCTTCATGAAGAGTACCGGCGCTCCCCACGGTGAACTACTCGGACGGATAAAGCCTAACTCATGCAGCTCGTCCAACTGCTTCTGTAGTTCCCATAACTCCAACGGTGCCATAGGATACGGGGCCTTCGAAATAGGCATGGTACTAAGCACAAGATCAATCTAGAACTCACTGTGCCGACGAGGTGGTAACCCCGGAATCTCCTAGAACACATCGGAAAAATTACAAACGACCGGCAGGTGGTCGATACTCAAAGCAGCTAGCTCCTCAATGGCACACGATAACAGGCAAGAAAGTTGCTCTCCTTTGGGCTCGGCAACAAACTAGAACTCTGGCATGCCGGGTATACAAAACGTGACTGTTCTCGCGAAGTAGTCCAATATGGCGTGGTACTCGGTGAGCCAATCCATGCCCAGGATGACATCAAACTTTGACATTGGCAATATAAATAAGTCGGCAGGCAAGAAGATATCCCTAACCAGAACGGGGCAAGATGTGTAAAATCGGCCCAACACTGCAGTCTTCCCTAAGGGCGTCGATATTGACAAACCCTCACGGATAAACTCCATCGACAAATCGGTCGATCGGCAAAAATCATCGGCCATAAAGGAATGCGATGCACCAGAATCAAACAATACACGTGCAATGCATGCAGAAACAAGGAGAGTACCCTCAACGACCCCTCCTGATGACTGAGGGTCCTGCTATGCAGCATAAAATTTGCCATGGGCCTGCTGGGGAGGTGTAGGTCCCCTCTGAGGTCTCTGCTGATGCTGTGGTCGCTGTGGGGGCCTAATCTGCTGCCTCTACTGCTGTGGGGGAGGTACAAGAGGCTAGTGTTGCGGTCGCTACTGCTGCTATGGTGGCTATCATGGAGGCTGATGTGGTGTCCTCGGCTGTTGTCGCTACGGATGGGGACATTCGTGCACGCGATGTCCTATCCTACCGCACCCAAAGCAAGTACCGGTGAATGGTCCCGAAGGTGGTGCTGGGGGTACTGTTGGTGCTCGGATTGCTGGCCGAGTCGTACGTCGCTGCTGTGAACGATGCTGCTGCTGCGAACTACCAGAGGGTGCCTTCTTCTTCTGATCTCCTATCTGGTCATGGGCTCTCTGCAAACTGGCACAATCTGACTCATAAATCTGTGCCTTCTCTACGATCTGCTCAAATGTCGGAAGCATGTGTCCGATCACACGGCTCTTGAGGGCAGAATGCAAACCGTTCTCAAAACGGTGGGCGTTCCGCCCCTCATCATCAATAAGGTACGTCGCAAATCTCGATAGTGCGACAAAATGAGCCTCATATCGGGACACAGTCATGTCCCCCTGGACTAGTCTCAAACTCTAGTGCGCGCTGCTGTCGCACATGCTCAGGAAAGAACTTCCAGTCAAACTGGTCCATAAAGTCCCCCAGGTCCATATAAAATCGGCCGCTACCAATCGGGCTACAGATGCCCACCAATGCTGAGCCTCACCCTGGAGAAGAAACATGGCTAAGGTAACTCGCTGCTGGGTCGTACATCTCATGGTGTCGAATATCTTCTCCACCTAGCTCGGAGCACCATATCTCTGCAGCAGTAGGGTCTGGCTCATCCCGGAAACGTGGAGGATCGTACTATCGAAAGTCCTTGAGAAGGGTTCGCACGCTCCTGCTCGGCCTCAGTTGGTGTAACAGTGGAACACCTGCTCTGCCCCTGAAGAATGGCGGTCATTGCCTGAAGCATCTGCTACACCTGGGTGGCACTCACAGGTACGGTTGGATTTGCACCTGTCTCAGGTCAAGGAGTGGCATCTACAGGCTGAAAATTAGGAATATCCGGTGGTGGAGTGGAAGTCACAGGTGGTAGAGCGGGAGTAGCAGGTGGTGGAGTGGGAGTCGCAGGTGGTGGAGCGGGATTCGATCGAGTCACTCTTCTAGCCATTACGTCTAACTGGAAGGAACAAGGGCCTATCAACCTTGAGAATTCTTGAAGGCATAAACGTTAAGGGTCTGAATCAAAAAATTGCCAAGTTATTCAGACTCGGAACCTATTCATTCTAAGTTCATAGAAGGTATGTGATGTGATCCTTAGGTATTCCCAAGTTATGCTTTGATACTAACTTCTGTCATGCCCCAAACTCAGAAACCGGGCTCACAAAATTCCTGATCGGCGAATTCGACGCCAACAGCCTCTATAGTGCCCCATTCTCGGATCCCGACATTCACATGCCAGATTCCGATCCTGGGATCCTACAAGGAGGATTTTCAGTAAGATTTTTTTTTTGTAAGGGAGTATAACCACAAGCATAACCAAGTCACAAAATAACGTCACCACACATCCACTATATCAAAAACGTTTTAAGTACAATACAGAAAGTGAAATATAGGATGATCAAAAGCTCTAAAAGAATCCGACACGCGCTCCTGCCTCAGCGCTGCTGCTGTCCAATACTACTTGCATGCAACGGTCGTGCATAAGCTTACAAAAGCTTAGAGGGTGGTATAAGTGTGTGTACGAGGCAAGCACCAAGTGTACAATATCAGAGTAATGTAGAAATATGCGGTAAGTCCATGAATGCTATCAGCTGTACCAAAGCTATGTAATGTAAGACATGAATGTTATAGTCCATACCAAGGCCATGCGATGCGAGGCCTATGTAGCCAAATGTCATATGCGAGATGTAATACAAGCATGTCAGTACTCATCAAGTACACATATTAGTACAGTTCCTCTCTGGATATCACCGGGGTCTAATACACCTCACACTGACTGCCTCCTCCCTAGTTGTATAGTCAAGCAAGTGGAAGAGACCACACTATCCGCCTGACTAGTAGTCTGCCAATACCTACCCGGCTCGTTGATAGCGGACACATTTGCGAGCTGATCAAACTCAGCCTAGCTTATAGCCCCCTCACTCGGGTGGATAAGGCCACACCCCCTTCCAACCGACCACGACATAGTGGGAGACGCGGCCTACTGGTATTCGGCACTCTGGCACTCGTGTATCCACTCGGTCTAGACGTTGGAGCATCCCTTGGTACCAAAAAGGTTCTGGGACTTTCACCCAAGGATATCCTAAGTGCCCACAGTGCTAGAACAAAGTATTTTCAGTATCCGATACGACCATTGATGATGTGCCCGTGGAGGCCACGACCCTGATGTCGCTAGGGCGTGCAGTGATCACGACATACAATGCAAAATGCATGAGTCATACCGTCAAATCATGCAGCAATCCAGCGCGTACCGCGTGATCATGTGGGGCACTCCATCTCATCAGGAGTCCCGTAAATGTCTCAGCCTAACCGGCTTATGCTATGATCAAACATCCCTCACATCAAGCATACAGATGATGCGTATGGGTATGAGTCATGGAGACGTTACACTAAGCATGCTATAAGATGATGAACTATCCTCACACGAAGGTGGGCTTAGATGACCTATGCACAACAAGCACGGGCCTATAAATGGGCCTAAGGAGATTTATAATGTGGACATTAAACCAACACTATTCTTACAATGTGGATGTCAAACCAACATTGCTCCCAAGGCATGGCCCGCCATAACCATGGAGAAATCACACATTGCAATGAACCCTAAGGACAACCCGTTGGGCCTCAATCCATGGGCCTTAGATACATCAAATGGGCCACATCATATGGGCCTTTTATAAGTCAAGTGGGCCATATCAAAGGGGCCTTATGTACATTGCAATGGGCCATACCCCATGGGCCTTTGAATACATCACAATGGGCCTCGTAACATGGGCCTTATATATCAAAGTGGACCTCATACATATACCAAGGTGGGCCTCAACAACGGCCACAATTACATCAATATGGGCCTCCTCATATGGGCCTAATGAATGCCAAGGTGGGCCTTAAAAATGGCCACCAATACATATATATATATATATATATATATATATATATATATCTATGAATCATGTCAAAGGATTAACCGATCCTCACTTCAAATAATAGTGGTGGGACCCACTTGAATCATGGATCTGACTCATTCTTTTAGCTCATCCTATAAAATGAGCTTTTAAAATGGATGGACAGGTTGGATGCAACACATGCATCATGGTAGGGCCCATAAAACCCACCATCATATACATATATATATGGGAAAAGGTACAATGCGTTCGAGTTGATTTTAACGTCCCATGAGGTCAAGCTGTGTGGGCCCCACTGTGACGCGTTTCGAACGTCAAGTACACCATCAGTTAGATGCACTAGTCCCTCATGGGCCTAGGCCTCAAAAATCAAGTCAGTCCGTGACTTGGGTGAGCCACACCACAAACAAAAGTTGAGAGGTGTCGTGCACCATTAAAACATTCATAATCATTCTTTTGGCCCCCCCCAAGATGTGGTTAGCAAATCCAACCCACCCATTATGTGTGTCCCATTTACATGAGGGTTCAGACTAAGTTTTAGGCGCATGCAAATTCCAGTTGGGGACGGTGCAATAAAACACATACATTAACGTGGGCTCCACCATCCAGCACATACATTAACGTGGGCTCCGCCGTCCACTGGACGGTGGGAATAAAACACATACATCACTGTGGGCTTCATGTGGGACCCACCATAACGTTTACTTTCCATCTAACCTATTAATAAGGTCGCACGGACCTGGAATGAAGGGGAAAAACAAATTTCATCTTGATCCAAAACTTCTGTGGACCCAAAATGGGTTTCAATGGCATACATTCAATCCACACTGTTTCCTCTGAGGTGGGCCACCTGAGCGTTAGATGTGTCTGATTTTTGGAAGGTGGCCCACCGCCCTGAGGTCCTACCATATGAACAGATTGGATGACAAATAAACATCAAGGTGGGGCCCACGGTTGGAACCGTGGGTTCCTGCCATCCGCTTCGTCCGCTGCCATGAGCCTTTCACTGCCTCATAGGCTGCCATAGTAATACTTTCGCTTCTTATATTATTTTTTTTGAAAAACCTGTATTCTTGAGGTTTTTCATGTGTGGGGTCTGCTTCAGCCGAATCCACCCCGGCCACTGGTTTCCATGGCCTAAGATGGACCAAATAAGTCCAATATCAGAAATTTTTCGGTGTGTATGACTATTAAGGTAGATTTCAACGGTAATGACATTGTTTTCAACGCTATGGCCCACCAGATACTCGGATCAACCTCATTTTTCAGCTTAACGCCTAAAATGAGTCAGGAAATAGGATGGATGGAGTGGATTTGATCATTGCATCAAGGTGGGGTCTACATAGACCACCCTCCCCAAGGCTTGAGAATTAAGCCAATATTTTTGTTTTCCCAAGTCCATGTCCAGGGACGTCCCTAGACGTCTGGTCATAACACATGCATTGAGGTGGGCCCTGCTTAGGTGGGCAACCAAATGGATGAATGACATGTATAAAACATACATTAAGGTGGGGTCCATTCAAGTGGGCCACACCATCATATCATCACAAGAAAAGAGAAATGAAAGAGAGAGAGAGAGAGAGAGAGAGAGAGAGAGAGAGAGAGAGAGAGAAGGTGGGATACACGTGTGATGGAGGGACCCCGACACTATGGGCCCTCCCTTGCATCCAATCATACATCAAATGATAATCAAGGTGGGCCATCGGCCGCATCTTAGGGTCCAAAGTGAGATCCATACCATTGATCGGTAGGCCTCACTTAGCCCATCATAAAAATACAGAAATTTAGCCTATAGAAGCACCCACCACTTGATCTTCTTGGTCCGTTGGTAAACCAATCTCCTTGTGCTTCACTTTGGTGGTGGAGATGAGAAATGGATGGCTAGGATGAGAGATCTTGGGATGGAAAGGTGGGCCTCACACATGTACTTTTCTCTCCATGGGAAGAGCTTGGATGTCACGCCCCGAACTCAGAGACCAGGCTCACAAAATTCCCGATCGCCGAATCCGGCGCCGACAGCCTCCGTAGTACTCCATTCTCGGCTCCCGGCACCCATATACCAGGTTTCGATCCTGAGATGCTACAAGGAGGATTTCTAATAACCAATTTGATTCGTAATGAGCATAACCACAAGCATAACTCATGAACAATAACCACAAGAACACCATCACAAAATCTACTATGATAAAAAACTTTTGAGTACAAGGCATATGAAAGGGAAATACAATATACTGAAAATGACAAAAACTCCAAAGGCTTGGCTGCACGCTCCAACTGCGGCGAGACTACGGCGTGTCCTGGCGTCACCTGCACGCATCAATCGTGCATAAGCTTATAGAAAGCTTAGAGGGTGGTGTAAGTGTGTGCGCAATATGAGCGTGCTCAGAATGCAAAGTCAGAGTAAATACGGAAACATGCTGATGAGTACATGAATGCAGTCAGCCGTACCAAGGCTATGCGGTGCAAGATATGAATACTATCAGCCATGTTAAGGCCATGCAATGCATAATGCAAGTCAAGCATGCCAAACCATATCCACATATCAATGCAGCTCCTCACTAGAGCATCAAGTCAGTACGGTTCTTAGTCTGGATAATCACCGGGGTCTAGTATACTCTACGCCAGCTTGCCGTCCCTATCCGGATGCACAATTGGAAGAGCGAAAGAGACCTCACTATCCGCCTGCCAATATCAGGCCCGGCTCGTCGATAGCGAACCGATTCCTCAAGCTGGTTAAACTCAACCTAGAAATTGCCCCCTCACTTAGGCAGGTAAGGTCACCCCCTTTCTAACCGACCACGACATAGTGGGAGACGCGGCCTCCTGATATTCGACCATCATGCACTCGTATATCCACTCAGTCTCGACGTTGGAGTTATCCTCTGGTACCATCGGGTTTAGGGATTTTCATCCAGGGACATCTATGGCGCCCGTATACTAGAACCAAACACTTCTGGTATACAATCTAGCCACCCATGGTGTGTCTGTGGAGGCTATGGCCCTGATGTCGCTAGGGCATATCACAATCACACAAATGCAAGTGCATATATCACACTACCAGTCATGCAATCATCCTGCGTGAAGTACGCGCTCATGTAGGGCAACTTCGCCTATCAGGGAGCCCGTAACAGTCTGCCCGAAGGCATATGCTATGATCAGTCACCTCTCATCTCAAGCATGCATATGATGTGTATGATCATGAATCATGGGGCAACACTATACTTATGGTATGATAATGGGCGTTGCTCAAAGTGAAGATGGGCCTAAATGGACTGCAGAGTACAAGTACGGACCTATTAGTGGGCCTTAGGAAGAGTGACAATGCGGACATTTAACCATCGTCACCTACAATGTGGACGTCAAACCAACGTTGTCCCCAAGGCCCGGCTCGCCTTTAATACCATTAAATAACTCATGGTGAAATCACACATTGTAATGTGCCTTAGGTACATTCCACTAGGCCTCAAATGCATCAAATGGGCCGTATCTCATGGGCCTTATATTCATCAAGTGGGCCACCTCAATGAGACTCACCAATGGGCCATCACCCATGGGCCTTAGAATGCATTAAAATGAGCCCAATCACATAAGCTTTATGTGTATCAAATGGGCCTACTCACATAGGCCTTATACATATCTCAAAGTGGGCCTCAACAATGGCCACAAATACCTCTGATGGGTCTCATAACGTGGGCCTATATATATATCAAGTTAGGCTCCAACAACGGGTCTATACATATATCTAGATGGCCTACATAGATAGGCCCATATATATACCAAAGTGGGCCTCAACGTTGGGCCCATATACATGCCAAGATGGGCCTAAATACATGAGCCCATATATATCCAAGTGGGCCTCATGTGAAGCCCACCATAATGTTTATTTTACTATCCAATCTGTTGATAAGGCCACATGAATAGGGGGCCCACCAAAATGTTTATTTTCAATCCAACCTTCTCATAAGGTCTCATGGGCCTACGGTAGGGCCCACTGAAGTGTTTATTTTCATCCAATCTATTCATAAGGTCACGGGACCAGGGGCCCACTAGAATGTTTATTTGGCACCCAACCTGTTTATGAGATCAAGTGGGCCAGGGCCCACTACAATGTTTATTTGACATCCAATCTGTCCAGGGGCCCACGGTCAGGGGAGGGGGCCCACAGTAATGTTTATTTGCAATCTAACCTATTCACGAGGTCACGTGGACCTTGGGCAGGGCCCACTGTAATGTTTAATTGCCCCCAATCGGTTGGCAAGGTCACGTGTGCATGGGCCCACCATGATATTATCTGCCATCCAAACCGTTCATAAGGTCACGTGGAGCTGGATGATAAAAAATAAATAAATTTCATATTTCATAAGGTCACGTTCAGTCTAACTTTTTCCAGTGGTGTGGGCCACCTGAGTTCCAGATGGAGCTGATATTTGGAGGGAGGCCCCACGCCCTAAGGGACTACTAGATGGACGGTGCAGATGATCGAAATGCATCATGGTGGGACCCACGGCTGGGAGCCGTGGGTCCCTGCCTGTTCACTCTCGTTAGCACAAGACGCCGCTCGCTTTGCTCTCGACGATGGCAAAGAACGAAGAATTCACGCTGTTGTATTTTTTATTTTTTATTTTTTATTTGAAATATCTTTCTTTTTGAGGTTTTTCTGGGGTAGGGCCCGCATCAACGAAATCCGACCTCGCCATTGTTCCTCATGACTCAATACAAACCCATCAAGCCCAATATTCGATGGGTTTTGGTGAACAGACACATCGGGGCGTATTTCAACGGTATAAATACTGTTTTGTTTACTACGGCCCGCTAGCTAGTCGGATTGATCTTATTTTTCATATCAACGCCGAAAATGAGCTTGAGAATAGAATGGACGGCGTGGATTAGACTCATACATCGAAGTGGGGCCTACAGGAGTAGCCCCTGCACCAAGCTTGTAAATCAAACAAATGTTTGTGTTTTTCCAAAACACGTCCAGGGAGTCCAACGTCCCTGGATGGTTTGCATAACTCATACATTTGAGGTGGGCCCTTGCTAAGATGTGCCATCACATGGTGGATGGTGTGGGCACAATGCATATATAAAGTGGGCCTCACCCACGGATGACTTAGATAAAATACATGATTCATGGTGGGGTCCATCCGGGTGGGCCACAAAGCTATATCATCTCATACACACACAAAAAGAAAGAGAGAGAGAGAAAGATAAATGTGTGGTGGAGGGACCCCGCCACTATGGGCCCCTCCGTTGCATGGTCTACAACAAACATTAAGTGGGTCCCATTTCATATTGGGCCCACCGATCAAAATCAACGGTGGAGATCCTTTCTCCACCGAAATGGATGGTCTAAATGACCATGTTATGCAAAGAAAGTACACATCATGATGGGGTCCATGGAGAATGGCCCCATCATGGATTGATCTTGAAATCAAAGTGGGTCATCGGCCACATTTAGGGTCCAAAATGAGATCCATACCATTGATCGGTATGCCTCACTTGGCCCATCATCAAAATAAGAAATCTACACCTATAGAAGCACCCACCGTCCGATCTTCTTGGTCCGTTGGAAAGTCGACCTCCTAGTGCTTCACTTTAATGGTGGGAGATGGAGATTCAAGGGCTAGGATGGAAGATTTTGGGATGGAAAGTGGGCCACACTACTCACTTCTCTTTTTCTCTCCTTGGAAAAAAATGTAGACGTGTGAGGCTTATGGGTTGCTTGGAATTTGAATTTTGTGAAAGATAGAGAGATGTGGTGGTTGAGAGAAGTGATGGGTGATGGATGTGAAGTGTACTTGACATGTGTAAGAGAGAGGGTGAGAAAGAGTTGACTTGTGATGTTGCTTGACTTATGGAGAAAGAAAGCATGGGTTACTTTGTACTTGACATAAAGTGATTGATTTAATTGATTTGACACGTCGTAGAGGTTCTCTTGAAGTCCGCAACGCGCGGCGTTTCTCTTGTACTGAACGCAGGCCGACATCTTCTAGCCTGGGTATCGGGTCAGTGCGTGAGTCGCGGCATTGGAACCGCGGCGACGGTGCGGTCTCCAAGGTACAAGTTTTGGGTCGAGTCGACTCTGATATGCAGGACTCGGCTTAGGTTTATGCACAACGTCGACTACAGGTCGAAGGTTGCCGGAATTCAATCGAAAGGATCGCGAAAGCCTTCTGAACAGTACGGACTAGGATACGAGTCTTACATTGGACGTGGGTGCTCTTACTTACTTGGGATAGAGTGTTGAGAAAGAGAGAGAAGGGGTTATAAGAAGAGAGAGTGATGGATGTGAGTGATGGGTGAGGTGATGTTGTACTTGACATATATGGGTGTGTAAGAGAGAGGGTGAGAAAGAGTTGACTTGGTGGTTGCTTAGGGATGGGGTGAAAGGTGATGTGTACTTGACATAAAATGATTGATTGATGGATTGATTGATTGATTGATGAGACATGTTGTAGAGATTCTCTTGAGATTGCAATGCGCGGTGTTTTCTTTGAAATAAACGCCGGCCCACATCTTCTCGTTATGGTATCGGATTGGTGCGCGAGTCACGGCGTCGGTGCGGTCCCAATGGTATAAGTCTTAGATTGAACTGACTCAAATCTAAGGGACACGATTTAAGGTCAAGCACAAACGTTAATTATCAGTCGCCGGTTACCGGAATTCGACGGGAAGGATCGCGGCAGTCGACGGAACAGTACATAGTAGGATACGGGTCTTACAGTGCGGCCTTTGGACGTGGTCCACTCGTTGTATATGAGGCCCACTGGTACAACCTATGTGATATGGTTTACTTGATATATATGAGGTCCATTGCGATGTGTGATTACTCCATAATGTGTGTAATGATGATTATGGCAGGCCATGCCTTGGGAGCAATGATGGTTTAATGTCCACATTGTGACCTTCCCTTAGGTCTTGTTAAGCTCATTCTCATTATTCTCTTAGTGGGTTAACCCTAATTAGTGGGCCTCATTCGCCATATATGGATGGTTTTACACTATCGAATTTGATATAACCACGGTCAAGGCCGATTCCGATTGACGATTCTGACTCCAATTGTCATAACCGATTTACTGACTTTAATTATCGATCGATTCTGATTAACTTGACCAATTACCGATCGTGGCCAAATGCTGATTCTGCTTGTCGTGGCCAATTGACCGATTACCAATCGAGGCCGATTATCGTGACTGATTATCGATCGTGGCTGAATGTCGATTCTGCTTGTCATAGCCAATTGACCAATTACCAATCGAGGCCGATTATCGTGACTGATTACCGATCGTGGCCGAATGCCGATTCTACTTGTTGTGGCCAATTGTCCGATTACCGATCAAGGCCGATTATCGTTACTGATTACCGATTGTGGCCGAATGCCGATTCTGCTTGTCATGGCCAATTGACCGATTACCGATCGAGGCCGATTATCGTGACCGATTACCAATCATAGCCGATTGCCGATTTCGATTTGTCGAGGCTGATTTCTAAATTATCAAGGTCGATTGTCAAGACCTATATGATGTATATGCTACCCATAGTTGAGGCTCATTGTGGTGTGTATTCGGCCTGTGTGATGTATATACGGCCCGTATTTGAGGCCTATTGCAATGTGTATTCAGCCCGTGCGTAAGGCTTAGCATGATGTATATTAGGCCCATCGTGATGTGTAGTAAGCTCTTGAGAGAGGCCCATAGTGTTGTATAATTGACCCTTGTGTGAGGTCACGGGTTCACTATATGTTAGGATCTATGAGGGCCATTCCTTAGGGGTAATGTTTGTTAAATGTCCACATTGTCGAGGTCGATTGTCGATACCGGTTATTGATACCGATTATGAGTATGTGACAGCATAGCATCACGATACATACCCATATGCATCATCTGCATGTTTGTTATGAGACGTGATAGATCATTACATATGTCATTGAGCGTGTTGTTATGAGACTCCCTGATAGGCAGAGGTTATCTCACATGAGCACACAGTATCGTAGGATTGATGCATGACTGGATTGTATGACTCATGCATCTTGCATTATGTGTTGTGATTACTATACGCCCTAGCGATATCAGGGCCGTAGCCTCCACAGGCATATCGTGGATGGCTAGAGGGGACACCAAAAATATTTGGTTCTAGCATACGGGCGCCATAAATGTCCCTGGGTGAAAATTCCGAAACCTCCGTGGCCAGGAGACGCCCCAACGTCGAGACCGAGTGGATATATATGAGTGCGTGAGGGCTGTATACCAGTAGGTTGCGTCTCTCACTGTGTCGTGGTCGGTTGGGAGGGGGTGTGACCTTACCCGCCTAAGTGAGGGGGCAATATCTAGGTTGAGTTTGACCAGCTTGAGGAATGGGTCCGCTATCGATGAGTCGGGCCCGATATTGGCAGGTGGATAGTGAGGTTTATTCCACTTACCCAGTTGTGCGCTCAGATAGGGGCGACAAGCTGGCGTAGAGTGTAATAGACCCCGGTGATGATCCCAGAGATGAACCGTACTGATATGTGGACTTATTGAGCAGGAGTTGTATACACATTCATTCATTTTTTCACTATTTACTATTCACTCGGGTTGGTGGTGCGCAACTATTTGTTATGTGTACCTTTGCATGACTAGTATTTCAGTTGGGCACGCCGCTAACCTGAGATCAGGAGTTTACCACATTGAGTCTGATTATCCAAATTTAGGTATGGGACTGGTTTGGATAGAAGTCTCTTGTGATGGACCTCATAGCCTGTGATGCTACGTACTATCATCCCGACTTCATACTCCAGCATGGTCATTCCATTTGCACCGCATATTGCATTATATTTGCGGCATATAGTATTTTGGGTTACTGTGTTTCTGCATTTATATGGTCTAGATACGATTGACGCTATTCTTGGACTCATCAGGAATTACATATTGCATCACATCCTCGACATTTGATATTTGGCTCTTTATGACTCCATATTTGCATAGCCGTTCTATATCGCGTATTCTGATATTGATTAACTCATTGACTTGTCCATATTTTCGCTTACTCTGTTATCGTATAATTTATGATCTTGCCAGTATTTTTGTTTATTCAGATAATTCCTGCTCTTGTCAGTATTTCTGCTTACCCTTGTAATTCATGATCTTGTTAATAATTTTGCTTATCCCGATATTATACGATTTATGGATTACCAGTATTTTCGGTACTGTATGATGATGGCATTGTATTGAATACTTGGCACTTACCTTGTGCACACACTTACACCACCCTCTAAGCTTTCTATAAGCTTATGCACGATAAATGCGTGCAGGTGATGTTAGGTTGCAGCAGTGTTGAGCTTGGAGCATGCAGCGGTTCTTCTAGAGCTTGATTTTCGACTTATGTATTTCCCTTCAGTATTGTAATCAAATGATTATATTAGTGGATATGTGATGATGATGCTGCCTTTGTGATTTGGGTATACTTGTGGTTATGCTTATTACGAGTTAAATGTACAAAAGAAATCCTCCTTGTAGGATCCCAGGATCGGAATCTGGCGTATGGACGCTAGGAGCCGAGAATGGGGTACTACAGAGGCGGTCGGCATCGGATTTGGTGATCGGGATTCCTGTGAATCCGATTTTCGGGTTTGGGGCGTGACACAAAGAGACTATGTAGTAGGACAAAGTGACAAAGTTCTACTGTATCAAGTGACGGGGTTCTACTAGACAGAGAGTGACGAGGTTGCTGAACAAAGTGAAAAGATTTCACTAGATAAAGTGAAAAGGGTGCTAAACAAAGTGACAAAGTTCTAATAGGCAAAGTGACGTAATTATTGGTCAAAGTAACAAGGTTCCATTAGACAAAGTGACGATGTTCCACTAGATAAAGTGATGGGGTTGCCAGATAGATTAATAGGGTTTCGCTTGATAAAATGACGAGTTTTCAAATAACGTGACTTTGTTCCACTAGGCAAAGTGACAATGTTATTTCACAAAGTGACAGAATTTCACTAGATAAAGTAGCGGCTTATCAAATAAAATGACGAGGTTTCTATAACGCCCTGAAAATCGGGGGGTTGAGCAGGAGCCCAACTCCCGAGTTCCAATGCATCACTTATGCAACATAGATAATGATGATTAAATGTTGTCCGTGTTAGTGCATTAAACATGAACGAGATTATACTAAATCAACATATCATACTCTGGAGACAATTAGATTACGCATGCGGAAGATTGTGATATGTATATAAAACATATAAGTTGTTGTAGACCTCCAGAGTGTGAAAATGTTACCAGGTTAATTATGTACATGTATACTCCCAAAATGGACAAAATGAATATACATGTGTGTTCTAAACTACAAAATATCAAGTGTAATGACATCTAGTCAGCATCCTAGTAATCCCTGTCGATCAGAACATGATCTACATAAACCCGCCTAATAACTACGTGTAAAAGAACTCCTCCTCGTCATCATCAAAATCCGTCTCTGCCTCGCAAGCATCGCCATCATCTGCAACAAAACCAGAGTCTGGTTCGTATTTTAAAACACCGTTCTAGAGTGGGAGTGAGTGATAAACTCAGTGGTATTATAAGGCAAAGGTTAACATGTTGTTAATTCAGTCAAGTAGTAATGATAAAGCAATACAATAAACATTCCTAGGTACTCTAGTTAATGCAAGGATGATATGTAATAATGATGCATGCCCTCGCCTGCACTCCCTTTGCGACATCATCTCATGATCGTGGCATGCACCCCTTCCCCTGTGCTCAACTCCAACGCCAAAGGCACATGCAAATGCGGTGCATGTACGTGATTAGCCAAGTTCTTAATTAGACTTATTCATATAGCAGGTTTAGGAAGTTAAGGTACCTCCCCTTTACATCATTGACCCAAACGATGATCCATCTAGGGTCGTCATTCCTAGTTAATCACATACGATAGGCAAGTTATCGGGCAACGTCACCCCTGATTTTAAAAAGAAGTGGACAGGCAAGTTCAGGTTATTACGAAGAGGCTCGTCACCTCAGCGTAGGCCTTAGTTTATACTCGAGGTCACTTCGGGAAAGGCTCGTCACCTTAGCGTAGGCCGACAGCTCGAATACAGTGTCTCATACCACCGTATTCGGCTCAAGAGTTTGGTTTGCTCACTGGACACTACGGGAAGGCTCGTCACCCCAGCGTAGGCCGACGGCTCAACTACGGTGTCCCATACCACCATGCCTGGCTCATGAGTCTTAGCGGATCGAGGTACCAAGGTTAAACGGTCTTTTCACTGGTAAGTTGGTACCTTAGGTTCAAGCAGTAGCGTCCATACATGGTGAACATACATTAGGCCAATCGTGTTACTTGACAAGCTCGACTAGTATGAGCGTACGTTGAATTAATAGACATGGAGCGCATACGCACTCCTCGTGGCCTAACCACTATCGATAATCACCGTACGACTCAGATTCATCGAACGTATCCGTCGCGGCTAAAGCAGTTCGGCTACTGATCGTAAACCATTACCAATTTCCTGGACTACATCATAGCTCCAATCGTACTCCAAAATAATAGCATTCACCTGTGATAGTCAAAGACAACATGTGACAACCAATCCAAATATAAGTCTCATTTGAGCATTTTAACAAACACATAGTGTACATGTTATCATACATAGGCATTTCATCCATAAATCACATAGTAGTAAGATAGGTTACATAAAGAAAACTGTAACTATAGATAATGGGATTGAGCATCCCATCTCAACGCCCTCATTAAATCCATTTCAACAAGCATTTTCTCATTTAGGCATTTTATCAAATACTTAGACTACACATATCACATACATGTAATAAATTAGTTAAAACACATATTATAACAAATCCTTTCACAAGGGAGTTGCCACACGCATGACAATCATGTATTCTCAAACATTAATCATAACAAGTACAAATCATAATTTCATATTCGTTTAAACATTTCAACAAACACATGAAATGCCTTAACAATCAACATAGTTTATATATATATATATATGGAAGACATCGTATCTGAGCACATGTGATAGCAATCAAGTCAGTCATAAATCATTAACTGACATTGAAGACCTTGAAAACCATAACCTAAACATTTATAGTCCTTTCGCAGGTAGACTCGTATCGAACTCAGTTCGAACACTACGTCTTTGTCTACGGCACAACGATAACCTATAGCATGAAATATGTTAGCTATTTCATCACTTTCTCTATTTGGATCCCTAAAATAAATTAGGGTTAGGATTTCTTATCCAAGAATGGAATCGAAATCGCCGAAATAACAATACAGGAAGGATGATTCGGCACGTGAAGCGGGGGATTGAATCCCACCAACGATCCCTCACTCACTCTCTCTCTCTCTCTCTCTCTTTCTTTCTCTTTCCTTCTCTTTCTTCTCTCTTCTCTCTCCTAGGGTTTGAAATTCGTATGGAATAAGAGAGGGGTGGGTAAAGGGTTTTATATAAGCCCGGAATTGATATCAATGGCCCTAGGGCCATGGTATACTTAGGTAATAGCCAAAAGTCGGTTGTTTTGGTCCAACAGAGCACATATGGAGGTCCCTTTGCTGCATACGGTCCAGAGAAAGTCCCCTGACATTGGATCTAGGTCAGCTTAAGTTTTCAGTCCGATCGGATTAGTGGATCGACCGTGGCGGTCCGGTTTCAGTTAAACGGTCATTATCACTCGATCAGGGTCACAAGTACACTGACCTATGTAGGGAAATTTTCCTGATCAGAGGGTGTATTTGGGTCAAGTTCTGACGGTCTGAAATCTTAAAATTGTCCTGCAACCGAATGACCCAAATCACTTAAATCTGAGTTCATTTTCTAAAGGTATTTGTGTTTCTCACACACTTCACTCTGGGCTCAAGTTGTGCGTTTCTCGATACTATTTGGGTTTGATTTTCGAGATGGTTGTTAAGCCCAGTAAGGCGGTTATAATTGTATAGTTTTGCGGTTATCAGACTTTCGACGCGAGGTTCAGTCTGATACAAAGTTTCAATGTGCTCCTAAGAGCAACTGGGTTTTAAGATTGATCCTAGGTTTCTTGGTAATGTAGCGTTAGCGATTCTACTAGTTTTGGGTCTTGCAGTTCGCATAGAAAGCTGTTCAAGCTAATCTACCGATTGATTCAGTTTAACACTTAAGTAATCTTCGTCTAATTTCTAAAGGATTCGGTCCTTAGTGATTTCTGCCTGAGGTGGTACTCGGGTCTATGTACGGATTTTTTCGAGACGTTAGAGTTTCAATAGACAAAGTTGAGTTTGTTTGATAAAGTGATAGAGTTCCATTAGACAAAATGATAGGGTTCCATTAGATAAACTAATGTGTCCATTTTATATAATCATCATGGTGGGTCCTATAAGTTTCAAGGGTCTCTCTTTCAAATATTTTCTTTGGTGTGGCTCGCATGAATATCGTGTTAACCTATTTTTTTTTTATTCAGGCTAAATGATTACACATCTAATTGTCAGAGTGGATTTTGCATACACATCATGGTGGGCTCCCGCCAAAAATTCAATCCCCAATACTTCTCCGATTGTAAAGAGAGTTTATATATATATATATATATATATATATATATATATATATATGGAAATGGTTTTATGCGGTCGAGCTTATGGGAACTTCCCATGAGGTCAAGCTGTGTGGGCCCCACTATGCTGCGTGTCGAACATCAACACCATGCATTTGATGTGTCCCCTTTAAATGATGGGATATCCCAAAAATTAGCCACATAAGGAACTTAGGTGGGCCATACCATCTAAAATAATGTGAAGACATGTCTAAAACATATAAAAGCACTTGGTGGGGCCCACTTAAAAATTGGATGCGTATGAAACTTGGTCCGACCACTCATCCAAGTGGGACACACATAATGGATGGGATGGATTTGTGAACCACACCTCGGTGGTCCCAACAAATGATTATGAATGTTTTAATAGGAGGATAACCCCTCTCAACTTTTGTATGTGGTGTGGCCCACACAAGTCATGGATTGACTTTATTTTTAAGAATGAGGCCCACCATGGAATGCTGTATTTGATTGATGGGGTAGATGTTTGAGTTGATTTAAACCGAGTTAGGGCTAACCCAAACTCGACCTAACTCGGTTCCGAGTCTAGCATGCCCAACCCGTACCGAGTCCAGGTCTAGCATGTACTAATCCGGACTGAATCTAACTCGACCACAAGTACCGATTTGGGTCGAGTCTTAAAATAATATAAAAAAAATGGATGGATGGAGTAGATATACAATGCATAGATCAAGGTGGGCCTACGGACATCACTTATCCTAGGTCGCAGCTAATATTCCTTGCTAATCAAGCAGATTATATATATAATCTTATAAAATTATCGTAAGATGATATGACCTAATTAAATTTTAGAAGAAAGAAATTAGAGGCGGATTAGCTACCGATACGTTGAGTAACTAGACTCGCTACTGAAGTGATGCCAGCAGGTTCAGTGGGGCCCACCATGATGTGTGTTGTATCCACACTGTCCATCCATTTGGAGAGATCATTTCAGGGCATGATCAAAAGAATGAGGTAGATCCAAAGCTGGAGTGAACCCCACCATAGAAAATAGTGAGGAGAGTGATGTCCACCGTTGAAGCCTTCCTAAGGTCCACCGTGATTTTTATTTGAGATCTAACCTATTCATAAGCTAACACAAATATTAAAGAAGCGGAAACACAAATATCATCTTGATCGAAAACTTTTGTGGCCCTTAGAAGTTTTTAATGGTGAGCGTACTCTCTTCACTATTTTCTGTGGTGGGGTCCACTCGAGTTTTGGATCTGATTCATTCTTTGGTTCATGCCCTAAAATGATCTCCCTAAATGGATGGACGGTGTGGATACAAAACATACATCATGGGGGGACCGACATAACTACATGATGTTACTTTCGCTAATTAACCTGTGTGTTGAATCCTCAAATGAAAACTTAAATAAAAATCACGGTAGACCTTAAGTTAACACAGACATTGAAGAAGGGAAAACAAAAATATCAGCTTGATCGAAAACTTTTGTGACCTTTAGAAGTTTGATCGAAAACTTTTGTGACCTTTAGAAGTTTTTAACAGTGGGCATGACTCTCTCCACTGTTTTTTGTGATGGGTCCACTCAAGTTTTGGATCTGATTCATTCTATGGTTCATGGCCTAAAATGGTCTCTCCAAATAGATGGACGGTGTGGAGACAGAACGTACATCATAATGGGACCCACACAACTAGGTGACGTCACTTTATTAGCGAGTTTCCATGCTCAACCTGTGGGCTGAATCTACAAATGGAAGGAAGTGGATTGCGTAGTGAGCATACTGAGTAAACTCTGTGGGTCCACCATGATTTATGTATTTTATCCGCTCGGTCCATAAATTTTACCCATTAAATTTAGGGCTTGAGACAAAAAATGAAGCGTATATAATGTTCAAAAGGACCCACCATTGGAAACAGTTGAATTGAACGCTTAACGTTGGAAATTTCTTGGGGGCTACAAAAGTTTTGGATCAAGCTTACGATCTTATGAACAGGTTCGATGACAAATAAACATCACCGTGGGGCCTAGCAGGATTTCAATGGTCGAAAACATTATCCCCACTGTCTACTGTGGTATGATATTGATATTTGGATATACTTCAACTTTAGGCTAAACTCCTTAAATTAGATGGAAAAACGGATGAACGGCCTGGATAGACCACGTACATACAAGGTGGGCCCAACTGATTTTACTCAGTACGGTGAGAGCAAGAGCATACTACTCGGTATGCAATCCGATTTCCAAACCAAACCGTCTAACGGCGTTAGACAGTAAATTTTTTAATATATTAAAAACAACTGATGATGTGGAAATTACTGTGACGTGAACTAATAATAAAGCTGGATTCAACTGTTCACCATTTTCACGATGAGTCCAGGTCCTCTGTTTGCCGTAACCAGTAACCACTGCTTACCGAAGCCGCCACTTTCCTGTTGTTTTTCCTCCTTTGCTGTACAGTGATTGGTGCGTCTCAGTCACCGACACAAATTCAAAGACAGGACGTGGATTGCGTTCTTCTCCTGCCCGTTAATAGTCACGAACGGGCAGTTCTGTAGGTGGGCCCAATGTGACGTATTGGTTTATCCATGCTGTCCATTCCTCGTCTAGATCATTTTAAGTAATAATCTCAAAAATAATAAATATCTTGACGCTCAAATAAACAACACCACATATGACTCTGACATTTAATGCTTTGTTATTTCACGCAACCTAAGCTTATTATTTGGTGTGGTCCACTTGAGTGTTGGATATGACTCATTTTTTTACACGTATTTTATAATAATTTGAGAGAAGAGATGGACGGTGTGGATAAACCGATACATCACAGTGGGCCCACTTACATAACTACCCGTTCGGGGCTAGAGACAGGCGGGGGTAGGACGCAGTCCGCGTCCCAAATTCAATGCATTCCACAATCACACGGTCCAGCAACGACCACAATTTTCCTGTTTGTCGGACGCGGATTGCGTCCTACCCCGGTGGGGCTCTGTGGAGCCCACCATGATGTAACTGTTTTATCCCACCGTCCAACGATTTTTCCAGGAAATTTTAATATTTGAACCAAAAAATGAGCCAGGTCCAAGGCTTAAGTGGACCACACCAAAGGAGCCTGGACTGATATGACACCCACCGTTGAAACCTTTCTAAGGGCCCACGTGATTTTTTTTTTTACCATAAAACCTATTCATAAGGTCACGTAGACGTGGATGAAGTGAAAACACAAATATCAGCTTGATCCGAAACTTCTCTAGCTCCCAAGAAGCTTTTAATGGTGGACGTTCAATCCCCACTTTGTGGTCCACTTAAGCCTTGAACCTGCCTCACTTTTTGGTCCACATATTAAAATTTTCTGAAAAAATTGTTGGACGGCAGGATGAAACAGTTACATTACGGTGGGCTCCACAGAGCCCTGCCCGGACGGATTACCGTCCGGGCGGGGGTAGGACGCAATCCGCGTCACTGTTTGTCGCAAACTGAGGTTCCGTATTCTTCCACGAAACTAAAAACGTATGAATGCTTCATCACAAGACTTTTGTAGTCCAGATAAGTTTTGAGTGGTGTGTGTTCAATCACCACTCTTTTCGATGGTGTGGGTATAGAGCACCGTATAGTAGCTACACCCTAGCCATCATCTCTCGCGCGCTCTCTCTCGTCCCCAAACAGATGCAGCCCATGTCCTCCACCGTCGTAAAGCAGCGGCAGCCATCGCCATTGAGCCTCGATTGGGGCCTTTGATCACGGACGACCATCTTTCCTTTTCCCGCTCATCTGATTCATCACCACCAGCCGCCGTCTTTCATTTTTTTCCAGCAGCCCTTCTGCCGCTGCTCTCTGCTCCACTTCACCGGCGGATCTGCTATCATCTCTATCTTCGCCGGTCACTGCACTAGATCCCAATAATCAGATCTGATCGTTTCATCTCTGTCTCTGTTGCTGCACCGAATCAACATCCCGAACCCACAGCCGTAGAAACCCTTAATCACCGTCACCACCTCTGCTGCCCCGCGGCCCCTTAGTAGGTGTACGTTCACCATCCCAAGCTCTTTAATTTGCGGATTTAAAGAAATGGAGAAAGCCAGAGATTGGGAGCATAAACTGCTGGTCAACGAGGTAATTGAAGGATTAGAGTCTGCAAAGGAACTTCGGATCCATCTCGACATGTCTTCTCCTGCCGGATTGTTAGTTAAAAAGATCCAATCTTCCTTAACTAATGCTCTTTCCATGCTGAAATCGAGCGGCCAAGAGGTAGAGTATTCAGTAGCAAGCTTAAGCTCCACCATTTCCATCAATAGAAGCGTACCAACCTGGGATTTAAATCAGATATTCTACGGTGAGGAAGAACGCGCCACCTTCCCAGAAAGGTACAGTCAAGTGAAAATGGAAGCTTCTTTGAGTTTTTAAGTTTTGTAGGACAACTAAATAATAAAATTAACCAATAAACAGAAAAAAAAAAAAAAAAACATTCTTAATCTTTTTAAAAAAATAGAAAGAGAATGAAAATAAAAATATCAAATAAATAAAACAACTTACCTTCTTATTTTTCTTCTCCCACATTTTTATGAAAAAAAAAAAAAGAAGATAAATAAATAAGAAGATTATAAATATATTTTTTCTTATTCTTCTTAAATAAAAAAAAGAGAATGAATATATATATATATATATATATATATATATATATATATATATATATATAGAGAGAGAGAGAGAGAGAGAGAGAGAGAGAGAGAGAGAGAGAGAGAGAGAGAGAGAGGGCTCTCTCCTAGACTAAGGGCCTGTTTGTTTTTCAGATAAATGAGAAATGCAAGGGAAATAGTGATTATTACAATTTCCTGCGTTTGAAAACTCATAGGAGTTTGTGCCAGTGAAATTGGTTTAACGGATGTAATTTTAATTTATTTACTGCAAGGTAATGTGTATGATATATCCATTCCGTCAGTCTATTTTATTACAATATTTTGGAGCATGAGACAAAAAATGAAGTAGATCTAACACTCAAATGGCCCACGCCAAAAGAAACAGTGGCCCTACAAAGATTTTAACAGTGAGTATTCGATTCTCTTTTTTGTATGACGTGGTCCACTTGAATATTGGATATGCCTCAATTTTTTACTCATGCTATGAATTCAAATGTAATAATGGATGAACGGTGTGGATAAGCGAAATGCATCACAGTGGGACCCACAGATGTTTTGTAATATTCTTGATTTTTGTGTAAAAAAGTAAGCAGTCATATCAGGATGTTGTAAATTCACGGGGAAGTAATCATTACTTTTTTACGCGCGATTTACCATTTCACCGAAAATCAAACACGCCCTAAGGGACGGACTCTTGGAATTACAAGCGGATTTCACGCGAAAGCCTTTCATTGAAAGATCCCGGGCAAGGATTATGTGTGGGGTCCATTATGATGTTTGTGAGAAATCCAACCCGTCCATCCATTTTTCGAAATCATTTTAGGACATGCGACCAAAAATGAGGAGGATCCAAAACTTGAATGGGCCACATGAGAGGAAACAATGAGGATTTAGTGACCACCATTGAAACATTCATATGGCTACAAAAGTTTTGTATCGGTTTAAGTTCCTGGTGTTTTCATTTTATCTTAGTGAAAATGACCTTATAAACGGTTTGGATGGAATATAAACATTAAGGTGGAGCTTAGGAAGGTTTCAATGGTAAGCATTCCTTTCCCTAGAACAGTAGAAGCTTGAAGGTTAAGCTATGTGTTGCCCAAGTTTATTTCCCTGGAACAAGGTGCCTTCGTTAAAGGAAGAAGCATTGCAGAGAACATTGCCCTGGCTCAGGAGGTGATGAGAGGTATCGACAGGAAAGTTCAGGGCGGTAACCTCATCCTGAAGCTGGACCTTGAGAAAGCATACGACAGGGTCAGTTGGGAGTTCCTGAAAATTGTCCTCAGCAAGTTTGGCTTCTGCGACAGATGGATCCGGATCTTGGAGGGCTGTTG
The DNA here is from genome assembly GCA_030180095.1 of Magnolia changhungtana. Taxonomy (NCBI): domain Eukaryota; kingdom Viridiplantae; phylum Streptophyta; class Magnoliopsida; order Magnoliales; family Magnoliaceae; genus Magnolia; species Magnolia changhungtana. The sequence continues at coordinate 457,560 of JASAUF010000232.1, read as the reverse complement.
GGGTAACAACTAGTTTTCCATCCTCATTAACGGAGAGGTTGCAGGATTTTTCCGTTTGTTTAAGGGTCTTAGGTAAGGAGACCCTCTATTCCCTCTGTTGTTCATTATCGCCATGGAGGCTTTCTCGGTGAATCTGAAGCGACTCTTTTCAGCCGGCGCCTGCCACCCATACAGCCTGCACCGAGGTAGCTTGCTCATCTCTCATTTACTGTACACGGACGAATGCTTATCTTCCTTAATGGCAGCCGGTCGTCCCTCCTCCAGTTCAAAAAGTTCCTCAACCTCTTTCAATAAGCTATGAGGCAAAGGATAAACAACATCAAAAGCTATTTTTTTGGCTCTAAGTCCTTGCGTGCTGGGTGAATTAGATCGATAGAACGACTCTTAGGATTCAGCAGGGCCCCGGATGCGATCCACTACTTGGGTGCCCCCCTAGCCAGAGGGAGAATCAAAGCCTTGGCGTTCCATTTTATGGTGGACAAGGTGATCAAAAAAACCTCCGGGTGGGCAGCCAGACAGATTTCACAAGCAGGTAGAACCACGCTGATCCGACACGTTTTGGGAAGTTTCCCGATTCACATCATGTCTGCAATGCATGTTCCCAAACAGGTGCTGTCTAAACTTGAAAAGGATTTTGCTGATTTTTTATTTTTTTTATTTTTTTATTTTTTTTATTTTTTTTTTGCGGATGGGCCGATGGAAAGAAAAAGTGTCACTGGCTAGCTTGGAAAAAAAATCGCCAAACCAATGGTGGAAGGCGGTTTGGGAATTAGAAGTTTACAGGAGGTCATGTCGGCCCAACGGATGAAATTGGCTTGGGCGATTAAATTTGGCGAAACTGTGGGACCTTGGGTCAGCCTCATGCGCAACAAGTATCCCAGAGATCTCGATGCGGTCATCCCTTTGCAGGCTCCGCTGAACTCCTCCCCCTTCTGGAAAAGGATCAGGGAGCTGTTCCTGGCTCTAAACGAGAATGTGCAATAGCAGGTTGGGCGTGGGGACCTCAATCTGTGGACGACGAATTGGTTGGGTAGGGGCCCTCTCCAGCTGCTAGTTGACAACCCAGTGCCAGAGGATCTGCTTGAACTTAAAGTCAGGGATCTCATCGGCAAGTCTGGCCCCCTCCCTCCATCAGGGGTGTTCTCCTTTCTCCCCCAGGAAATCATCGATGACATATTCCACGGTGGTTATGTTAGTTCGGAAGAGGACGACTCCTGCTTCTCGCCCCATGATCCATCCGAAACTGTCACTTTAAAATCGGCATGGAAGTTCCTCTATGGAGACTCCCCTGAAATTCGGTAGACAGGCTGGATTTGGCACACTTCTCTTCCCCCAAAAATATCGATTTTTCTATGGAGGTTGCTGAAGGGTGGGATCCCAGTTGATGGGAGAATTCAGGATAAAGGGGTGGCGCTTACGTCTATGTGTCGGTGCTGCTCGGGCACTCCTCAAGGTAACTCGGACAACGAATCGATTTCGCACTTATTCTTGTCGGGTCATCTCGCTAACTCGCTTTGGTCCTTCTTCGACGCTCAATGCGGTGTGCCAAATCTCCCACACTCTTCAGTGGAAGGTAGGCTACTCCATTGGAGGAGTGCGGCGGCCCATGGGAGTGCCTCCTCTTCCGTCAGAAATCTTCTCCCCCGTCTCATTCTTTGGGAAATTTGGTGCTCTAGAAATGAGGCCACGTATGATGGCAAGCCAGTGAACATTAGGGGAACCATCTCCCGCATACGATGGTGGACCCACCAAATTTTCGGTGCTCATTGGGATGGTAATAGCAGCCTCCCTCTACACAGCAGCGGCCACACGCGCCTACCTGCGACTCAGAAACGTCATAACGCTGTACTTGTTAAGTGGAGATTTCAGACCCCTAGGTGGGTCAAGTTGAATACTGACGGCTCGGCTTTAGGGAATCCCGGTCCCTCGGGAGGAGGAGGTATCCGTAGAAGTGACAACGGATCCTTCATCTTTGGTTTCACTGCCGGTTACGGTGAAGGATCCAACAACCTGACAGAAATTCGGGCCATTCATGTGTTGGGGGCCTTGCACAAAACCTTAGGATCTAGCCCTCCAGAACAAACCAGAATTATGGATAATAAAGCAATGAAAATAATCAATGCATCAATCACACACCACACAAGAGATTTTTACGTGGAAAACTCTCAAAGAGGTAAAAACCACAGGACCTCGTCCAGATCAACAATCCACTATGAAGTAGAACGTTTACAACCTTCTTCACTCACGCAGGAGTGGATGAACAATAAGATAAATAGAGAAAACGAAGAGATCTAACCGATTATGAGGACATAGAAGCGCTGAGATATAAATTGCAAAGTAGAAAAACCTCCCCAAGCAAAACCTCCCTTCTATAAGCTTCCTCTCTCTCTTTCTCCCTCTCTCTCACCTTTGATAGCTCTCTTGTATTTTTCTCATCAACACAATATACGTAGAAAAATCCTAGGGACCCCTTTTTATAGTTTTAGGAAACTCCTTTCCGCATCCTAGTTGCGAAAGGACTTGCGCATCCTAGTTGCGAAAGGACTTGCACATCCTAGTTGCAAAAGGACTTTGCGCATCCCAGTTGCGAAAGGACAACGGGTCAAAAAAACCCATCAAATCTCCCCCTTTTTGACCTAGGAGGGATTCACCTTCTTTAAGCCAGCCAGGTTTCTACAAACCTCAAATTTGCCCTTGAGCAAAGCCTTGGTCATCTTGTCTGACCCATTATCGTCCGTGTGGACTTTCTCAAGCTGTAACACCTTCTGTTCCAAAGTATCCCTGATCTAGTGATACCGAATCTCTATGTGTTTCGACTTGGAATGCTGACTTGGATTCTTGCTCAAGTGTATAACACTCTGACTATCGCAATAGACCGCGTGCTCCTCCTGCTTTAGGCTAAGTTCCTGTAGGAATCTTTTCATCCAAAGCATCTCTTTACATGCTTCTGTGACTGCAATGTATTTGACCTCTGTCGTCGACAATGCTACGACCTTCTGTAGCTTGCTCTGCCAAGAAACCGCTCCCCCTGCAAACGTGAACATGAACCCTGATATAGACTTCCTGGAGTCTATGTCACCTGCCATATCTGCATCTGTGTAGCCCTCTAACACAGGTTTACCGTCACCATAGCATAGGCTCAACCTGGATGAGCTTCTTAGATACCGTAGTATCCATTTCACCGCTGCCCAATGCTCTTTGCCAGGATTGGCAAGATACCGGCTGACAACACCAACCGCATATGCTATGTCCGGGCGTGTACACACCATAGCATACATCAAACTTCCTACTGCGGCGGCCGACGCGTAGGGTATCTTCTGCATCTCTTCTACTTCGCCTTCGTCTTGGGACACCGCACAGTCGCTCAATCAAGTGACCATCTAGTGGAGTCTTGACCGGCCGCAGCATTCATATTGAACCGCTCTAGGACTTTCTCAATATATCGCTCTTGTGACGACCCGAGCTTCCCGCTCGCTTACATCACGGGTTATCTCCATTCCTAGGATCTGTCTAGCAGGGCCCAAGTCGTTCATCGCAAAAGACTTGCCCAACTCCTGTTTCAGCAAGTCGATCTTCTTGATGTCTTTTCCCATGATGAGCATGTCATCAACGTATAATAGCAGAACTAAGAAATCACCATCTGAGAACTTGCGCGTGAACACACAGTGGTCCGACTCCGTTCTGTCATACCCATGTTTCAACATAAACGAGTCGAACTTCTTGTACCATTGCCGTGGAGCTTGTTTCAGCCCATACAAGCTCTTCCTCAGCCTACATACCATATGCTCCTTGCCTTTGACTTCGAACCCCTCTGGTTGGTGCATGTAGATCTCTTCTTCCAGGTCACCATGGAGAAAGGCAGTTTTAACATCTAACTGCTCTATCTCCAGATCCATGCTAGCCGCCAACCCAAGCAACACCCGTATAGATGTCATCTTCACCACTGGTGAGAATATCTCTTCGAAGTCTATACCTTTCCTCTGACCAAACCCTTTCACCACAAGTCTGGTCTTGAACCTCGTCTGTGAATTCTTCTGCTCAACCTTCTTTCTGAATACCCACTTGTTGCTTAGAGCTTTCTTGCCCTTAGGCAATTTCACCATGTCATAGGTGTGGTTCTTATGCAAGGATTCCATCTCCTCTTGCATAGCTTTCAACCACTCCTCCTTATGCTCGTTGGCTAGGGCCTTAGAATAATCTTCTGGCTCTCCCCCATCGGTTAGCATAATGTACTCATGCAAATGAAGTACCTCTTGGACGGTATACCGTCCCTAGATGACCTCCTCACCCGTGGCTCAACAGGTGGATCAAGTGGGGCCGCTCCCCGTCCATCTTCTGAAGGAACTCCCTCGTCCTCTGCACCTTACTGTACTCCCCCGTCATCAGGCACCACGGGAGGAGTAATCGGATCCATGTCCTCTAGCTCACCTGAACTAGGCTGATTCTTCTCTGGCTTACCAATGTCTTCGATACACTGATCTTCAAAGAAAATCACATCTCTGCTCCTGACGAGCTTCTTCTCGGTCGGATCCCATAACCTGTAACCGAATTTTTCATCACCGTACCCTAAGAACACACACTGCCTGATCTTCATATCGAGCTTAGACCTCTCGTCCTTTGGTACGTGAACAGATGCCCTGCATCCAAACACCCTGAGATGACTGTACGATGGATCCTGTCTAGTCCACACCTTCTCAGGTACTTCCCCATTCAACAGGGCTGATGGAGATCTGTTTATCAAATACACCGCCGTGCGCATTGCTTCTCCCCAGAACGTCTTGGGCAACTTCGCATGGGATAACATGCATCTGATTCTCTCAACAATGGTGCGATTCATTCGCTCAGCTACACCATTATGCTGGGGGGTCTTGGGAACCGTCTGTTCATGCCGTATACCCTGGGACTAGCTTGCAGTACTCGTGAAAGTCGCCAATGTATTCACCACCATTGTCAGTGCGGATGCACTTCAATGATCTACCTGTCTCTCTCTCGACCATAGCATGAAACAACTTAAACACACCAAAGACCTCGTCCTTGGATTTCAAAGCATAAACCCAAACCCTCCTAGATGCATCATCTATAAAAGTGACAAAATACAATGCCCCACCCAAGGTTTTTGTCCTCATAGGACCACAAACATCAGAATAAACCAAATCTAATGCATGCACTTTATTAACATGAGAAACAGTTTTAATAAATGAAACTCTATCTTTGTTTCAAGCTCGATAAATAATCAAGACAGTTTTAAGAGGCATACCTGTCACGTATGGAAGGAGCCGCTTCTCGCTAGTAGTTGAAGCCCTTTTTCACTCATGTGGCCTAGACGCCTGTGCCACATGTCAATAGCTGAATCTTCCGCTGCGTTCAATCCACCCTTGCACATACTGACACTTACCTTGTACAGGGTGCAACACTTCTTTCCTCTAGCCACGATCAATGAACCCTTGATGAGCTTCCATCGCCCACCAAAAAACCGGCTTTCATAGCCATCATCATCCAACCTTCCCGTCGACATCAAGTTGAGGCGAAGGTCTGGATATGCCTCACATCCCCGAGAACCAATGTCTGACCCACATCGGTTTTCACACAAATATCACCAACTCCCACGATCTTTGATACGTCGAGAATTTCCCATCTTAACGGTCCCATAGTCACCGACTTGTAGCTTGTGAAGGAGTCCCCGTGTGGAGTCGCATGAAAAGAAGCTCCCGAGTCTATCACCCGCCGGTGCCCGACTCGTGGCCGTGAGACATACATTGTGATCCGTAGAAAGAATAACTACCATGTCGCCATCTGAAGCGACCGCAGTGGAATCTGATTCATCTTCCTTCCCTTTTCCTTTCTTGTCGTTCTTCTTACCACGACATTCATGCTCAGTAGTGGCCCTTCTTGCCACGCCCAAGATTCAACCTCTTTTACTGTTACTCGACTTGCCTCTTGATTTATCTCGGGCCTTTCCGCCCTTCCCGTTCTTTCCTCTCCCCGTTCTGTGTCACAAGAGCCTCTTCTTTGAGTAGACCCCAGACTTCCTCCTTGTCTCTTCATTGAAGAGACAACTGATTACCTGTTCCATGGATATCTTTCCGTCAGCGCGTAGTTACTTAGAGACACCACCAATGTCTCCCAACTGTCAGGCAATGAACTAAGCAATAGTAAAGCCTGCAATTCATCATCCAGGACCATCTTCATAGAGGTGAGTTGGTTTACTATATTGCTGACCTCATTCATGTGTTCGGCCACGTAACCACCATCCTTGAACTTGAGATTCACAAGTCGCCTTATCGTAAATATCTTATTACAGTTGTCTTCCTCTCATCAGACCCTTGTAATTTTAGCCATAGACTTAAGTGAGGTTTCCGTAGACACATGGTGGAACACGAGAATCATCCAACCATTGTCTAATAAACCCCACCGCCTTTTGGTCCATCTTCTTCCAATCATCATCAGTCATATCCTTGGATTTTGCTGATATGCCTGAGATTGGAGAATATAGGTCCTTGCAATAAAGCAAGTCCTCCATCTTAGCCTTCCATATGGTCCAGCTTAGAACCATTGAGGTGATCATCCTTGAGCCACCTTCCATAATTCAAAACCGATCCTACCCGTTCAATGAACTTAGCTTTGATACCACTTTGTTGGGGGCCTTGCACAAAACCTTAGGATCTAGCCCTCCAGAACAAACCAGAATTATGGATAATAAAGCAATGAAAATAATCAATGCATCAATCACACACCACACAAGAGATTTTTACGTGGAAAACTCTCAAAGAGGTAAAACCACAGACCTCGTCCGTATCAACAATCCACTATGAAGTAGAACGTTTACAACCTTCTTCACTCACGCAGAGTGGATGAACAATAAGAGAAATAGAAAAACGAAGAGATCTAACCGATTATGAGGACATAGAAGCGCTGAGATATAAATTGCAAAGTAGAAAAACCTCCCCAAGCAAAACCTCCCTTCTATAAGCTTCCTCTCTCTCTTTCTCCCTCTCTCTCACCTTTGATAGCCCTCTTGTATTTTTCTCATCAACACAATATACGTAGAAAAATCCTAGGGACCCCTTTTTATAGTTTTAGGAAACTCCTTTCCGCATCCTAGTTGCGAAAGGACTTGCGCATCCTAGTTGCGAAAGGACTTGTACATCCTAGTTGCGAAAGGACTTTGCGCATCCCAGTTGCGAAAGGACAACGGGTCAAAAAAACCCATCATCATGATGGTATGTCGATCTGCATCCAAAAGGGCTTACCCAACGTCATGGTAGAGTCGGACTCTAGATTGGTGATCGGCATTCTGGAAGGCCATCAGAAGATTCCATGGAGATGGAAACCGTGGACAACCAGAATAAATTGCTTAAAATAGCTTGGAAAATTTTCTTTTTTGCACTCGTACAGAGAAAGTAATGGTCCTGCTAATGGATTGCATAGGAAGGGAGCCGAAATCAGAGAAACACGCTGATCCATCATGTCCATGAGCTCTCGCCACTTGTCCGGGGGCTTATGTTTTTGGATAAGGTAGGTTTAGGGTCGATCAGATATGACTCTTAGTTTGTCGGGTTCAGGCTCCTTCGCAAGAGGCTGTCCCTTTCGCTCCTGGTTTTTGCTTTCATACGCTAGGCCCCTCGGTAACTTTTGTAATGGTGGGTCCCGAAATTTGTTGCCTTTTGCGTATAGTCTGTACATTTTCTCCCAATCAATGAAATCAAGTTTCCAAAAAAAAAAAAAAAAAGCATTCCTTTCCCTAATGTTTCATCTCGTATGGCCCACATGAGTTTTGGATCCTCCTCATTTTTTGGTAAAATGTCCTAAAATGATATCTAAAAATGAATGGACACAAACATTATAGTGGGCCCCACATAGAATCCTTACGCAGGATCTTCATGGGAAAGGCTTTAGCAGGAAATCCAAGTCCCCTGGATTTGGGAAACAGATTGGATACTGCCCTGCCACGGGCGAATGGTAGGTGGTCGGTGCTATATGGGCCCCACCATGATATATGTGTTTCATCTATGTCATCCATCCATTTTTTTTAGATCATTTTATGGTATGAGACCGAAAATGGGGTATATCCCAATCTCAAGTGGACCACATTATAGGAAACAATGTTGAATGGATGTTGACCATTAAAATTTTTTTGTTGGCCATAAAAGTTTTAGATCAAGCTGATTTTTTCCCCTTCATATGGGTTTGTATGACCTAGTCAACAGATTGGATGTCAAATAAACAGTACGGTAGGGCCTAGGATGATTTTAATGGTGGATATCTAATCAGTATCGGTTCCTATGGTGTGATCCATCTGAGATTTATATTCCTCTCATTTATGAGATCAAGCCCTAAAATGATCTTTAAAAATGGATGAATGGAATGGATGAAACACGTACATTATGGTGGGGCCCACATAGCACCGACCGCCCCCATTGGGCTAGTGGATGGGGAGTAGCCAAGCTGTTTCCCATAATAAGAGTAACACTGGATGTGGATTAGATATTGAGAATGACTGGCGTCACTAAGCTCTGTGGGCTCCACCATGATGTATGTGTTGTATCCATACCGTTCATCCATTTGGAGAGATCATTATATGGCATGAAACAAAGAATGAGGTAGATCTAAAGCTCAAGTGGACCCCACCACAGAAAACATTGAGGGCGGTGACACCCACCGTTGAAACATTTCTAATGCCCACCATGACGTATTTTTTGAGATCCAAATTGTTCATAAGTTAACATAGAGTAGAGGAAGTGAAAACACAAATATAAGCTTGATTGGAAACTTCTATGGCCCCTATAAACAGTTTGGATGCAATATAAACAACAAGAGGGAGCCTAGGAAAGTTTCAATGGTAGTGGTAGGCGTTCCTTTCCCCATTGTTTCATCTCGTATGGCCCATTTAAGTTTTGGATCCTCCTCATTTTTTGTAGCATCTCTTAAAACGAGCTAGAACAAAGGATGGACGTGTTGGATTTATTACAAACATCATAGTGGCCCCACCCAAAATCCTTGCATAGGAACTTCCTGCCAAAGGCTTTAGCAGGAAATCCGCCTCATACGGTGAGCGTAGAAGAAATCGAATTGCCTATTGAGTTACTCAGTATGCTCATATCGCACTAAGTCAACTCTGTTGGGCCCACCATGAATGTATGTGGTTTATCCAAACCGTTCATCCATTTCCCCTTTCATTTAAGTGGTTGAAACCAAAATTGAAGCACATACATAAATCGAGCGTACCATAGCATAGGAAACAATAGGAATAATGATTTCCACCGTTGAAACCTTGCTAGGCCCCACAGTTATATTTATTTATCATCCAACCTGTTCATGAGATTAAAAAAACATGGATGAAGGGAAAAAACAAATATAATCTTAATCCAAATATTGAGTGGCCCTAAAGAAATTTTCAACAATAGATGTTCAATTCACACTGCTTTTGTGGTGTGGTCCATTTTATATTTTAATATGCTTCATTTTTGGGCTTAAGCCATAAAATTATTTGGTAATATGAATGGAAGGAGTGGATAAAATATATAAATCACGGTTGACCCCACGAAGTTTACTTGGTACGCTTCCCTTCTCAAATATATAAATCACAGTGGGCCCCACCATGATGTATGTGTTTCATCCATTCCGTTCACCAATTTGTAAAGATCATTTTAGGGCTTGATCTAAAAACTGAGAGGAATATATAAATCTCAGATGGACCACACCACAGGATACTAATACTGATTAGATATTCACCATTAATATCATCCTAGGCCCCACTGTACTATTTATTTGACATCTAATCTGTTTATTAGGTCATACAGACCCATATGAAGTGAAAAAAACAAAGATCAACTTGATCCAAAACTTTTATGGCCCCCAAAATTTTTTTAATGGTCGACGTCCATTCAACACTGTTTCCTGTAATGTGGTCCACTTGAAATTAGGATATATCCCATTTTTGGTCTCATACCGTAAAATGATCTAGAAAAACAGATGGACGACATAGATGAAACACATACATCATGGTGGGGCCCACATAGCACCGACCGCCCGCTATTGGCAGGTGGCAAGGGAGTTGCCAATCCGTTTCCCAAATCCAGTGGACGTGGATTTCTGGCTAAATCCTTTCCCGTGAAGATCCTGGGCAAGGATTCCATGTGGGGCCCACTGTGATGTTTGTGTGAAATTCAACTAGTCCATTCATTTTTAGATATCATCTTATAACATTATACCAAAAATGAGGAGGATCCAAAACTCGAGTGGGCCATACCAGATTAAACATTGGGGAAAGGAATGCTTACCGTTGAAACCTTCCTAGGCTTCACATTGATGTTTGTATTCCATCCAAACCATTTATAAGGTCATTTTCACTTAGATGAAATGAAAACACTAGGAACTTAAAGTCATACAAAACTTTTGTAGACATATGAATGTTTTAATGGTGGTCACTAAATCCCCACTGTTTCCTCTCATGTGACCCATTTAAGTTTTGGATCCTCCTCATTTTTGGTCACATATCCTAAAATGATTTCAGAAAATGGATGGACAGGTTGTATTTATCACAAATATCATAGTGGGCCCCACACGTACTCCTTGCGCAGGATCTCTCAATGAAAGGCTTTCAAGTGAAATCCGCTTGCAATTCCAAGACTCTCCGTGAGTGTAGGAGAGTTTATTTATTTATTTATTTATTTATTTTATTTTAGACTCTCCCTCTCTCAATACAGTTGAATCCCAGCCACTCTCCTCATCTTACGGCTTACATGAAGGCTTGCACATAAATTCCTTGCGGTATGGTTCGCAGGAGACCATTACTATGTTGAAAATATTGATTTTAATAATAAAAATAATATATAATATATATTATTTTGTTTGGAAAAAACACCGTTTTGTGGGTTTTTTGGAATAGTCCCACATGGAAAAGGGAAGAGAAAAATCTATGGTTTAAATGATAATAGTGGAGTATTATAATATTTACCTACCTAGTCCGTGGACTATGTACACGCGTGCTCGCGCTCGGGCACGGGCTCGGTCACGGGCGTGGGCGTGGGCATGGGCATGGGCATGAGAGGCAGTGTGGCCATAGAGGCGCACTTTGCACTTCGCATGTGCGCATCGTATCGCTCCCTTCGTGAACCAGAGCGAGACGTGTGCGACTAAGTGGCTAAGACGGATGGCTGGATGAAGGGAACTAGAGGACTGAACGAGAGTCCTCCAGTATATATAGAGAGCTGAAAAAAAGAGAGCTGTTGTAGCAAAACTGTAACAACTATGCTATTAGTGCAGGGTCCAATAGTAACTCCTGCATCGCTAGCCCAACAGCTAGAAAACGGCTAGCTGTTGTCTCACAACAGTTAGTAAACGGCCATAAAACGGATAGTTTTCTCCAACAGCTAGAAAACGGTCATGGAATTTATTTCCCTGGACCATAACCCCCAGCCACCATAGCCTATAAAAGGAGGGCCTGGATGGGTTTCCAAACAATCTCAACCCACTCCAGCAAACCAATACGAATCGAGACAGCCAACCCCTCTCCACTCATATACGTACTCTAGTGCTTCCAACAACATAGCAAGGCTTGAACCTTAGCTTGAAGAACAAACCAGCGGTGTGGTCTAAGACGGTTCAACTGAACCAGTGGTTAAAGATTTGAACTGACCAGTGTAGTGGTCGAAATCACTTTTTCTCTTCCTTTCTTCTTCTTTGGGATTTTTCTATTATATTGTAATACTGCCAGAAATTGTGTAAAAGAGTTCCATTTGGTGGGCCTTCATGTTTGCTGAATGCAGACCCACACCAGGCTTGTCGTGTCCTAGAAGCAATTTGCCTGTAACCTATCAACATACTCAATTCATTTGAGTATGGGCAAATAACGCTTTAAGGACAGCGTTTCAGACGTGCTTCAACCTGTCTATATTTCAGATTGTTTTGCATTTTTCGGATTCCATATTTTATAGAAAAAAATTATTATTCTGTAAATTTCCAACAATCTTAAAGCGTTATTTAGTAATGTAAGCCGACAGTGTTTCATCCATCAAGCTGATGAATCAGGACTTGATACGTCTTGATCGGTTCGATGGAACCAATTTTACGAGATGGCAAGACAAGTTGAAATTTCTTCTAACGGCGTTGAAGATCTACTACATATTAGATCCAAATCTACAAGCATTACCTGAAGCATCCGACAAAGACACACCTGAACAGGTGGCTGCCCGCACCAAACGAGCTGAAGACGAACTCTTGTGTCGAGGACACATTCTAAACGCATTTTTCGACCGATTGTATGATCTGTACCAACAAACGTCATCAGCAAAGGAGATCTAGACTGCTCTGGAGTTCAAATACAAGGCTGAAGAAGAAGGTACCAACCAGTTTTTCATCGCCAGGTATTTTGACTTCAATATGGTAGATAATAAACTGCTGCTGCCCTAAATCCAAGAACTCCAACTACTAGTAAACAAAATCAAAGGCATCAAAATAGATATTCCTGAATCATTCCAGGTCGGGGCTATAATCGCCAAATTACCACCGATGTGGAAAGACTATAGAAAGAAGTTGCTACATAAAACTGAGGACTACACACTGGAACAAATCCAGAAACACCTCAGAATTGAGGAAGAATCCCGTAACCGCGACAGAAAGAATGATAACGGGAATGCTTCGTCCAAGGTACATGCAGTAAAGAACTCTAATAACAAACATCCCGAGAAGGACAATTTCTTGAAACTCAATAAAGGAAAATTCAAGAAAAACGCCCAAAAGAAGAACGAAAAGTTCAAAGGCCTATGCCATGTCTGTGGAAAAACTGGGCACTATGCTCGAGTGTGCCGATATCGTAAATTTAAATAAGAGGCAAGTCGGTAGAAGAAGGCGATATTGTGGCCATGATCACTGAGGTGAATACCGTCCAAGGAAAAGTTCCAAGTTGGTGGTATGATACTGCCGCTACAGTACATGTGTGCTACGACAAATCAACATTCAAAACCTATGAGGAATTAACCGATGGTCAAGAAGTCCAAATGGGTAATGAAGTCCGATCGAAGGTCGTCGGCAAAGGAACTGTCGAACTAATATTCACCTCTGGGAAGAAAGTGATTCTAACTAATGCACTGCATGTCCCAGACATACGGTGAAACTTAGTTTCTGGGGATCTTCTGGGAAAACCAGGTATAAGGGTGGTGTATGAGTCAGGTAAACTGATTCTGTCTAAGAATGAGAATTTTGTCGGAAAGGGATATGCTTGTAACGGGATGGTCAAGTTTTCTCTGAATGAAAGTAGCACTTCTGCGTATATGGTTGAATCCGCTGGACTGTTGCATGATAGGCTAGCCCATATAGGGTATAGTACCTTGAAGTTTATGGCTAAGAATGACTTAATCTCATACACAGATAATGAAACCGATAAATGTGAAGTGTGCATACAATCCAAAATGACGAAGAAACCTTTTCCAAGTGTTGAAAGATCGTCTCAAGTATTGGATCTTGTGCACAGTGATATCTGTGAGTTAAACGGCATTCTTACTCGTGGAGGTAAACGGTACTTCATAACCTTTATAGATGATTGTATAGATATGTGTATGTGTACCTATTAAAGAGCAAAGATGAAGCATTGAATATGTTTAAGATATATAAAGCAGAAGTAGAGAATCAACTAAATAAAAAGATAAAAATTCTCCGTAGCGATAGAGGAGGAGAATACTTCTCCAATGAATTTGATAACTTCTGTGAAGAACATGGACTGGTACATCAATGTACAGCACCATATACACCTCAACAGTACGGAATAGTTGAAAGGAAGAATAAGACATTAGTAGAAATGGTCAACTCAATGCTGATAAGAGCAAAGTTGCCACCAAGTCTATGGGGTGAGGCATTGCTTGCAGCATGTCATATTCTAAATAGAATACCGTCTAAAAAGTATAAAATATCTCCATATAAAACATGGAGAGGCAGAAAACCTAACCTAGGATATCTTAAAGTGTGGGGGTGTCTTGCATACTGCAGAACCCCCGATCCAAAAAGAACTAAGTTAGGACCAAGAGCTATTAAGTACGTCTTCGTAGGGTATGCACAAAATAGTAAAGCTTATAGACTTCTAGACATAGAATCTAATACAATAATAGAATCAAGAGACGTTGAGTTCTTTGAGAACTTACTATCCTTGGAGTCAAAGGATAATGAAATCCAAACTCCTGATAGAGAACCAGATAACAAAGCTCCACAGATAGTGGAAGCTTCTATTGAACCTCGTAGGAGTCAAAGAACAAGAATAGAGAAGAGTCTAGGAGATGACTACATAGACTCACAATGCATTATTTTCCATCTTGTAGAAGCAGATAGAGAAAATGTTATAAGACAAATACCGATAGTGATGACTATAGAAGATGATCCTAAATCATATAAAGATGCTATATACTTTAGAGACGCAACTTTCTGGAAAGAAGCTATAAACGATGAAATGGAATCCATAATGTCAAATAAAACATGAGAACTAGTTAACTTACTTCCAAGTTTTAGACCCATAGGTTGCAAGTGGGTATTTAGGAAGAAATATCACACTGATGAGACTATTCAAACCTTTAAAGTTTGATTAGTACGTAGCTAAGGGTTTTAGATAAAAAGAAGGGATAAATTACTTTGACACATACTTTCCTGTAGCTAGGATAACATCCATTAGGATATTGTTTGCGCTAGCTTCTATACATCATCTTCATATCTACCAAATAGATGTAAAGATTGCATTCCTGAATGGTGACCTCAATGAGGAGGTATACATGGAACAACCTGAAGGATTCGTTCTACCAGAAAATGAAAATAAAGTATGTAGATTAGTCAAATCTTTGTATGGATTAAAACAAGCACCAAAACAGTGGCATGAAAAGTTTGATTCCAAAATACTATCTCATGGTTTCATGCATAATGTAGCTGACAAATGCATATATTCTAAAGTAGATGGTAGTTATATTGTTATTATTTGTCTGTATGTTGATGATATGTTAATAATAAGTAATAAAATGGAAGGTGTGACTGAAACAAAGAGGTTTCTATATTCCGTATTCAAAATGAAGGATCTTGGACAAGTTGATACCATTCTAGGTATCAAAGTTAAAAAACAATGTGGGGGTTATGCTTTGTGTCAATCTCATTATATTGAGAAGATATTACACAAGTTTAACCATTTAAATATAAAAGAAGTAAAAACCTCATTTGATCCAAGTATCAAGCTAAAAGAAAATACTGGAAGAACAGTTGCACAATTAGAATATGCGAGTGCTATAGGAAGTCTTATGTATGCTATGCAATGCACTAGACCAGATATCGCATATGCTATGAGTAAACTTAGTAGGTTTACTAGTAACCCCAGTATTGAATACTGGAATGCAATTAGTAGAGTCCTTGGTTACTTAAAAGTAACCAAAGACTTAGGACTATTTTATTCAGAGTTTCCAGCCGTATTGGAAGGATATACCGATGCGAGCTGGATATCAAGTGCAGGGGACAACAAGTCTACTACAGGGTGGGTATTCACCCTAGGAGGTGCAGCTTTATCTTGGGGATCTAAGAAACAGACTTGTATAACGCACTCAACTATGGAGTTTGAATTCATAGCCCTGACTACAACAAGCAAAGAGGCTGAGTGGCTAAGGGATCTTCTATTAGAAATTCCTTTATGTGTAAAGCTTATATCGGGTGTGTCACTACATTGTAATAGTGAAGCCACATTAGTTAGAGCCTATAGTGGAACATATAATGGTAAGTCTAGACATATCAGTCTTCAACATGATTATGTCAGACAATTGATTCGAGATGGAATCATTGTTATTTTCTATGTGAAATCTAGCAATAACTTGGTAGACCATTTCACTAAACCTTTACCGAGAGAGGTAGTAAAGGCTACATCTAGAGGGATGGGGTTGAAACTCTTTAACCAAAGTTCCACCAGTAATGGTAACCCAACCTGAAGTTAGAAAATCTATAATTTTAGGTTAATGGATAAAAGCAAGTCATTGATATAGAAAAATTTTCAGCACTAAATTATAAAACCTCATCCATAATAGATAAGTGCTGAGCGTTACGAAGGAGGGTTGAGTCTGAGAACTCTTAATGAAATCCAATCTATAGGACAAGTGTCTTATAGTAACGGAGACACTGGAAGGATTTCACCTATATGAACATAGAGATGGTGCCGTCTCCCATGAGAGTTAGGAGTTTTCTCTCGGGATCGTTCACGAATTAAGATAAGCACATGGCCATTAAATGTGCTGAGTAAGATTGTGGGAACTCTAACAAACACATAGCGAATATGTGTGTGGTTTCTCCGACTTTGTTATCAAGGAATAACTGGTTTAACGCTATGGCTACCAATCATTTCGACAGAGTTTTGAGTTACTTACACTAAGGAAAGATTAAAATCGAAAGATATCTTTCTTTATGTATATAAGCTGATTATTCTAACAGAATTGTTTAACCGAGAAAATATATTTTTAAAAAATCAAGTGGGGGATTGTTGAAAATATTGATTTTAATAAAATATATTTTAATAATAAAAATAATATATAATATATATTATTTTGTTTGGAAAAAACACCGTTTTGTGGGTCTTTTGGAATAGTCCCACATGAAAAAGGGAAGAGAAAAATCTGTGGTTTAAATGATAATAGTAGAGTATTATAATATTTAATTACCTAGTCCGTGGACTATGGACCTTACGCACTAAAACACCTGTGCGCGCGCTCGCGCTCGCGTTCGGGCACGAGCACAGGCTCGGGCTTGGGCTCGGGCTCGGTCTCGGTCTCGGACTTGGTCTAGGTCACGGGCACGAGCACGATGCAAGGGTGTGGGCATGTGAAGCAGCATAGCTGTAGAGGCGCTAGTGACGCACAACTAGAGGACTGAATGAGAGTCCTCCAGTATATATAAAGAGCTAAAAAAAGAGTTGTTGCAGTAGAACTGTAACAGCTATGCTATTAGTGCAGGGTCCAACAGTAACTGCTGCATGGCTAGTCCAACAGCTAGAAAACGGCTAGCTGCTGTCTCACGACAGTTAGCAAACGACCATAAAATGACTAGTTTTCTCCAACAGCTAGAAAACGGTCATGAGATTTATTTCCCTGGACCATAACCCCCGGCCACCATAGCCTATAAAAGGATGGCCTGGATGGGTTTTCAAACAATCTCAACCCACTCCAGCAAATCAATACGAATTGAGACAGCTAGCCCCTCTCCACTCATATACTCTAGTGCTTCCAGCAACATAGCAAGACTTGAACCTTAGCTTGAAGAACAGATTAGCGGTGTGGTCTAGGACGGTTCAACTGAACCAGTGGCTAAAGATTTGAACTGACCAGTGTAGTGGTCGAAATCACTTTTTCTCTTCATTTCTTCTTCTTTTGGGATTTTTCTATTATATTGTAATACTACCAGAAATTGTGTAAAAGAGTTCCATTTGGTGGGCCTTTGTGTTTGCTGAACGTAGACCCACACCAGGCTTGTCATATCCTAGAAGCAATTTGCTTGTAACCTATCAGCATACTCAATTCATTTGAGTAGGGGCAAATAACGCTTTAAGGACAACGTTTCAGACGTACTTCAGCCTGTCCATATTTTAGATTGTTTTGCATTTTTCGGATTCCATATTTTACAGAAAAAATTATTATTCTGTAAATTTCCAACATACTATATATATATATATATATGGGAAAAGGTACTATGCGCTCGAGTGTAAAGCGATCGTCCGTGAGGTCGAGCTGTGTGGGCCCCACCGTGATGCCTTTCGAACATCAACACTGTCCACCAGATGCACCATTCCATGGTGGGCCTGGATGGCCCAAAATCAAGTCAATCCGTAACTTTAGTGGGCCACACCACATACGTAGGCTGAGAGGGCCGTGCACCATTAAAACATTCATAACCATTTTTGAGGGCCCACCGAGATGTGGTTTGTAAATCCAAATTTTTCATTATGTGTGTCCGACTTGAATGAGGGTTCGGACCAAGTTTCACCAGCATCAAAACTCAGTGGGTCCCACCAAGTGCTTTTATATGTTTTTGGCGTGTATACTTATGGTTTTAGATGGTATGGCCCACTGAGTTCCGTATATCTGCCGATTTTGGGCCGTCCAGCCCACTATGGAATGGTGCATCTGGTGGATCCGTGTTGATGTTCGAAAGGCATCACGGTGGGGCCCACATTTCGACCTCACGGACGACCAAGCTCTACGCTCGAAGCATAGTAGCCTTTCCTATATATATATATATATATATATATATATATATATATATATATATATATATATGAGAAAAGGTACTATGCGCTCAGTGTAAAGCGGTCGTCCATGAGGTCGAAGCCGGGGTGGGCCCCACCGTGATTCCTTTCAAGATCCACACCGTCCACCATATGCACCGCTCCAAGTGGGACCCACACGGCTGGAAATCGACCGTCCACGGAACTTAGGTGGGCCATACCTTCTGAAAACATAAGTATACACACGAAAACATGTAAAAGCACTTGGTGGGCCCCACCTAAGATGTGGATACCACCTGAAAAGTGGTCTAAAATTACATTCAAGTGGGACACACATGATGGACGGTTTTGATCATGAAAAAACCTCTCGAAAGGCCCCCAAAACTGGTTTTGAATGTTTCAATGGTACACGGCCCCTCTCCACTTCTGTACGTGGTGTGGCCCACAAAAGTCACCGATTGAGGTGATTTTCAGCCATGTGGGCCCATCCAGGGATGGTGCATCTGGCTGAGGGGGTAGATCTTCGAAAGGAATCACGGTGGGGCCCACCCCAGCTCGACCTCATGGAGACCGCTTTACGCTCGAGCGCATAGTACCTTTTCCCTATATATATATATATATATATAACTTACCTTTTCTTTTCATTCTTCTTTTTCTTCCTTTTCTTTTCTTGAAAATAGGACAAAAAAAAAAAAAAAACCGGGGGTCAAGGTTGGCCGTTGGTACATTGCGTTGCACGGGTCACGGTTTGCTTTTGGTACATTGCACTACATGGGTCGCAGTTCTCTGTTGATACATTGCTGCAAGGGTTCAACCTCCAAGCCATTCTCCTCTCCATCTGCCATCCCCAACCCATTCATAACCCCTCCCACGATCGGCCAGCAACAACCCCCCCAAACCCCAAATTGAAGACCTCAACCACCTATTCTGCCATAGCAAGATAGCTTCCCTTGTCTAGTACCACTTTTCCACCTTATTCCAAATCCCATTCATCCCAAACCAAACCATCCATGAACGAATTCGCCAATGGTTTTCAGCAGCGTCCATCACCTCCCATCGGCGCATCACTCGTGGCCTCGCCCTGCCCATCATCGTCTGGAAAATCTGGCTTGGCAGGAATGGTGCCAAATTTGAAAACTGGCCTTTCGAAGAACCCAATATTATAAACAAAGTTTCCAATTGGCTCCTTGAGATTTGTTCTCATCTTCCAGGTGTTGATCAATCATTCTGGTCAAAAATTATCATCAACATACAGAAGAAGAATGATGTATGACATATCAAACTTTTTCAAGTAACAACAGTGGTCTTCATGACATCTCCTAAAGCCGTTTCTCGACATGAAACTGTCAAACTTCTTGTACCACTGCCTCGGGGCCTACTTCAGGCCATATAAACTCTTCTTCAGTCTGCACACCTTGTTTTCCTTTCCTGGTGCCACGTATCCTGTCGGCTGATGCATATATATCTCTTCTTCAAGGTTCCCATGAAGAAAGGCTGTCTTAACATCTAGCTGCTTTAGATGTAAGTCATCTGTAGCCACTATACTCAAGACCATACGAATCGTAGACATTTTCACCACAGGTGAAAATATTTCAGTGAAATCGATACCTGCCTTTTGTTGAAACCCTTTCACAATCAATCTGGCCTTGTACCGTTTCGAACCATCGTGCTCCTCCTTTAGTCTGTAAACCCACTTGTTATGAAGAGCTTTCTTACCCTTAGGTAAAGTGACTAGCTCCCATGTACGATTAGACTCAAGAGAGTCCATCTCCTCATCCATGGCCTGCTCCCACTTAACCCGTGTATCTGACTGTAACACCTCTTCAAAACACTCTGGCTCACCATTATCTGTCAGCAGTAGATAATATAAGGAGGGTGAGTAACGGACCATGGGTCTCCTCTCCCGAGTAGACCTCCTTACAACCGGTGTATGTGGCTCTGCCTCATAATGCTCCTGTGCATGGTCATCCTGTGACGTTGTAACACCCGTGTCTAGTAACTCTTCCGACTCTACGAATTCCTTTTCCTCGGCCTTATTTTCCTGCACACTTTCCTTATGCATCACTTTTTCATTGAAGACTACGTCCTTGCTTCTGATGATTTTCCTGTTTTCTGCATCCCAAAACCTGTAGCCAAAATCATGCTGCCCGTAGCCTATAAACGTGTACCTCTTGGACTTCACATCTAGCTTGTTTCTGTGTTCTGCATCAATGTTAACATATAAAGTGCAACCGAACACTATGAGATGTGCAAGGTTCACTTCTTTCCCAGTCCACGCTTCTTCTGGTAGCTGATGTTTTATTTAAACCAACATGATTTAAATGATTTTTAAACTCGCAAGTATACAAATCAGATGTAGATATGGTACGTATTACGAGATCATTCCCACGAGGACTGGTCGTCACAATTCGAATCTATAATTCTCCTTAACTAATTCAACAAATAATAGAGCAAGCTACTAAGCACAATTCTATAAAAAAATAATTGAGAACAGGAAAGAAAAATTCAATCAGAGAGAGCACTAGGACTTTCGAATCCACCCCTAATTATCCTAACCCTTGTTTGGTCTGTTGATTCACCTTAATCTAGATTGATATCACTTATGTAGAGAAAGCACAATCTGTATCCTTAATCGGGCATACAGAATGTCTAATTCCTTTAAGCAATGCCATGAATAACATACCCCATGTCCTTGGTCGGGCACATGGAATGTACAGTTCATTAAAGCACCCTGTTTCTTCCTCTATAGGAAACCTGTTCATGATCAGACACAAGCACCTAGAATAAGCATCCAAACAACATTCATATATATACTTTGGTCAAGTTCATAGATGGAGAAGTACAGAATTCAAACCAATCAAACCCACTTAGGGAAAGAAACAAATCAATTAAATTCAGGATGAAATCAACATATAACAAAAGTCATTCAAATTAGGGGCTTCATCTCAGCCCTAGGTAAAAGAATTAGCCCAACATGATTAAACTAAGAACACATGAAACAAAAGGAAGGAAGGAAAGAAGAAACTCCATGGATACTCCACGTTCAACCACAAGCCGATCTCTCCCTTCTCTTTCTTCTCTTTCTTCTCTCTCTTCCCAAGCCGTTAAATTCCTTCAATCTCCAAGCCGAGCTCTCGATCCCTCCTCCTTGAATTTTTTTTTCTGACACCCTTTAATAGCCTGCTCCAGGCGGTGGACGAATTCGAATTCCTGAAGTCGGTGGGAGGGCTGCTGAAGTCGGTGCGTGTAAGCCTGTTACGCAGCCAAAATCAGAGCTCCACACGTCTTGATTTCCTTGTCTTTCCTCCAAAATATTACTGTCCCTTTGAACGTTTTTAAGTGGCCTACCCGATGGACGGATCGGATCTATCATCCGATCATCACGGAGACCATACTACAGCCCGCAAAATCGGGCTGCGTTCGGTCGCGGAACAGGGAGTGCGGGTCTCATCCGCTGTGACACTGGTGGGGCCCATTCCTTCTTTATTTTTGGAGATCCAATCCATCCATTGGATGGAGGAGGAAATTTCGGTCAGGAATACATATTTTCACCTTCCGTTGATGAGGCCCACATGCTATGTTTTTCTCCGCCGTTCAATTTTCTTTCGAATGGTTGGATTTCCATAATCGTTCTCATTTGACATTCGGCCACCTACACGTTGATGATATTGATACTAGGATTTCGGTGGACGGGTTGGATTGTCGATATGGACAATAGGTGGGGCCCACAACTCGAACCAGCGATCGACAGCGTTAACGCTGTTGAAAAAGGAAGTTTCCATTTTTGAGAGATGCAGTCGGTCAAACCGACTCTGACTAAGGCTTCCGGTCCGGTGTAGCGCCAGCACACATGTGCTTTATGCACATGCTCATACATGTGGGGTCCACTGCAATGTTCTGGGGAGATCTACACCATCCAAATCTTTTGTCTCCCCGATTAATGGGTTGATACCAAATTTGAATTATTTCCTGTTATCAGGTGGGCCCCACTTAATGAATTAAGGAGCTAATCTAGCCGTTGACCCACTTCCAGAGATATCCAATAGATGAAATTTAATATGTACGGTTAATTTATGTCCCTTAGGTTATGTATGAATTTTTGAGGCAATCGGATGGCTGGAACCATGTGATCTTGCATTTTTCATCAATTTCAGGCCTCTTTAATGTGAACGGCTTGATTTCCTCGGATCCCTGGCGTGTAATTCTTCAATATTGGTCCTCTAGAGTCTGTTCCTTACTCTGGTGACTTCGGAACGTCAAATCCACACTTGTAGTACTCTTTTTCAGTCAACGCTCCTAATTACACTCTGTAACAAAAACACGATTAAAATATTCCATTAAGCATTATCATGTATGTAAAATTATGCAATAACTGGGGTCTGATATGCAATATTCGACACTCATCAGTAGCCCACCATCCAATGGTGCTGAGAGACTTCTATTGATGAGATATGTGGCAGTATTCACAAAATCTGTCCAAAAGGTCTTGGGCAACCCTGCATGTAATCTCATGCTCCTGGCGCATTTAAGGATGGTCCTGTTGATGCGCTCAGCCACACCATTCTGCTGTGGTGTCCTTGGAATCATTTTTTGATGTTTGATTCCATTCGCCGCACAATACTCTTCAAATCTCTTATCACAGTACTCTCACCTATTATCAGATCTGAGACATTTTACTGTTTTACCTATCTCATTTTCTACCATAACTTTCCACTTCTTAAATACATCAAATACATCAGATTTATGTTTTAAGAAATAGACCCACAATTTCCTACTAGTATCATCAATAAAGGAGAAATAACGTGAGCCACCAAAAGATAATACCTGTACCGGTCCCCACACATCAGTGTGTACAAGCTCCAACAGATGCGTCTTTGGAGCACGTCCCGTCTTCTTGAAACTTACCCTCTTCTGCTTGCCATACACGCAGTCCTCGCAGAATTTCAAGTCAATAGACTTCAACTCTGGTAGTTTTTCTTTTGACAATAACACTTTTATCCATTTCTCACTCATATGTCCCAACCTCTGATGCCATAACTGCCAATTCACTCCAGTTGATGCGACTGCGAATAAACTATACGATCCTGAAGTCACATACAAAGTACCTTCCTTCTTGCCTCAAGATATCACCAAGACACCTTTTGTGATCTTTCAGGAATCACTAGTGAATGTCGTCACATAACCGATATCGGCCAACTGCCCCACTGAGATCAAATTCCTTCTCAAACTCGGTACATGTCTGACATCCTTCAATTTCAAAATTGTTCCGTCTTTTTGATTGATATGAACGTCTCCCTTTCTAACAATACAGCACGGCTCATCATCACCCAGGTATACTCTCCTAAAGTCACCTGATACATAATTACGCAGAACTTCTTTGCATGAAGTGGTATGAAACGAAGCACCTGAGTCTATAACCCAAGACTCATTCCTCGCATCAAGAGACAAGATCAATGCCTCCGTGTCACTCTCCTTAGATAGATTCACTAAATCCTTCCTACCATAAGAGCTTCCTTCTTGTTTCTTAAGCACCCTACAATCACGTTTCATGTGCCCCTTCTTGCCGCAATGCCAACACCCGTCTTTGTCTTTCTGTCCCTTGGATTTCTTCCTCGACTTAGAACGCCCGTGTTTATTACCTCATTTGTTCAGTGATCTTCCTTTTCCTTCAACGTTTAGAGCATTCCCTGAATCCCCTGAAAATCCTGATGCCTTTCTTCTAGATTCTTCGCTGAGAATTAGACCGGTCACATCATCAAATTTCATCTTTGTCGACCCTGAGGAATTGCTCACAGCAATCACCAAACCATCCCAACTGTCTGGTAAATTGGATAAGATCAATAACGCTCTGACCTCATCCTAAAAAATAATACTAACGGATTTCAACTGGCTCATGACTGTATTGAACTCGTTTAGATGTTCAGCCATGCTCCCACCATCTGACATCTTTATGTTGAATAGCTGTTTCATAAGATGAACCTTGTTGGATGCTGAGGGCTTTTCATACATGGTGGCTAGGGCTTCCACTAATTCTTTTGTAGTTTTTACCTTGGATATATTGAAGGCGACGCTTTTAGACAAAGAGAGTCGGATCGTTCCTAAAGCTTTCCTATCCAGTAAAAACCATTCATCATCTGTTATCTTTTCTGGTTTCTTCTCTTTTCTTCCTAGAGGAATATAGAGGTGTAACGACCTGAAAATCGGGGGTCGAGCATAAACTCAACTCCCGAGTTCCAGAACATCACTTATGCAACAAAATGAATGATGTTTGAATGTTGATTGTACTTGTGCATTGAACATGAGTGAGATTAAGCCAAAACAACATATCATACTCCAGAGATGGTTAAATTTGCAAGCGGAAGACTGTGATAGATAGATAAAATATATAACCTATGATGAGTCTCCAGAGTGTGATAACATTACCAGGTTAAATAATTACAAGTGCAGTTCTAAAATGTACCAAATGTGAGGAAGTATGAGGTCTCCTATCCCATGTACCATAGCCAGTCAATACAATATCAGGTCTTCATTGACTGCCGAGAATCTGAGATAGGAGAATTCCTCCTATCATCATAGAAAGTAGTCGACTCGCTTCACAAGCATCGCCACCACCTGAAACTCAACAAATCTGGTTGGTGTTGCAAACATATTCCCGTAATGTGGGAGTGAGTGATCAACTCAGTAGAAGAATAAAGCATAGGTTAACATGTTATCAATTCAATCAAGCAGTAATGATAAAGCAGTACATATCAAACAATTCTAACTACTCTTATTAATGCAAGTATGAATGACATGATGTATGCCCTCACCGACATACTCCCTCATGCGACACCCTCTTCGTTCGCGGCATGTTTTCATCCCTCAGTGCTCCACATCTTCCAGGCACATGCAATGCATGATGAGCATGATTACCGAGTTGTTATTATTCCATTTCAAACAGCAGGATTGGGAAACTAAGGTCCCTTGTATCATTCCCAAACATGATCCATTCTAGGGTCGTCGGTCTTAGTTAATCTCGAGACGATGGTGTGTTTCTAGGTCACTGCGAGAGGTCAGCCGTGGCATTTACACGGAATCGTTGCACCACTCCCCCATCACCTCTTTAACGATTCATCACTATACGATACGAGGCCTAGTTCATACTCTATACACTTTATGCGGCAAAACTCATCGCCTCACCGCAAATTCGAGTATGCTCGAGGTCACTTCACTAACGTCCTACCAACGGCGGTCTATTTCGAAGCCCGGTCTACTTGTGAGAATGGGACCCGGCTACAACCCGGCCGAGGCCCACGGCCCAGTACGCCCAGTGTGGCCGACACGAATATAGTGTCCCATACCACCATAATCGGCTCACGAGTCCGGTTGCTCACTGGTCACTACGGGAGGCGGGGCTGCACGCCGAGGGCATTACACGGAATCGTTGCACCACCACTCCCCATCACCCATCGCCCCGGTGTGGTGACACTCGACCACGGTGTCCCATACCACCATGCCCGGCTCACGAGTCTTAGCGGATCGAGGTACCAAGGTTAAAAGGGATTTCACCGGTAAGTTTGGTACCCCAGGTTCAACGAAGCACGAGGCGATCAAACATGGTGAACATACATTAGACACATCGGGTTACTTGACGAGTCGACTAGCTCGAGCGCACAATCAATTAGACGACATGAAGTGCATAAGCACTTCGCGTGGCTAACCACTTGTCAACTAACCATGACGTACGACTCGGGTTCGTCAAACACATCCCACGTGGCGACATAAACCTCAGCCACGATCTCAAATCTGGTACCGACTGTCAGACTATAGACATAGCCCCAAACACAATCAATTGTCGTCCATAGCATGTGGAGTAAAACATGATAAACTATGACATTCAAGAACACTAGAAATCATGTTATAAAGCATCTCATAAGGCATGTTAATAAAACAAGTTACAAAGCATGTTGTAAAGCACTATATAAATAGGGATACAACTACATATATTTCATAGGTGAGTGGTTAGAGTAAATAACCACATGGAGGGTATCATATGTGACTCTAAGGTAGTTGAGAATCCCATCTCAGCACCTACCTAAGGTTCTAACACTTAAGCACTTACACTCACAAGCGATTTCACCAACACTTGTAAAGCACTATTTCAACATACATGACGTATGTTAGAGGAAAGTGCACTAGGATTGTCCCTTTACCAAACTAGTATTTTATGCGTATACATCATATTCATACAACAATTAGTCATGACAATTACACCAGCAAATTTTATACGTATAGGGTATTTTCTAGGATACCCAATTTCAACATACATAGTGTTTACAAGAGAACTTGTAATACGGCGATTCTTTTCGCCAACCAATTAATTTATACACACATAATATATTTATACAACAATTAATCATGACAAACGCATCGCTAAAATATACACGTATACGGTACTTCTTACAATACCGTATTTCTACATACATGGTGTATATTTGTAAACATGTATTTAGGCGAACCCTTCCGCCAAATGAGTATTTTATCCATACATCATATATTCATACGACAATTAAACATGTCAAACACATTTTCAAAAAAAATACGTATACGGTATTTTATACGAATACTAAGAGTATGTGAAATTCTAAATTCTACAATTCTAATCGAAACAGAAAACGGAAAGCACTTTGTACATGTGCAATTGCATGCAGATCATGAATCTACCATTATCTGACATTGAAAGCGTTGAAAACCGCAACCTATACACCTAAAGTCCTCACCTTGTGTCGTAGAATCGTAAAGGAGTCGATAGGTTCGCTAAGCTTCCGTATACGGGAGTTTGGCAGCCTAAAGAACGAAACAGGTTAGCTATTTCATAACCTGTATCCTATACATATCAAAACAGGTCTAGGGTTAGGGTTTATTACCTTAAAACGGAGTCGGTATCGCCGGAAAAGCGTCTGGAAGGAGGCGGTGCAGCCCGTGGAGCGGCAGGAAAGTACGGCAGGGAGTTCCTCCCAGATCTCCCTCACTTTCTCTCTCTTTTTCCTCTCTCAAATCCAAATTCATATGGCTGGAATGGGAGAGGGTTTAAGGTCCTTTTATAGCCTAAAAATTCCCCGAAATAGACTCAGGTTCAAGGGTTACTGCTAATATAGGTATTTCGTCACTTTTAAGGCTCAAAGAGAGGTTCGGTAGCCCTCCTTGAGACAAACGACAGACTTAAGTTCACCACCTATGGATCTATCTGGGATTACGTTTTCGACTCGATCGGATTCCTAGATCGCACGTGGCGGACCACTTTCAGTTCAACGGTCAGTGGGCCACGATCGAGAAATTCAAGTACATGTAAATGTTCTGAAATTTTTCTTAATCCGAGGGTGTAATTTGGTCGATCGACGGTCGGGTTGCTTATCTTGACGCGCAAAGGTGCCAGATCACTATTTCTGATATTTATTTTGGAATAGGAATAGTGTTTTTCACACACCCTCGCTCCGAATCGAAACGAATGGCCGTGGGACATCGGATGGACCTGATTTTTGAGATGATTGTCAAGCCCAACGAGGCGATCCTAAGTCCTTAACTTTGCGTTAATCGAATTTTCGATGTGCGGTCTAGACCTAATACGAAGTTTTAAGATGCACCCGTGAGCAGCCGGGTAATGAGATTGATCCTAGATTTTAGGGTAACCTAGCGTCAATGATTCTACAAGTTTTGGGTCTTGCAGATCGTATTTAAAGCGATTCAAACAGATTTCGTAGCTAATTTGGTTTCACACCTAGTTACTTTGTCTCATTTCTAAAGGATTTAGTCCTAAGTGATTTATGGTCGAGGTGGTACTCAGGCCTTTGTAGTTTGTATATAAAGTGATCCAAGTTATACTACTTAGCTAGTTTAAGATAGTGTCTAGGGTGAAAGTTCTTAGAAAATTTGGAAGATCAAGGTGATGAAGGGTGAGATTTGTGAAGGAAATGAGTTCAAAGGCGGCTTTAGACTTTGGGATTCAGTTCTTATAAGTTAATGAGGTATTAGGATCGACCCATTGCCTAAGGACGTCTAATCCCAGGTTGGCAAAAATCCGGGGCGTTACAAGAGGTCCTTCTAATACAGATAATCTTCCATCTGCATCTTTCAGAAGGCAAAGTTTGAACCATCAAACTTCTCAATTCTCGTTTTCCCTTTTTCCGTCATCGCTCCCAATAGAACTAAACCAATAGCTCTGATACCAGTTGTTGCACAGCACACCAACAACGCAGTGAGCCTAGATTTAATCTTAGGCCTCACCCACAACGATAAATAAGAAGAAATATAAACTAGAAATAGATTAAAGCAATATAAAAAAAACCACAAGACAAGATATACGTAAGAAAAACCCCAAACTAGGGTAAAAAACCACGGATGCAAACTTCCACTATGAAGAACAAAGATTATAAGGTAATATACTAACCTCTCCCTTGGAGATACAGAGAAAACCCTTTTCCCACACCTTAGAATAGCTTCTCGATATTCACCTTAACCCTAGAATAGCCCTAGGGACCCCAATTTGTAGTTTTGATAACTTCTCTTTCCGCATCCTAGTTGCAAAAGGACTTGCGACACGAAATCCGCGAAACTCCTTTCCGCATCCCAATTGCGAAAGGACTTGCGACATGAAATCCGCAAAACTCCTTTCCGCATCCCAGTTGCGAAAGGACTTGCGACACGAAATCCGCGCATGTGGCTCCATTTCTCAATAAACTTGACTGATGATCACTTTACAAAAACATTATCATGAAAATTGTACAAAGCGGATGGGAAGAACACTTAGTATTTGGACTTCTTGAATGTAATGAAGCACATAAAAATGCAATGAAGTTCAAATTCAAAATGCAATGGAGCACATCATGATCATTTAAATGAATGCTTGATACACAGAAAATTTTTAGAGGGAATGCTACAAACTTGAAATAAATTTGAGTCCTTTATATCTGGCCACAGCTCCTTCAAGAAAACAATCATCATGCATATTGGGTCTTGATACTTGTCCAAAGATAAAATAAGTAGGATAAGAAGAAGTGAATGATTTGAGTCCTAGCGCATCTATTTTAGACTGAAGCATTCCTTTATAAATGAATAGGAAAGTTGAACAAGGAAAATCATGGAGCATGCAAGAGGTAAAGACAGGCTGCAAAAGGCTCATGGATATTTCCTAAGCCGACATTCAAGTTAAAGTATTAAGAGAAGAAATTCAGAGATTTTATAACAATGTTTTGACAGAATAACAAAACTACCAGGCTACAAGTTGAGCCCATAGACAATTACATGAGCAGAGAAATCATTTTACCCCATATTTGCATAGTTCCATGTTATTTCATCCTTGCGATAAAAAGTTCTTCAAAAAACTTATTTCTTTAATATTCAAATTGTGTTCAAAGGTGACTATTACTTGATTTGATTGATGCACCATGGTTCACGCTGTTTCCAGTTCCAGCACACCACTGGAGAACATTTTTTTTTTAGTGCACATAGGCAGGAGGATCTTCAAGTGCTTGGGTTTCATCTCTTTCATTGTTTCACTGTTTACCATAGTAATGCATGCCAAGAATATTTTACTAACATCTATCAGCTAAGAAGATATTGATTTAAAAAGTTCTAAAACATGAGATGGAGGATACAAGATTTGAAGGCACACGAGGGTTTGTCTGTAACAATCATAACCGTGACAAAAAAAAAAAAAAAAAAAAAAACACACACACACACACACACAACACGAGCTGTCAGTATATTAAAGGGAAGACTCAAAATGCATGAGTTACCTGATTAAAGAAGACGTTCCGCCTTCTAACAGCACCACCTTCTGAGAAAGTAATGTTGAAGGCAAGCTCATATGGCTCTTCCGGATATAGACTGCTCCAACTATGTTAAACAATATGCAACAACAAAACTAAGGTGCATACATGAATATTTCGAGATATTGAGGTAAAAAGATTGGTCCTGCTTTTAGTGAATTTGGTGTGATAAGAACAAATAACAGAGAGAATTCAGATCAGATGCTATAGCCAGTTACTATTTGTGATATGGGTGTTGAGAATTTTGATGGTGAGGATTTAACTTACAAAGAGATCTGGATAGACGTCATTGCTGATGCTCCTGTCCTTAGAGCATCTACAGTTTCTATTGTTGCCTTTGCACCTTCAAGCATAATCATCTACATACAGGATGGGTATAAACATTGTTTCTGGCACAGAAGAAGCCCTTCGTTGAGATTATGACATGCACCAATATGATTGCATTATCAGTAGTAGACACCTGAAGACGAGGAAGAAGAAATTAACAAAATAAGTAAATGAATGAAATTTTAAGGAAAAAAGAAACAACACAAATGCTATCTTCAGAAAGTGCATAAAAAGTATTTATAAACAGCATCTGCATATATAAACATGCATTATAGATTAGCAAATACTTATACCCACCAGTGAATAACCAACAAAAAGGTAACCTGCGTAGCACTCCATGGCTTGTGACAATGAGCAGACTCCTTTGTGCAACTGATCAGAAACTATGTAAAGAACAAAACAGAGAAATTCAAGTAAGCTAACATGTTCAAGGTTTGCAAGATCTGCAAATCGCATCACTAAAACGAAAAAAAAAAAAAAAAAAAAAAAAAAAAAAAAAAAAAAAGGAAGAAGAAGAGAAGCTAAAATATAGTGAGAATCAACAAACAAAATGCTTGACATGAAAATGTAAGACTTCTAAAACCGAGGTTTTAACGACTGGTATTAACAATTTCCATAACCAAAAGCCAAAAATGAAGATTCATATTGAAACCTACAATTAAAAATAGGCTTTGGAACCAACGGGGGTCTAGATAAAGGATTGCATTCTAACAAACTGACGTCTACAAAACCTGACAAGATGGGTAGGTTTCCATGCCAAATATCTAAAAATTTGAAACAAATCAATACCTAAGTGGTTGTTTGGATGGTGGTAAATGGTTTAAGTTGTAAATGATTTTGTGCAAGTGAGCAAACCACTTGAATAGCCTTATTAGTACCATGGAAATTCATTTCCAACCAATACAAAACTATTTATTTATTCATATTTGTTTAAGGCTAGTTAGGATCCTCAGTTGGATTGATGCATGGCTTCAATTAGCAACAACCATTAACAAAAAAACATCCTTTTCAGGCATTTTATCGAATGAGTAGAGGGTAGATATGGAGCCTAGAGCAAGAAGATATAGTCAACACCTCCAAGTAAATGCAGTTATAATAAAAGTATATTTGCTGCCAAGCATAGAGGTGGGCTGCCATTGTGACACATTCTCATTTTTCTTGCTCTCAGATGCACTTTCACTGGACATTCATTGTTCCTCATCAAAATTCCAACATTCATGCCATCAATGTCCCAAGATTGCTCACACATAGATATGTTCTCAAGCTGTGGGCATGCAGAATTAGTGAAATGGAAACATTGTTGTGAAGTACCGTCCTATAGCAAGCAAGGATGCCAATTAAGTACTAAAACAAACTACCGATGTTGCTCTCAACTAACTTTTCATCTATAAATTTTATCATAGAGAATGATATAGTACTAGAGAGTTACAAAGGCAAACGATAAATGAAAACAATACGTGCAGGGTTTCTCACTAGAGACAGCCAGCAGAATCAAATTGAGGAGTTGTACCATAAAAATTGACACCTTTTTCTAGTGACTTGCAGAAAAGCATCCCATCAAGAAAGTTCCAAAAGAAAATAATGTTTTAAAAAAAAGAAAATTTTTTTTGAGAATTAATAAATCAAGAAATATAAAAAACAACAACCAAAAACTTCCAAAATGTAATCGATTCAAATTCTTATCATATGATTGACTTCTAAGTTCTAACTTCTATACCATGATGTTGTAGTAAAAGAAAAACTATGGAAGGAGAAAACAAGATAATAACATACTAGAGGCAATAACCACCATTACCATAAGGAACTCAAGAATCCAACAGGAGAAAACAAACAACTCACTCAAGCAATGAAAACTCAGTATACAATAAAGAAGCTAATGAAAACTCAGGCGTTGATGGAATCCCAATGCCTACAGTTCCACTTGTATCTCATGTCATTAACTGTAATGACCAAACACAATAGAAGCCAATAAAAACTCAGTATACAACATTTTAAAGAAGTATTATAAATTTTAAAAGAAGCTTCAATATAACAAAGTTACTTCAAAATAGTATCAAAATGGCAAAACACAAATTTTAAAAGAAGCATTATCAAAAGGTACCCCAACTGATCCTGAAGATTTGAACCTGGAATTTATAGAGGTATGAAAAGCATTCCAGCTGATCCTGAAGAAGTTCAACATTATCCAATGGATTTTCTGATAGGTCGTCTGGAAATCTAGCTTGCAACAAATACCCAGTAAGGAAAGAGAAATTTGGAAGTGTCAATTTCTCTTAGTAAATGAAGTCTCAAAATATATTGATTCCCAATAGGTGGACAGAAAGTACTCACCATACAAGAAATCGTACCTGCATAGAGTCCAACCTTAACGTGATAAAACCTTCAGTTATTTTCAACAAAAATTCATCCAATAGACTTGGTGTATCAAATAAGGTATAGATTTCACCAATCTGGACCAAAGCCCTAAAAGGTAGTAGACAATGCTGCTGGTGTATCCAACCATGACTGCAGAGACTTTGATCTAAACTTTACTAGTAGGCGTATCCAGTCACCATAGTCTTCGACATTCACAGGCTCTAACAATTGTACCATAAGTCACATGATTCTAAAAATGAGTTAACATTTTCAAGAACATATCAACCACATGAAAAAGAAAAAATAAGTGAATGTTGTAAAGTCTCTTGGAATTGCATAATAAAGAACATAGAAGCAACCAAGGAAATATCTGCACGCATGGATATGAAATCTTGTGCAATTTGGTAGAATTTAGTCCATGCAAAATTGAGTAGATTTGAAATCATAGCTTTGCTGTGGAAGTTCCTAAAAAACTCTTTTAGAGTTTTGGATTCCTCTTAAATCCAAATCCCTCCGATTCCTTGTTACCAAACGACAAAAAAATAGCAAATCCCCACAAATAACCCTGGTTTCACGTTGCTAGATGAGCCCTAATGGAAGGACTCTCTTTCAGAGTTCTCTATATTGCAAGCCTTGGTAACAATCCCTCTTGAATAATAGCAAACTCTCCATTCTCATTTGCAATAGAGATCAAGATACAAAAGAACTTGTTCACGGATCTAAGTTTCAATGTTCATTAACAGAGCTGCAGTGATCTTGGGCAATGTATGAAAGTAAAGATTGTCACTATGTACAGCAAATGTAGAAAGGCATTGTATCAATTTAGAGGTTCGATGTAGTGAGAAATATCAATGAAGAGAAAGCATTTAAAAAAAAAAAAAAAGAGACTCTCCCTGTTAAATTTTTTTTTTTTTTCAATCCATAACAAACGTAATCTGTGCTTTTTCTATACATTCACCACCTTCTAAATCACATTAATTTGAAGATTTCTTCTACTAAAGCAAAAAAAAAAAAAAGGGCCATATTTTTTCAATCCCCCACAATCTGAATACAACTTCAAAATCATTTCGAGATGCTCCAAATCTCTGAAATAAAAAATAGAAAATTTAAAAATAAAATAAAAAATTTCTTCTAATAAAAGAAAATAAAAATATTTTTTTTCCCAATCCTCTTATGGCTTCAAATCATCTCGAGAAACTCCAAAACTTCGAAATAAACTTCCTAAACTGCAATGGAAATAAAAAATTGAAAGTATCAGTTTCTCAACAAAACCTAAAGGAGATTGGTGTCATGTGCAGTGAAGGCTTGTTCACGTGAGGAAACTTGAAGGAGGTTGGGATTTGGAATGTGGAGTCACGTGACATAGAATAAAACAATAAATATTCGCATTATAACCCCCTGATGAAAAAAAAAAAAAACCCTGATGGTGGGGCTGAACTAGGGCTATGCTGATATGGTATGGGAAACATGAGGAGAGTTATTTGATACTCTGACGGCATATGATGCTTGATGCGAAAGAACTTAGAGATAATATAATTTGTATATATTAACTTAATGTAAACCATCTAAATTGTAAAAATCGCTGTCACTAAATTCTAATCTAAAAATCAGATTAGTGAAATAATTAATCAGAAACTCTGATTGGTGGATACTTGTTTATTGGTGAAATAATCATAAACATAAACTCCAATTGGTGGTCCACTTGAGCTTTGGATATGCATGACTTACAATGAGCTGGAAAATGGATGGACGGTGTGATGAAATGCATACACTAAGGTGAGCCCCACAGAGCTTGAGTGTTTTACGCACTGCGTAGAACGGGGTACGGGGTTGCAAGGGTCCCCGCCATTTCATTTTCAGTAGACGGTGAGCGCCACCTGACGCACAGCGAGGATAGCTGGCTCGTGTGAGTACGCGTGATCGCAATACATTTCGGTTCTTCAGTCAGTACGCTACAGCCTACTGATTGTGTCTTATCCACGCCGTCCATCCATTTTTCCAGCTAGGCCCCACAGTAATATTTATTTATCATCCAACGTGTTCATAGGATCACACAAAGATAAATGAATGAAAATACAAAAACTAGTTTGATCTAAAGCTTTCTTAAACCCCGAGATGTTTTCAACGGTAAGCATTCAATTCTCACGGTTTCCAGTGGTTTGGTCCACTTGAGATTCGGATATGCTCAAATTTAAGATCATCCAATAAAATGATCTAGGAAAACGGATGGACGGCATGGATAAGATACATACACCACGGAGGACCCCACAGAGTATAATACTCAGTAGCTAGAGCGTAGTGAGTTACACAGTACACAATCCGCGTTCCAAAAAATTACCGATGCGTTTAAGCAGGACCGTGTAAGATAAATGGAAACTTCTTCACTCCTCTGCCTCTCTTCACTTATTTTCAACAAAATCAGAAAACCCTTAACAGACGAGAGAGAGAGAGAGAGAGAGAGAGAGAGAGAGAGAGAGAGAGAGAGGGAAAATTCCAATTGAAAAAAGTAAATAAATCATCGCTTTTAGTTTCTTTTTCCAAACGACGACAGGGGCTTTTCAAGAAAGCTTCTGATCTCTGCTCCCTCACCAGCGCTCACATCGGCATTCTCGTTTTCTCTCCAGCCGGTAAACCCTTCTCTCCTTCGATTACGTCATCGACAGTACGTCGGACAATGCAGCAGCAGTAACAGCAACATTCCCTCTCCTTCTTCCTCCTCAACCGTTGGATCGTCCCAGTCCGTCCTCCATCTTGACAATCTGAACGTCCAGAATCAGCTCGACGAAACAGTGGAGAAGAATCATCCACTGAAAGGAAGAAAACCCTAGCCGTGGATGGTGGGATTTGGATATTGAGGGTCTTGATGTGGGCCAGAGATGTATCTGTCGGAATTGGAGAAATTTAGGGAGGTTGTTGCGTCACGTGCGATGGAGGCTTCTTCGCGTGATGAAGGTTTGGAGAAGAAGGAGGTTGGACTTTGGGAAGTATTTCACGTTACATGAAGTCTTCTTCACGTAAGCAAGGATTAGAAGAGGAGGTGGGGTTTTCGGGTAAGATGTGTTTGGAGGAGGAAGTTGGGTTTTAAGGTAAGCAGCGTCTCGAAGATGAAGCTGTGTTTTCCATTGCCGAGAAAATCAATCGGATCGGAGACGAAGATTTTTTGGTGTAAAACGCACGGAGATTTTCTTCTTTTATTTTGTTATTTACAGGTAAATTATTTAATTTCCTAATTTTTGTTTTATTGTTTTATTTTAACTGCGAATAGAAAGTTCAAATCGATTCTCTTTTCAGTCATGAATTTGTTACATGGACGGACTGGATGCATTTGGAAGAGGAGGTTGGGTTTTGGCGTAAGCTTTGTTTGGAAGAGAAGCCTGGGAATAGCATTCGAATCGGAGACAGATTTTTTTGGTGTAAAACGACCGATTGATTGTTTTATTCATGGAGTATTTGTTAGGGCATTATATGGTACGGATGCATCAAACCATAAATACTCACTTGATGCGTCATCAATTTATTTATTTATTTTTGTACAATTGAGGCCCATATCTGGTGATCCAGACCGTTCATATGATTTTTCCATCTTTGTTAAAGGTAAATATTAGTTTTGGTGAGTCGGTGTTTATTAATCATCAAATTAGTAAAATTTTCCACGCATCGTCCATTCATTATGGACCCGTTTATATGAATGTCAGGATACCAACCATAAGGGTTTCAATGGTTTGGATATAACACATTCCTCGTGGTGGGACCCACAGAATTTGGTGACGAACACACCAGCCAGTTCGGTGGTGTGTGGTACACCAGGCAATCGGATTCCAGTTATTTAATAGTCTGGCTGCGTATGATGCTTCATACACACGTACTTAGAAATTCTAAGTACCTGTGAAAAGCACTGCCGCTGAATTCTGTCCCTAAAATCAGATTGGTCGAACAATTCTACCCTCTGATTCATGGACACTTGTTTATTGAAATAATATCACTGGATATTTTCATTTTTGACGTTCCAATAATGTCCTCCCATCTGATAGTCATTAAATGGACAGTCTAAAAAAAATAGGGAGTGTGATTGATGTCTAGAACCATAATTTAAGATTGATTTGGTTAACCATACATCTAAGCTAGTAAACATGATATGTACGGTTTTACCTTAATTACATGACATTCCAAGTATAAATTTTAAGCGCCTGTGTATCATCCATCATTATGACTGAGTATCAAAATTCTTTTTTCCAATAAGTAGGCAATTGGACGAAGTACTGAAAAGGATGCAGGGATTTCACGTGCCGAGAAGAGCAAGAATTTTTTACGTTGGGGATTTTTTTTTTTTGTTTGGTTTTATTTCTTCATTTTATTTAATTATTATTATGAATATATGATAAAATCTTCTTGAAATTTTCAATTTGAAAATCACTTCTTTAATTTATCTCCAAGGGATTTGGAATATATACGTTGTGAATCAATGTGCACGTGCATGATATCTACCTTACAATTAAAGATACGATCCATCTATTTGTTGGGATCCACCGTGGACTTTTTATGACTCTGGATAATCCCTCGTGTTAGGCAGTCGTAGTGGCTTCAACATGGCTATGCTGACCTGGCATGGGAAACATGGAAACGGATTGGCTATTCCCCCTGCCACCAGCCAATGACTGATGTTAGGTGCTCTGTGGGCCCCAACATGATGTTTTTGTTTCATCCATACCGTCCATCTAGTTTTCTAGATCATTTTATAGTATAAGACCAAAAATGAGTTATATCCCAATCTCAAGTGGACCACATGACAGGAAACAGTGTTGAATGTATATCGACTATTAAATTTTTTTGCGGGCATAAAAGTGTTGGATCAAGCTGATATTTATTTTTACCCTTCATCTGGGTCTGTATGACCTAATCAACAGATTGGATGTCAAATAAACAGTACAGTGGGCCTTAGGAGGATTTTAATGGTGGATATCCAATCAATATTGTTTTCCTGTGGTGTGGTCCACCTGAGATTTTACCCTCTCATTTTCGCAGCAGTTAGAGATACCCGAGCTCTATACGGCCCACTGTACTGTATGTGTAAATCCACTCCGTCCATCAGGGGGAAACCCTATTAGAACCGTATGTGCGGAAGATCAGCTAGATAAAAGAAAAAAAATAAAAAAAATAAATAAATCTCCAACCACGTAAAAACCTATGGTCGGTATCCCATCCCCATAGTCTCAACGATAAAACCTGATTAACGGAATGGTTTTTACCCATACAACCTGTGGTCCCACAGAGCCTAGAGTGCTTTACAGCTAGAGATGGGCATCAAGCCGAGGTGGGCCAAGCTCGGCTTGTCCATGCTACACTCGAGTTCGAGCTCGGCCTCGAGCCCAACATTACTCAACATTGAAGCTTGACTTGTTTGCCAAAGTTGTCGAATCAAGTTCGAGTTAAACTAGTGGTTTGAGTTGAGTCGAGTTTACCTAGAGTCGAGCTTGAGCTTGTTCATATCATCATGTGTTAACTTATTAAATTTTTGGCAAAAAAATACAAATTAAATGTCTCATATGCTAATGCCACATTACTAATACATAAACTTCTAGATACTATCGGTATCATACCGCAAAACTATATTTTGTCTTCAACAATCAATATCAACATTAATTCAAAAGAGTTAAAATATATCAAAAATTATAAAACCATTCATGAAAAATTTTAAAGCTTTCCTTCTTTCAAGCAATCTGGCCCACGTTTTCAATTCCATTGTTCTCTTTATACTCTTTAACATCGAAACTGCTACCGCCCCAAACTGGATGCAACCAATCTGGCGTACATATCAGTACTTCAACTGTATTCGAGGCGAGTGAGCTTCGATACTTGCTAACTACCCTGCTCCCAGTGCTAAAAGCTGATTCTGATGCCATGGTCGAAATTGGAATTGATAAAATATCCCGTGCCATCAACGAAAGTGTAGGGTATTCACGAGCTCAAGACTTTCAACATTGCAAAACATCGAAATCATTATCTTGTGTCCTTATGACCGGTTCTTTTAGATACTTATCCACTTCGAATTCAATTTTTTGCGTCTCCGTTTCTTATTCGTCTAAAAAAGATATAAAGTCACGAAGTCGCTCACCCGCAGTAGAAGAACTATCCACAGTTTGAGAAGTACCTATTGCATTTGATGTTTCGACTGAATTATCAACATATGATACGAACAACTCTTCAATTGCAGCATTAATAATGACGGTCTCCACTGAAACTTTTTCGAAACTGGAATAAAGCGATCTGGAAACAAATCTAACCATTGTCATCTTGTATCATGGATCCAGGACAACTGTAATGGCCATTAATAAGTGGCATTTAGCCCAATACTTATCAAATTTCAACTGCATTCCTATAGCCATCACTTTTAAAAATTTCGGACCATCAGTAGCACATTTTTTTAGCGCGTTCATAATGAAAATAATTTCAGGAAGAAATTGATTTACCGTGGGATACTTATTTCCTAAAAAAATCTTCATGCAGTCGTACAAAAACTTTGAGAAACTGATGAACATCTTCAACTTTCTTCCAGTCGTATGCATACATTTTATCGCGCACTGCAAGTTCAGGGAATGTAACTTTAAATTGTAAAGCCTTATCCAACATTTCATAAGTGGAATTCTAGCGAGTGCAGACATCTAACTTCAACTGCTGTTTAGATTTCAAATCTAAACATTGGATTATATCATTCCACGTAAGTCTTGAAGGTGACCCCCTTATATATTTAACGTTATCTCGTATGTTTGTAATAGTTGAATCAATTGCTTTCAGCCATTCTTGCACAATCAAGTTGAGTATGTGAACACAACATCTAACTTGAAATATTTTACCTTCGAAGAATAAATTTCCGGCAGCCTTGAACTAAGTACGTAAGAAAGAAATCAAAGTATCGTTGGACGAGACATTATCTAAAGTAATTGAAAAATTTTTCTTTTCAATGCCCCACTCAACAAGACAGTTGTAAATGCAATGGGACATTACCACACCGATATGAGGAGGAGGAACGTGGCAGAAGTTTAAAATCCTCTTTTGCAGTTTCCAATCTGCATCAATGAAGTGTGCGGTCAATAACATATATCCATTTCTCTGATTCGAGGCTGTCCACATATCCGAAGTCAAAATTATTCTGAATACAGATTCCAGGAGAGCTTTCAAGTTAGCGCTCTCTACAGCATATATCTTCATGCACTCTCTTTTCACAGTAGACCGAGAGGCCTTCTCAAATCTGTTTACAAAATCCCATGAAAACCTTGCTTTTTACCATGTCGAATGACTTCTCATTGACTATCATTAACCTCGCAAACCACTCATTTAGTTTATCTAGATTATACTTATACATTGAGAGTGCAACTTTGGAGTCGTCATCTTTAGAAATAGTAAATGAAAGCAATTGCTGGACTCCACCCTTCAATGTTCTTGGTCTCTTCACACTTTTATCAAGATGCCTCTGATAGTGAGTTGTAGAATAACCAGAATGCTTGTTGTAAATAATTTTACAAAACTTGCATCTAATCTTGACAGAACCATCTCGTTGCGTGATCTCATTAAAAGATTCTCATATCGCCGATCTTTTTTTCCCTTTTACAGAACCTGAAGTCGTTTCAACTTTGTTCTCTAATTTTTCTTCATTCACGGCAAAGAGAGAATTGATTGACGCACTAGGGCCGGGAGTACTTGGGTTTTCTTCAGTAGTCATCTAAAAATCAAAAGATAACAAGAGTAGGGTAAGATTAGGGCTTTTATATGTTGAATGAATAATACAAACAATATCGGGCCCCTCCATAAACTGTAAGACACAAGTGTCTCAAATAGTCCCCTAATAAATAAATCCACCGGGATACATAAATATACACTAGTTTCTCCACTTCTTCCCAAAGCCCATCCAGCCCAACAAATAATCCAGAAAAAAGACCAATTAACATGATCATATGCTTTTTCAAGATCTAATTTCCAGATCATTCCCTGATTATCCATCTGG
Organism: Magnolia changhungtana; assembly: GCA_030180095.1. Taxonomy (NCBI): domain Eukaryota; kingdom Viridiplantae; phylum Streptophyta; class Magnoliopsida; order Magnoliales; family Magnoliaceae; genus Magnolia; species Magnolia changhungtana. The sequence continues at coordinate 416,849 of JASAUF010000232.1, read as the reverse complement.
TGGCACGAGTCCAAACATCCATGGGCAATCAGAGAACTATCAATGATTTGTTTGCTAGAGATAAAAGCACTCTGAAAAGGCGAAATGACCTTGGGGAGAACAACCCTAATTTCTGACTCAAAAGCAATAATTTTATACGGGCTCCCAAGGAGACTGATTGGCCTAAAGTTCCTTTGGCAATCACCACCATCAAGCTTAGGAAGAGGGTCATTAAAGTGCAACCCAACTCTTTTGAGAGATAGGCCAAGGCAAAAAATCCTCTGCAAAAGCAAGGTGGTCCATTTTAATCAACTCCCAAAAGGTTTGGAAGAAAGCCAAAGGGAAGCCGTTAGGCCTAGGGCTTTGTCCCTTGCTTATTCCCTAACGGCCTCCTTAATCTCTTCACAACATATGGGCATCTCAAGTTTGGTAGCATCCTCCAAGGGGAGAGATCCAAAATCCAAATTATCAAGGTTAGGTCTTTCCTAATCTTCACCAGAAAGCAAATTGAATTAAACTTAATAATAGTGTTGCATATGGAACCTTTATCAACTAACTTTTCCCCGTTAAACATGAAAGAGGAGATACAATTGGCAATTGGCCTGAGCACGGGTACTGGTTATCCCATGGAAGAATTTGGTATTTTTATCTCCCTCCTTTAACTAGACAACCCATGACTGCTAACACCCTTTTATCTACTCTAATAACCTAGAGTGATAGTCAGAGGATAACTTATCTTTAAGAATTATGTCCACTTTTGAAAGTAATCCATTTTCATCCTTGATGTCCAATTCTTGGGTGTCATGTGCATAGTGTCCATCTCCTACTTTGATTGAAGACTCTGTTTCCAAGCACAGATCTTAGCCTTCAACAGCGTCAGTTTTTTAATATAAAATAGCTAAAGGCTAAGATTGTGTGGATAGCATTTTTCAAAATTGAATATCAATTCAAGAAGGAGATCATGTATAGTGTTGGTGATGGTTCCTAACTTTTTGTAAGACACCTAGGGTGGTGATGGGCCTCTGAGTACCTTCCCATATGGCCACCCTGGATACAAAGGTGCTCCCATAACATTGTTATTCTATTTTGGGGAATCAAGTTTCACAGCTGCCTCCTTTTCAAAGAGACCTTGGCGAAGATGAGATCAAAGAGATGTGCCATTAAAAAAGAAGAAGATGAATTTGAAGGGATGGTGAGCGTCCTCGCTTGTTGCAATGCTAGGAAGTTGTCGAAGGAAGAAAGGCATAGTTTGGTGTGGAAGATCAAAATGTTGCGTTGCTTCTCAGTAAAGTTGTTTTGGTTGGCTCTCGTTGGTATCTCAATTCAGGGAAGAGACACCGGACCAAGCATATCTGGTTAGACACATCTGACCAAATGTTTGCGTTTTATATGCCTTCGGATAATGCATTGTGACTTTGCAATGTCCGTTTGGGAAGGATCTTTGATCTTTTGTGATGTTCTAGTTTATGCTTCATTCAATTAAGTTGTTTCTATTGGCTTGGCATGAGGGATGGTGTTATACAAAAGGGATGTTTTGTGGAGGCGGTCCCTCTTGACAGAACTTTCCTAATGTGTCTATTTGCCCAGCTGAGTCATTCTCAAGAGCTAGTTTATAAGTGTCGTTGCTTTGGCCAGGTCTTTAAAGGGCTTTGAATCCTCTCTCTGGAGCACTCTGATGCTTCATGGAACCTTGATTTCTTGCTACATCAGGAGAGATGATTCTTCATGATTGCCCCCACTGATTTCCATCTTTCATTTTTTGGTTGTAATAAAATTTCAGTTCTCTGAAAAATGTCTGATTAGGACTACTTCTAGTTAGGTTTCTCTGGATGATCTTCCCATGCGCAAATCTCAACAGTATCATCTTTGTAACACTAATCTCTGCTCATATTGCTTTCGAACTTGCCAACAGACCATAAAGCATAACTAGATCTTATAGAATTTTATGTTTCATAGGCATGTGGCAATTAGGCAACACTCCGAGGCACATCCTTACTTTACCCGCCAGCTTCAATTTCACCATAATCTCTACATTTGGAATTAGATATAAAGACAAGTTATAGTGGACAGAGAAGGCATAATAGAAAACTTGAACATGATTAGGGGTCACATATAAGATAAACATGAATAAGGGCCACAATATAAGAGCCATGCCAAGAACCCTTCTTTTGGGTCTTCATACTGCAAGGGATATGCTTCCTCGTCATGTTCCATACATGGGCTTAGGTCAAAAAAGGAAGGTTGACACATACTCTCCAAAAAAAGGCTTTTCAACTCAAAAGTTTCACTGATCATGTTTTAAAAAAAAGGTGATCCTACACGATTGTCTTCCCTCAAAAGGCTGTAAAGCTAAAGCTTTCTAGTGAATTTAAGGATGTCCCAATGAACAAATTTAACGAGTCATTCTGCTACAAAGTAATTTGTGAAAATCCTACGTGAAATTCTTACTATATTGTTTATTCATTTATTTTTCATAAGCAACCTAGCAAGAGGTAGGTTGCATTAACATGTTGTAACACTTGGCTACCAGCGATACAAATTTGGGAAATGCATTCACGGCCTTTGTCAAAAGGTGATCATTTATGGGCTTGAGCCAATTGTTGAGATGACACAAACAGATGTATGGAGCCTACTTTTTAACTGTGTTCTCTAGGAAGTTTTTTGTTTTTGGACTAAAAAAGTGGCATAGGATAGGACAACCCATATTGAAGCTCTGTCACCAAAATTGACACAATTTGTGGTGGAAATCAAGGAATTTAATCATAACATGTAGAGTTGCATACCTATAGCCTTGTCTATATAAGCTTTTCACATACATACCACTTCAAACTAAGAAGTCTTGATTGTTAAGCAAGTTCTGTATTAAAAAGGGAACTAACCACTAACATAAAGTAGAAAATTTTGCGCAACTATGAATGTATATGGATGAACAGTGCACAATTGTAGACAAATGTGCATGTGTAAACAGTATGCACATGTGAAGCAATGTAGAGTCCATAACGTGATCTAATCATCTGTGTGACCCAGCAATCTGATCCTATCACCTGTGGGGCCCACTAATCTGATCATAGGAATTGGATCATTGCGATCAGGGCCTGGTTTTTTTACAAAGAGTCACTTGCACAATGTCCAAAGACGGGGATTATTGACATTTATCAAAACAGAAATTGATCAAGTTTCAAAGCTTTTTAATTTGTATATATTAAACTGAAATATTCTTTATGGGACACAATGTTGGACAGTTAAGGAACAACATGTTCATAGGTTGAGCGTTGCTGAAATGGGGATGTTGAGATGGATGAGCGGCAAGGCATGGGTATATTTAGAAATGAATGCATTTGAGGGAACTTAAGAGTAGCACCACTAGGTAATAAGATGAGTAGAAGTAGAATTAAATGGTTTGGTCACGTGCAACAAAGACCAAGAACCATGCCGGTTAGGAGTGAGTTGGTACAAGTTGAAGGCTCTAAAAGGCCAAAGGTAAGGCCCAAAAGGATGTGGATGGAGGTACTAAGGAAAGACTTGATGACCTATGGTCTAATTGAAGGTATGTGAGTGGAATGGCAGAACATGATTCATGTAGCCAGCTCCAATTAATTGGGATAAAGGCTTAGATGACGACATTAAATAGAAATCATGGGATGGTCTTTTAACATTTATGTTATATCTTAATGTTCTTTATAACTAAACTTTTTGTAAAATAAAATAGAAGTTCACAAAATTTTTTGTTTGAAAGAAAACCAAAGAAACAACCTCAATTATGAAAAGGTATTCGTACATGTTTATGCTTAGAGTGTCGTGCTTACTAGAAGATGTATTTCTCTTCAAGAGATCATTCTATACGCCAATTTATTTCCTTAAGTGCAGTTTCTTACGTTACATGTCAAACTCTACCATTATCATGATCACACTGATAATGAAAATATTGTACAGAATAAACTATTGGGAAGTGATTGGTCTTCTTTGTTTCTACATTGTTCTGTTTCTCTATTTTTCTTGTTAAAGTACTCAATGCTCATTCAACGGATTTATCTTTTTTACTTTTGCTTTAGCATTTGTTTTTTGCTTTTGACTACCTTCTCAACATAGTCGTCTTTTTAGTTCTTGTAAGCACGTCCGATATATATACCATTTTATCTTGGGTGGAATTATGTCTGCCATTAAGACTAAAGGGAATGTGAAAATTAATTCATACTGTTTCTAAATAGTCTGCAGAAGTACATGAGCTGCAAGGGTGATTGTTTAGCTAGCATGGGAATGGATCAACCTGCAGAAGTTGTTGATGATGCGCCGAAGCATTTGGTATGCTTTCCTCTTGTCCGTGAACCTTTTAAAAAATAGTTTTCAAGAGAGGTTTTGGCAGGGTGATCTACAAATTGTAAACATAGCAAAAGCAGACAAGTTGGTTAAAGTTGTCACTTTGTCGGTCCAGTGGAAAATCGGTGCTGGCAATTGCAATCTCTAGAGTGTAAATTAGACAGGCTTGGGCCCTTTCCAACGCCTGGTCTCGGCTCCAATTCCTGCCCATCTGCAAAATTTACAGGTTCATAACTTGCTAGGACCAAACGGCCCTCTTCCTCCCTCTGTGGTCTTTTGCTTTTTGCCTCATGACGCGATAGATTATATCTTTCAGCAGGGATTCGATTCTGTATTTCCAAGGGCCCTGAGCTCCCAATTTGGCCTCTCACCCTGTCTGGTGGCTTCTCGGTTAGCTCGGCTTGGTCTGTCAGTAGAGCCAGTAGCGTCAGGAAAGATTGGGCTGCCTGGGTGTGGCACGCGAAGATGCTGCCAAGAATTTCTATTTTCCTTTGGAGACTCTTGAACGGGGCCATTCCAGTCGATGCGTTAATCCAAACCCGGGGTATTCAACTAGCGTCCAGATGCGACTGCTGCTTGCATGCTTCTGATGGTGGTGTAGCGGTGGAGTCCATTCATCACATTTTTCTCGACAGCAAGATGGCTAAGCTCGCCTGGCTCAGTTTGGGAACTCGGTTTCAAATCAGTGTCCAACCAGCCTTGTCAGTGGAAGCTAGATTGGCTTAATGGTGGGCCGCCATGACAGTTTCGAGAAGCTCCCCACTAATCGGCAAGCTCATTCCTGGCTATTTGTTATGAGAGCTTTGGAAAGCGAGAAACTCGGCTCAGTTTGAGGGGAAGATAGTTCCGCTAAGAGTGCTGATGGCGAGAGTTGCTTGGTGGGAGTCCACCATCCACGACTCTCTGCTCAGCGCACACAACGTAGGCTCAGCGTCCAGAGGTGCTCAGCTGAACCTAGTCTGCGGCTCGCCCTTCCTGGGTGCGTCTCACATCTCGAGGTGTCCTGTGGTGGTCAAGTGGATTAGGCCTTATTTTAATTGGGTTAAATGAATGTTGACGGCTCCTCTAGAGGCAACCCGGGCTTAGCAGGTGGAGGAGGAATTTACAAGGGTGACAAGGGCCAATTCATTTGCGCCTTTTCTTCGGGCTATGGTATTGGTTCTAATTCCTATGCCGAGCTGCGTGCAGTGTACGAGGGCTTACTCCTAGTCCTGTCTTTGGGGTTCCGTCATATCATCCTGGAATCCGACTCCTTGCAGGTGGTGAAGATGTTGAATGGGATAAGCCAGGTGAGCTGGAAATGGAAATTTTGGTTGGGGCGGATTTTCTTATTGAAGAGCAGAGGTTGTATTGAATTCACTCATATTTTCAGGGAGGGGAATGCCTCGGCTGATGCTTTGGCCCGCTTGGGAAGCGAAAGTCAGTCCTCTGCTTCGTTTGATCGGCTCTATGATCTCCTGTCCAGAATCCGTGGTCTCATCTTCCTAGACAAGGTCGGTCTGGGGTCGATTAGAGGAATTTAGCTTGTCGGTGTTTCTGTTTTTGCGTTTTGTTTGGCGCCTCCTGCTATGTTTTCTTTTCACATGATAGGTCTCCCTAGGTCCTTTTTTTCCAGGGGAGGCCCGAAATCTGTCTCTGTAATTTTCTGCTTCTTCAATGCAAAATTTCTCCCTTAAAAAAAAAAAAAAAAGTTGTCACTTTGTCTGGGATGGAATATGTGATTACCAAATGTATTTTTTAGTTCAAGAATTGGCTAAATGTGCACCCACTAACATTACTGTCTTGGGTGTAAATCAGATGCAAGGTGTCATGTAATAGTAACGGTGGTCGTAATGGTCGCCACTATTACCGTTATGCATAATGGTTGTTACAGCTATTATGCCTCCTTAACTCTTTTTTCTTTTCTTTTCTTTCAAAACAATCTAGAAAAATATGAGATAAATCCCAAATGTTAAGGGGATTCCAAATATGTAACTTTTTGGTGTTGACCGTGTTTATGATGGTGTAATGGTTCACTCTTTGGTGAGAATGTTGTTTCGGCCTGTTTGATGAATTTATGAACCCAACAATCTTGGATTGACTCCAAAACTCCTATATTTAATTTCCTAATTATCTAATATCAATGATAAATATATTAACATGAATGTAATTTCAAAATATCTCACATTTGCAGGGTATTACTATTGTTTACAGTATTTGTGTAGTTACCGTAGTATTAGTGTATTACCCAGTGTTTTAAATAGAGGTAGTGTGTGGCGTAACGTTCAACCCTTTATAGCGTGTAACGTTCAACCCTCTATAGTGTGTAACATAAATACATAGCGTGTATTATAAGCTACACGATACTTTTATTTTTTAATTTAAAATAGATAAAATATGATAAATAGTATGGGAAATATATTAAAAGACCTAAAAAAACTTCAAGCATGTTCAAGCAAGTTATTAATTATCATTTATCAAAGGTTAATCCACATATATAAATCAAATCAAATAATTATCACATCAACAACTTTCTAAGCAAACCACTTGGGCCACAACATAGAAAAAAATGCACATTCACCCATAAATACACCTCAGTGGGCCCCACGTGTGCCACACCATAGAAAACAATGTACATCCACACCCACACATAACCTACAGTGGGGCCCACGTGGGCTACATCAAAGAAAACAATGCCTACCACCACCTCAAAAAAGAAAAGAAAATGAAAAAAAAAATTGCATACCAACCTTATCCTACAAATATCGCATGATAGCCAGCATTTTGAAAAGAAAAAAAAAATGAAAATAATCGAAAATAACTAATAAATATTCATTCTAAATGAAAATGAACTCGTTAAGGGGCAAGAACATATCTCTTGCAGGTTGAAGAAGAGATTTAATCACTTGACGGGTGATGTAGAGCGGGTCACGGACAATTACATGGCAAAGATGGATCAGAAAAGGCCCGGTCGGCGATAGAAGTGATCTGGACCATTAGACCTTCAATCAGGCGTATCTCGCAATCCGGGATGAGTTAGCCGACGTAAAATATATGATTTTGGGGTAGAATGAGCTACTTTAGTCAACCAACCCAGCTATGCAGGGTTGCGACGCTCAGAATTGTGAGAAACCCCTGATTTGACGGTCGTTTCCCTGTTTCAATTTCGTTTTTACTATAAATAGTAAGTTTTAGTTTGACTATAGCTCTTCATCCGTCGGGCTTTAGGAGTTGCGCCCAACGTGAAAAGAGCTTAGAATAATTAGGGGAACGGTTTGGTGAAGCCAAATAGGACACTTACTATTTTTGGCCGAAAACCTTGCGCACTAGTAGACATCACGACCGTCTATAAATAGCAAGTTTACTATTTATAGTAAGTCGCGAATTCTAGGAGTTTTAGTTGTAGTTTGATTATGATTTCTTTCCTATTGCTTAGTACCCTTATTTAAGGGGTTGTGAACTCGTTTTTATGCATTCATTAATCTATTTCGAATTTATTAGAATTTATTTCTATTTTCTGCTTTCTTTTCTCGTGGATTTGAGAAAGTCTCTGTGAGGAGTCCAGAGAAGTTCCGTGGATTCGGAATAGTTATCCTCTTGAGGAAGATGGTGTTCGACCTCACGTCCTCCCCTGTGTCAGTTTGGTATCAAAGCGAGGTTTCTCCTCGGATCGATGACTTCTAACGATGGGTCGGGCAACAATCCCATAGGCGGTGCTCCAGGGAATTTGCCTTTAACGGCGACAACTTTCCAAGCAGCGCAGCAAGAGAATCGGTAAGCCATGCAATGACTGCAGGCTTCCATGGACCGCATAACGAATCTCTTGGCAGAAACCCTAGGGCAACTCCGTGTTCCTGGTAGTAATCCTCCACCACCAATTGCTGAGACTCATGTCGGCTGATCACAGGATGAGATAATACAAGCGGTGCATCCAAGGGTTATGCCTGAGGACGGGAGCTCCAGTGAGGAGGAGATCGACGACATAATCTTCCAACACCCCAGACCAGGCGGTGATTGAGTAGATCGAGAATTCAAGATACGGGTTGATATTCCTAACTTCAATGGCCAACTACACATTGAGGATTTCCTCGATTGGTTTTCTGAAGTTGAGCGATTTTTTTACTATATGGACATCCCTGAAGAAAAGAAGGTCAAGCTGGTGGTCTACAAGTTGAAAGGAGGAGCGTCAGCTTGGTGAGAACAACTGCAACTTACACGAACCAGGCAGATGAAAGCACCAATCCGCACATGGCAGCGGATGAAGCAGCTACTACGCGCCCGATTCCTCCCTAGCGATTACAATCAGGTATTATTCCAACAATACCAAAATTGTCGACAGGGTAGTCGGTCGGTGAGAGAGTATGCAGAAGAATTTTACCGCTGGCGGCGCATAACGATTTGGTCGAGACTGAATCGTAGCAAGTCGCTCGATTCAACGGTGGATTGCGTATGGCGATTCAGGATCGGGTCCAGATGCAGTCTGTCTGGACAATGAATAATGCAATCAAGTTGGCTACTCGGGCAGAAGCGCAACTTGAACGTCCTAACACACGGACCTATCCTACTGCACGGATTACTATGACAGGTCTACCTCAGGGGGCTTCACAGCCTAAGGGGAAGGAGCCTGTAGGACCACGCACTCAACCTCTTATGTCTGAGAATCGAGATCAGGGAAGCGGGCAAGCTAGACCCCAAAGGGGCATCTCCACTGCTGCTGGTCCAAGTAGAATTCTGAACCCTTATGCTCGGCCAAGGCCCGACAGCTGCTATCGTTGTGCCCAGCCCGACCACTTGTCAAATACTTGTCCCCAACGAAAAGTAGCAAACCTCGCCATTAATGATGGTAGTACTGATAACGCTTATGAAGATTCAGATATTGAAGAACAGGAGCATACTGCCGAGGACGAGGTAGATATTCAGATTGGGTTCAGCAAGATCACGGCGAGTCGCTCGTCTTGAGGCGGCTATTATATGCGCCAAGAAAAGAAGTGCATCCACAGCGGCATAACATCTTTCGCACTAGGTGTACGGTTAATTGAAAGGTTTGTGATGTGATCATTGACAGTGGAAGCAGCGAGAACATCGTCTCCAGGGGCATGGTGGAAAAATTGTAATTGAAAACAGAGCATCATCCCTCTCCATATACAATCGGTTGGATTAAGAAGGTTAGCGAAACAAAGCTAACTGAACGGTGCACCATATCTTTTTCAATTGGCAAACATTATAAGGATGAAGTAGTATGCGATGTGGTTGATATGGAAGCATGTCACATACTAGTCGGTCGACCACGACAATCGTAGTGACGCCACTCATAAAGGCGAGATAACATATATATCTTTGTCGAGGATGGCTCTGAAGACCATATTGGCCCCTATGGATCCGGAAAGGACCACACAAACTTCTAAAGTGGAGGGTCATTTTCTCTTAACCATTCGGGACTTCGTGGAAGAATCGAAAGAAACGGAGACAGACTTATGCATTAATTGTGAAAGGGGAAGAACTCGAGCCTACCATCATCCCTGAAAGACTAAGGCCCCTATTACATGAATTCCAAGAAATCTGGCTCGAGGACCTTCCCGATGGGTTACACCCTATGTGAGATATCCAACACCATATCGACTTTATCCCTGGGTCCAGTCTACCTAATCGTCTTCATTATCGAATGAGCCCGAATGAGTGCGAGATTCTGCAAGGACAAGTGGAGGAATTGATCCGTAAGGGTCTTATTCGAGAAAGTATGAGCCCATGTGCTGTACCAGCTCTGCTAACTCCAAAGAAAGATGGGAGTTGGTGCATGTGTGTCGACAGCCGGGCCATCAACAAGATCACCATAAAATACAGGTTTCCTATACTACGGTTGGATGATATATTGGATATGCTAGAGGGCGCAAAAATATTCTCTAAATTGGACTTAAGGAGCGGCTACCATCAGATTTGAATACGGCCGAGTGACGAGTGGAAAACAGTCTTTAAGACCAAGGAAGGATTGTACGAATGGATGGTCATGCCTTTCGGTCTTTCTAATGCGCCTAACACATTCATGAGGTTGATGAACCAAGTTCTGAAACCTTTCATTAAGTGGTTCGTTGTGGTTTATTTTGATGATATTTTGATATACTGATCAAACGAAACCACCCATATGGAGTATCTCAAGAAGGTCCTTCAAGTGCGCACTGAAAATAAACTGTACCTTAATTTTAAAAAGTGTAGCTTCATGACTGATAGCCTATTGTTTCTGAGTTTTGTGGTTATATCCACGGGCATTCGAGTGGATGAGGAAAAGGTGAAGACAATCAGAGAATGGCCGGTTCCCAAAAATATTCACGAAGTGCGAAGTTTCCATGGACTAGCGACATTCATCGTTGGTTCGTGAAAAATTTCAAGTACCATTGTGTCACCGATCACAGTTGCATGAAGAAAGGCGATTTGATGGACCGAAGCCGACGTAAACTTTGCAGAAATCAAGCGCAAATTATCCATGACCCCGGTTCTTGTACTTCCCAACTTCGATAAACTGTTTAAAGTCCAATGTGATGCCTCATATGTCAGGATTGGAGGAGTTTTGTCTCAAAAAGGTAGGCCGGTAGCCTTCTACAGTGAGAAACTTAGTGATGCGCGCAAGAAGTGGTCTACATATGAGATCGAGTTATACTGTGGTGGTCCGAACCTTTGCGACACTTGGCGACATTATTTGATTCAAAGGGAATTCATACTTTACACGGACCATCAAGCCCTCAAATTTATTAATAGTCAAGCTAACATTAACCGTGTGCATGCTAAATGGATCTCGTTTTTGCAAGAATTCACATTCGTGCTAAAGCATAAGTCAGGGCAACAGAACAAAGTAGCCAATGCGCTGAATCGCCGTGCAACTTTGTTAGTCACTATGAGCAATGAAGTTGTCGGGTTCGATCGCCTCAAAGACATATATGCCAACGACGACGACTTCAGGGACGCATGGGTTAAATGTTAGGAAGGTCACCCCGGTGACTTACATATACAAGACGGGTTCCTTTTCAAGGAAAATCGACTATGTATCCCAAAGAGTTCACTAAGGGAACAGATAATCTAAGAGCTATATGGAGGTGGCCTCAGTGGATACCTTGGATGAGACAAGACGCGAGCTCTTGTGAAGAACGGTATTACTGGTCGCAATTGGTACGTGATGTGGGAAAGGCAGTCCAACGCTGTTATATTTGTCAGATTTCCAAGGGGCAATCTCATAATAAGGGCCTCTACACCCCATTACCCGTGCCAGACAGCCCTTGGGAGGATTTATCTATGAACTTTGTGCTTGGTCTCCCACGAATACAATGCGGCATGGATTTGGTGTTCGTGGTAGTAGATCGTTTTTCCAAGATGACGCACTTTATTCCATGCAAGAAGACTCTCGATGCAACACACGTGGCGAATCTATTCTTCAGAGAAATTGTGCAGCTATACGGGGTTCCCAAGACTATTACTTCCGACCGTGACACGAAGTTCATAAGCCACTTTTAGCGGACTTCGTGGGCTCGATTCGATACACGCCTTCAGTTCAGCAGTGTGTACCACCCACAGACTGACGGTCAAACTGAGGTTGTGAATCGCACATTGGGAAACCTCCTTCAATTTATTTCAGGAGAAAAACCAAAGCAGTGGGATTTGACCTTATCTCAAGCGGAGTTTGCATTCAACAAACATGGTAAAGGCGCCGACAGGGAAATCCCCGTTCCAGGTTATTTACGGACGAGTACCTCGCCACACACTAGACTTGGTCCCTCTGCCCAAGCTCCCAGGCATGAGCATTGCAGCAGAACATATGGCAGACAAAATCATGGGCATTCATGCGGAGGTACAGAATAAGTTACATGCCTCGAACGAAAAATATAAGGAGCAAGCGGACAAGCATCGGCGACAGAAAATGTTCGAGGTGGGCGACCAAGTAATGGTCCATCTGCGCAAAGAAAGATTTTCCATCGGAACGTACAACAAGTTGAAGAATAAAAAGATTGGATCGGTATCAATCATCCGAAAGATTAATGACAACGCTTATGTTGTTGATCTTCCAGATGATATGGTGTTCTCACGGACTTTCAATGTCGCGGACCTAACCGAGTATCATGAACCAGCGCATAATGATAACTCGAGGACGAGTTCTTTTGAAGTGGAGGAGACTGATGTAGAGTGGGTCGCGGACAATTACATGGCAAAGATGGATCAAAAAAGGCCCGGTCAGCGACAGAAGTGATCTAGACCATCAGAACTTCAATCAGGCGTATCGCGCAATCCGGGATGAGTTAGCCGACGTAAAATATATGATTTTGGGGTAGAACGAGCTACTTTAGCCAACCAACCCAGATATGCGGGGTTATGATGCTCGAAATTGTGACAAAACCCCTAATTTGACGGTCGTTTCCCTGTTTCAATTTCATTTTTACTATAAATAGTAAGTTTTAGTTTGACTATAACTCTTCATCCGTCGGGCTTTAGGAGTTGTGCCCAACGTGAAAAGAGCTTAGAATAATTAGGGGAATGGTATGGTGAAGTCAAATAGGACACTTACTATTTTTGGCCGAAAACCTTGCGCACTAGTAGACATCACGACCGTCTATAAATAGTAAGTTTACTATTTATAGTAAGTCGTGAATTATAGGAGTTTTAGTTGTAGTTTGATTATGATTTCTTTCCCATTGCTTAGTACCCTTATTTAAGGGGTTTTGAACTCGTTTTTATGCATGTATTAATGTATTTCGAATTTATTTATATTTTCTACTCTCTTTTCTCGTGGATTCAAGAAAGTCTCTATGAGGAGTCCAAAGTCTCTGTGAGGAGTCCAGAGAAGTTCCGTGGATTTGGAATAGTTATCCTCTTGAGGAAGACGGTGCTCGACCTCACGTCCTCCCCTGCGTCAAGGGGTCCTTACTCTTGCCCGGGTGGTAGACTCTCAGTAGTTTCAACTCTTGGTCAAGGGTTCGAGTACCCATTGGTGTTGAAATTCCACCAGTGTGAGTGTGTGGGGTGTGTGTGCGTGTGTAAAAAAAAAAAAAAAGAACATATCTCTTGCAAGTTGAAGAAGAGATTTAATCAATCAAAAATTTGAAATTTGAAACTTCGTAGCCGTATGGATGTATAAGGGGGGACTAAGGATCGGCCAACAAATCCCCCTTCAATAGCCTTTTTTATTTCAAAGAAGCGAATGAGTAGTTGCGTCGGAGGCTAGGGTTTGAAAGAGGGATTTTCAAAAACCCTCTTTTGAACTCTTTTCTTTTAAGATAAGTTTTTAAGTTATCTGTTATGTTGTGAGTTCGACGCATGTTTTAATAAAGAAATCACAACTATTTAAAGTTAAAAGCAATAAAGCAATTTTGGATTCAATTTTACATTATAAGATTTTCTTATAATATGAGTTTTAATCTATTTTACATACATAAAACTAAAAAAAAAAGGGCAACGTAGCGTATGCTACCTACGTAGGGCTGTACATCGAGCTGAGTCGAGTCGAGGTGGGCCAAGCTTGGCATGACTCGTCCATGCTATACTCGAGTTCGAGCTCGAGCTCACCCTCGAGCTCAACATTGAAGCTTGACTTATTTGCCAAAGCTTTCGAGTCGAGCTAATGGTTCGAGTCGAGTCGAGTTTATCTCGAGTCAAGTCGAGTTTACCTTAGTAGGGTAAGGGAAAGAAAAAGAGGGAACGGGGACGGGTAGGGTCGGGTAAGGTTTTTTAGTAAAAACTTTTAAGTTTTAACTTCTTTTTTTAAAACTTAAATATTATATATATAATATTAATATAATATATATAATATATATTATTAAAATATATTACTCAAGCAGAGTCGAGCTTGAGCTTGAGCTTTAAGTCGAGTCGAGTTGAAATACACCATGGTCGAACTTGGCTTGAACTCAACTCGAGCTTTAGTAAACAAGCTTGACTCGCCTTGAGTCGGCCTTTCAAGCTGAGTCAATTCGAGCTAAATCGAGCCAAGTCGATCGAGCTTTTCGAGCTAGCTTGACTCATGTACAGCCCTATACCTACGCCATATGCTACGTAGTTGTAGCGTATGCCACTACGTTGTAGGGGATTTGCGCTATTTGGGTACACTACGCAGTGCTATGGCAACGCTATGCTACCGCTACAAAAAACATCATGGTGGCCATTAGAAAGGTTTCAACGGTGGGTGTCATTATCACTGTAGCTTCCTTCGGTGTGGTCCACTAGAATTGTGGACATGCTTCAATTTTACATTCATACCTTAAAATGATCTGAGAAAAGTGATGAACGGCGTGGATAAAACACTTACATCATAGTGGGCCCCACAGAGCCCCGTCTGAACAGATTACCGTTGGGGCAGGGGTAGGACACAATCTGCGTCCATTACATAAAAATAGCTATGTGCTGCCTACACAAATATGACTTTGTGCTCCTTGCCTACATAGACATAGACCTACACTCCCTACCTACCTAGACATAGCCCAGAGCTCCTTGTCTCATACATGACACAATACTAAGCTACTTTTCTTGTATCTAGCATAACCCTAGTCTCCTTGTATCATACATAGACTCTCATCTCCATGTGACCCAATGCTTATATAAGTTCAATCATACACTCAGTATCTAATATTGGTTAATCATAAGGGGGAACTGCACAACTGTAACATGCTACTTATTCAAATGGCAGTCCAACTCTCGTATTGCTCATTATTAAGGCAACATGCATGTCTTTTATCTAGCTACCAAAAAAAAAAACCTAAGGCTAGTCATTCCCCTATAGTCATTCCCCTATGTTATGCACACCCCACTATGAATATGAAGTATTCTTGGTCAAGGCACATGCATTGTACACCTTATTGTTGTGTTTTTTATAATAAAAATAAATTTCAAAAATAAAAGTTATTTTTAGAAAGTAAATAAATATATTAATTATTTAAACAAAAGTTATTTTTAGAAAGTAAATAAATATATTAATTATTTAAACTTTTTATAAATAGTGTGTATAACTACTCGATAAGAGAATGGGTTTTTGCTTATGCAACCAGGTTCAAATCTCCTCGAGGATGGTGCGAAACACCATCTGCGCACTTGGATGTAGGGTTGCTTGGGTGCTTTTTGGTGCTTTATTAGGTACACTTAGTACTTCCTGCACACGGTTCAAACTTTTTGAACTATGGTACAACTGGAATTGAACTAGGGTCTACCCTGCTGTTTTATTATCTTTTTGTTGATTAAGAGTAATTGTGATATGATTGTACATGTGGCACCTATGCCACGTGTTACTCATGTGGATACAGTTTTTACTGTTGGATAACTATTTTTGTCTGAATGGGTATAGAAATAATCATCATAGGACAAAGAGTCATGTCATTTCATAAAAGGATATTGTTTGCTGTGAATGGATATAGATTTCTTAAAGAGGCACATTAGCATCTCTTCAAGAAGAAATCCATAACCTTTCAATCGATATAAATCCTGGATACTATAATCCAGAAATTAACACTCTTAATTCTGAAGATTATATCTTCTGTGCAATTACTCTCGATTTGACTTCTTGCTAAGTTTTTTGCAATTACTCTCGATTTGACTTCTTGCTAAGTTTTTTTTTCTAAACGTCTTAAAGGCATATCTGTGTCAAAATTAGAATTTGTTCAACACTTAAATGTGCAAATTTTCGTGTTGAAATTCGTATTGAGAGTTCATTGTATCCTGAAGACAATTTATAGATTTACTTCGTTTGCACTTGTCGGAACTTCCAGAAAAAGGGCAGCAAATCTGTCTTGAGAAATTGACTATTCAAGTCAAGCCTTGAACCCGATAGATCTTATCATCTCGTTATCTTTTCTTCTATCATCCATTGTGTACAAGAAACACTTAATTCCAACACTTACTCTATTTATGCTATAAAATGAATCATGTTTCTCTTGGTCTTTACCTTAGAATCAAGAGTATTTCAACTAAAATGTAATTATGGGCTTATGCTAGACCATTATCTGTAATATATATTTGAACTCATATTAATAAAAATCTATTTAAAGGAAATATTTTTCCCTTTATGTGTAACTCGACAATACCTAATGAATGTCTATGAAAATTATCTTTAGTATCAAAATAATAACAAATCCCTCCAAAACAGTGTCACGTGGGGGAATTCTAGTAAACCTAGGTTATAAGCAAGTCGCATCCCCTTTCTGCTCAATTGAGCACTTGCTTTAACATCTAGCAAAAGCAAAGAGAAAAAGCATATTGAAGTATATGAGGATCGGGTGCATGATTATTGTGCTCATGAATCACTTAAAGCAAGTTGTTAAATTGATGGATACACCTTATAAGTTGTAGGCTTTTTTTTTTTTTTTTTTTTTTTTAATACTCTTAAAACATTTCACATTTGACGATTTTAGTCATCCAATATGCAGCCTTATTTTTTTATATTGTTGCTGATTATTTATTTAGTAGACCTCTTATGAATGGGTACTTAAAAGTAGGGCTGAAAGTTGGGAGGGTTGAACCCGACCGAGCCATGACTGACCCGAAATTGGGTCGGGCTTGGGCAGGATGTATTGAGTCCGATCTTGGGCTTGGGCTATACAAACACCAACCCGATAAAACTTGGGTCGGGCTCGGGTTGAGGTCTTGGGTTGCACGACCCAACCCGAACCCGATCAATATATAAGTTACTTATAAATTATAATTGAGTGTAGATCATATGCATTGAAGACATAGGAAATTCCGGTTGTCAGGTCTTATTGGTCCACATCATTTCCAATGACTCAAACTAACACGATATGTTGGATTTCTCTCTCCCAAATAGATCGTGTGCTAAACAACAAATGAGTAGTTGTCTTATATTTTAGCTTGTTTGTTTAGAATAAATGAAGTTCTTTACCATAATTAACTACATATATAATTAATGAATCATAGATATAAAAAATAAGACGTGTATTGAAATATAATAAACTAATGCCATCATTAAAATATTAGCATGTATCCACCCAATCAACCCGACCAACCTGATAGAACCCCAGTTGGGTTGGGCTTGGGTTGAGAATTCCCAACCCAAGGTTAGGTTGGGTTGGGTTGAGGTACAATAACCTTGGGTTGGTTAGGGTTGAGCACCAACCCACCCAACTTTCAGCCCTACTTTAGCATCCAACTTGGGAGATTTTTATAAAATCTACTGTACAGGACAAGTGTTATTCATTCAGCAGTTTGGAACACTTATCCATGAGTTCTCTGCTGTACAGGACAAGTGTTATTCATTTAGCAGTTTGGAACACTTATCCATGAGTTCACTTGTACAGTCCGTACAATATATTCATCCAGACCTTGGAATTTCTAGAAGCAAAAGCAATAGCAAAAGCAAGTCACTTTTGATTTTGTGAAAGCATATGCTTGATTGTGGAGTAGTGCACTCATGTGGTGACAAAGTCATTGTGGCTTTAAAAATGTGGACATCCGTTTATTTGAAATTTTTTAAGGAAATTTTTCATATAGCCACTTTCTTTTGAGCTTACCACGGAAATCTTATACCAATTGTGCTGCTTTAAGGCACCTCCTTTTGTCGGCTTGACCCCGTGGTGGAGGTAGGGCCCACCTCGATATTTTTAAGAAATCTACCTTGTTCATCTGTATTTTCAGCTTATGTTAAGGGATGGGCCCAAAAAAGAGGTTGACATAGGGAAGAGTGTGAAATAGTAAGAGGAAGATCACCACTTTCCCCGATTAAGGCCTTGAATCCACAAGGTGAATTCTTGAGTTTACAAGAAAATGAAAGAAAAAATTTAGGTAGTTTTTGAATAATGTATGTACTATTTCATAATTATACCACTAATAAAGAAAACTCAAGGCTAAAATTGAAATTATCCAAAATATTAAAACTTAATTAGTTACTTAAAATAGTAAAACTCTTCTAAAGCTTAATTTGCCAAAATAGAAAGTCTGGATAAACCTTACCAAAGTATTTTTTGCATTATTAGGAATAATTTCTAAAAAAATAAAAATCAAAAGTTAGAGATATGAAAAAATTAAAATGACTAAAAATAATAATTTCGCCTCAAATTGCAATTTTGAATCAAAAGCGTTTTTCTACGAAACAAAGGTGCATGACCTACTAGGCAGTCGGTTGACCCAAGAACTATTATTACATACAAATTGATAGGTTGCTCATTTCATAGTGATGTCCATATCAAAAGCTACAACTGATTTACCATCCACAATTCGAATGCTAATTTCTCTTTATCTGAAATAAATTTCTTCAAGCCAAATGCACTCAAGACCCATTTACACCATGACCTATGTAGGACTAGGTTTGGATCTAATGGACTACTTCTATTTTTGTTTGGGCTTCTTTCGGTCCAATTGTGCTAAGAATGCATCTATAAAACCTTCTACATCAGCGGCAAATCCAAAACACAGAGTAGGCTACATAAAAGGAAACAATTGATATAGAATGACCACAATTGAAACCTTCCTACAGCCCACCAGTCAAAAGGTCACTCCCACTGGGTTGAACTGTATACTGAAATACAGTAGCCTAGTCTAAAAATTTGCTGGGACCATTATTGCCCCAAGGATGTTTCAATGATGGGCGTTAAATAGGTATTGTTTCAAGCCATTGAGTTTTGCATTTTCCCCATTGTTGGACCCACCCCCTAAAGTCATTTGACAAAATTGGTGGATGGAGTGGATTTTTCAAAAACATCATGGTGGGCCTTACAACAATTTCAATGGTGGGTGTTAAATAGGCATTGTTTCAAATCGTCTCGCCCACTTGAGTTTTGGATTTGTCTCAAGTTTGGGCCCAATCCTAAAATCATAAGGCAAAACTGATGGACGGAGTGTATTTTTCAAAAACATCAAGGTGACCACATGACCTTTTCAGTGGCCATTAATGAAAACCAGAAAGAGACTTTCAACTATCGGTGTTAAATAGCCACTGCTTCAAGGTTTGTGGCCCACTTGAGTTTTGGGTGTTAAATAGGCATTGTTTCAAATCGTCTCGCCCACTTGAGTTTTGGATTTGTCTCAAGTTTGGGCCCAATCCTAAAATCATAAGGCAAAACTGATGGACGGAGTGTATTTTTCAAAAACATCAAGGTGACCACATGACCTTTTCAGTGGCCATTAATGAAAACCAGAGAGAGACTTTCAACTATCGGTGTTAAATAGCCACTGCTTCAAGGTTTGTGGCCCACTTGAGTTTTGGATTTGCCTCATTTTTTGGCCTAGTCTCTAAAATTGTCTGATGAAACTGATGGATGGGGTGGATTTCTCAAAAAAATCATGGTGGGTCCCACGACTTTTTCAGTGGCCATGAATGGAAATTAAAGAGAGACTATTAATTCCAATAGCGTGCATTAAACATGCACTATTTTAAGTCATGTGACCCACTTGATTTTTACATCTACCTAATTTTGGGCCCACCTCCTAAAATCATCTAGTGAAACTGGTGGACAAGATGGATTTATCAAAACATCACGGTGGACTCCACAACTATTTCAATGGTGGGTGTTCAATAGCAACTATTTCAGGCTGAGTGGCACATTCGAGTATTGGATCCGCCTCATATTTGAACCCACCTCCTAAATTCATCTGGCAAAAACTATGGGACATGATGGATTTCTTAAAAACATCATGCTGTGTCACGTAACTTTTTCAACAGGAAACCCAAGAATGTTTCAATGATCCCCACCATTTCAAGGCATGTGGCTCACTTGAGTTTTGAATCTGCCTCAAGTTTGGGCCCACCCCAAAAAAATGAGCTAAAAAAACTGGTGGACGGGGTGGATTTCTCAAAAACATCATGGTAGGCCCCAACTATTTCAACTGTGGGCATTCTATAGCCATTGTATCTTGCGGTCTAGCCCACTTGATTTTGGATATAACTCATCTTTAAGCTCACGCCCTAAATTGAGCTGACAAAACTAGTAGACACACCAATCATATTGGTGGTGTGTGGTACACCAGCCAATCTGCTTCCTATGTGGGTGTGTGTAGCAGGAGTGCACATTGAACCGGTAGAACTGTGGAACCGGACCAGAACCGACCAAACGGTCCGATTTGGTCCAGTTCTAGAGTGCATCGGTTCCGGTTCCAAAAATCACAGAACCGATTACATCGGTTCGGTTCTCAGTTTGGGGGTATGTAGAATTGAACTGAACCGCGGAACTGAACGGTGGAGCCGGACTAAGAACCGAACCTGGAACCAAACTATTTAAAACCAAAAGCCCAATACCCTAAGTCCCTAACCCCTATTCACGACGTCCGACCTTGCTTTGCCGCCCTCTCTCTTGCCGGTCCTCTCTCTCTCTCTCTCTCTCTCTCTCTCTCTCTCTCTCTCTCTCTCTCTCTCTCTCTCTCTCTCTCTCGCCAATCCTCTCTCTTTCTCACTAATCCTCTCTCTCACCAATTCTCTCTCTCTCTCTCTCTCTCTCTCTCTCTCTCTCTCTCTCTCTCTCTCTCTCTCTCTCTCTCTCTCTCTCTCTCTCTCATGGCCCCGTTTGGGTTAGATTATAAAAAGCCAGGCTTGTGGAACCGATCTGGTTTTAACGGTCCGGTTCCGATTCAGTTCTAGGGTGCTAACAATCTGGTTCTAGTTTCGAAAATCCTAGAACTGTTAGGAATAGTTCGATTCCGATTTCACCCCAGATCCAGACCGAACTGACCTGTGTGCACCCCTAGTGTGTAAGGGAGAAAGAATGAGAGAGATAAAGAGACGCATGAAGTAAAAGGGTGTTGCTGCATGCTATACAATATCCAACAGTGGGTAGCTCATAATCACTCTCTCTGATGTTGTGGTCCACTCAAGTTTTAGAACCGCCTCATTTTTAAGCTAACATCTTAGCATGAGGCGATGCCATATTTCAAAAATAAAAAATCATATGAAAGCCCTACCCAAATTTTGTTACATGGCTCTTAAGTAACACTGTCGTAGTCGGCTACATGTAGAAAAGAGTAGAAGAGGCTAAAAGCATTTAAATAATCAACTGCTTTCACCAGGTAAAATTTAAGTCATTTTACACATTTTTACGGATGCAATATGAAACTACGTGACTGATAACAACCACAATTTTTAGTTTTTAGAATTAAAAAAAAAAAAAAAATTCATTTGAAATGTCTATTCATTTCCTTTGAATATCCAAAGGTCTCCACCCCGAAAAAACTAATTGCTGAGACAAAAATCTCCAAAAGCTGCTCTCATTACATATACTATAAATAGTGCTCTAAAAGCAAATATTTCTCATGCTTATGAAAACTTCAAAAGTAACTCAGTCTACTGTAATAAATAGAGAAGTACATAAAATCCCAAACCAAAGTAAATTATACTTCCAAAAAACACTACCAGACCTCATCACAAACCAAAGCAAACCAAACCAAACACTAATCCATTCTTTCATAATCAAGTTTTCAGTTGCTAGAGGCAACATCAATTAATCACCAACCTTGAATTCCCTCCTCCATCTCACAAGGGCTTGTGACATCTTCAAGCTTTTGTACTGATTCCAAGAGGAGCTTTTCATTAGGAAACTCATACGGCTTAATCCACTGCACTATTATCTGAATCTGCTCGAGTAATATCTTGAGATGGTAATTGATGATATTCATTTCTTCCTTCATTTTATCCTTCTCCTTTCGCAGCTCTTCCATCTTTTCCTCATCCTCGGAACATTTGGGTTTCTTGTTCCCATGATCCGATGGACGCCGAGACTTGAGTCCAACTCCAACAATATTATAGAGTTGTAAATAAACTGCGTAATTAAACTCCAGTCAGAAAAATAAAAAAGATTAAGAATAAAAGAGAAATGGAGCCAAATAAAAAAGGGAATTACATTCTTAGAAGGCCTCAAGTACAACTGGTTGGACGATAACAAACCGTCCACCCATCCAATACCTTCCAACTACTTATGTGCAACTATCTTCCAACCACTGATGTGCGTATAACATCCTACCGGCCGGTCCAATAGGTTAATCTCATCACAACGATCATCTTGTGTGAAAAATCAGCCACATACAACCATCAAGTGGACCACATTTGTATTTTATTATTCAGTAATGGCTAGACATTGTTTTCTATGGTGTGGCCCATACGATGAGCGTATGGGGGTTGACTTTTGCACAAGATGATCCTTGCAGTGGGACTAACCTATTAGAAGGGTTGGATGTAGCAATCAATTGATGAGTTAGAAGTTATTCATTGGGCGGACCATAAATTATGGTCCAATCTGTTGGACCTGCAACCCTCTTATTAAAATTTAGGAATTTTACCAGAAAATTCCTTAGGATTTTCCCAAATAGTACCACAAAGAACTAAAATCCCCTCATGGAACTTTTTAAGGGGAGAAATTACTTAAATGCTGATGTTTAATTTTTCTTTTAAAAGTAAACAATAGAGAATTGTGGGAGCGTATGGTGTGTGTGTGACATCCCAACTGTCCAATAAATACGCCCCACTAATATCATCAAACAAGTGATAAATATGATTGATCCAATCATAGGGGTCAAACCAATAAAAATAATGTCCACTACTTAGAAACTCCAAGTTCAAGTTATGGCCAATCTGATGATTCAATTGGCCAAAATTTTTTCATGGGTTGCTGATGTAGAGTGGGTCGCGGACAGTTTCATGGCCAAGATGGACCAGAAAAGGCCCGGTCAACGACAAAAGTGATCCGGACCATCGGACCTTAGATCGGGCGTATCTCACAATCCAAAATGAGTTATCGAGCGTAAAATATATGATTTTGGGGTAGAACAAGCTACTTTAGCCAACCAACCCTGCTACGCCGGGTTGCGCAACCCGAAATTGCGAAATACCCCTAGATCGACGGTCGTTTCCCTGTTTTAATTTCATTTTTACTATAAATAGTAAGTTTTAGTTTGATTATAACTCTTCATCCGTCGGGCTTTCGGAGTTGCGCCCAACGTGAAAAGAGCTTAGAATAATTAGGAGAACAGTTTAGTGAAGGCAAATAGGACACTTACTATTTTTGGCCGAAAACCTTGCGCACTAGTAGACATCACGACCGTATATAAATAGTAAGTTTACTATTTATAGTAAGTCACGAATTCTAAGAGTTTTAGTTGTAGTTTGATTATGATTTCTTTCCCATTGCTTGGTACCCCTATTTAAAGGGGTGTGAACTCATTTTTATTAATTAATTAATCAGTTTTGAATTTATTAGAATTTCTTTCTATTTTCTGTTTTCTTTTCTCGTGGATTCGAGAAGTCTTTGTGAGGATTCCAGAGAAGCTCCGTGGATTCGGAGTAGTTATCCTCTTGAGGAAGATGGTGATCAACCTCATCATGTTCATCCCTGCATCAATTGGTATCAAAGCGAGGATTCTCCTCAGGCCGATGACAAACAATGAAGGTATGATCAAAATCACGTGGACGATGATCTAGGGATTCATTATCTTTTGGAAAGAATGAAAGTTTTTCATCGGGAGAGTCAGTTGACCATGCAAGGGCTGTAGGTAACCCTCGACCGTCTTGCGGATGCACTACTTCCGCACCGAGCCCTAGGCGGTGCTCCACCACCTATGGTTGCTCCACCACCCGTGGTTGTTGTACGACACAATCCCGATTTTCGTAGAGCACTACCAGTGGCAAATCGTAGAGCTACACCATGTGATTCAAGTTCTAGCGACGAGGACCTTATTGAGGGTTTTGCCCGACGACCAATTCATGGAGGCGATCATCTAGATCGTGTTAAAAGAGACTATCGAGGTAAGGCTAAACTTCCTAGTTTTAATGGTTTATTACGAATAAAAGATTTTCTCGATTGACTAGCCGAAATAGAGAGATATTTTGATTATATGGATGTATTAGATCATAAAAGAGTAAAATTAGTAGCGTTTAAGTTAAAATCTCGTGCTTCTACATGGTGGGAACAATTATAACTCTCACGAGCCCGCCAGAACAAGGCGCCCATCTCATCATGGTCATTGATAAGACGTCTTCTTCGATCACAATTTCTCCCTAATGATTATGAGTATATATTATTCTAGCAATACCAAAACTATCGACAAGGAAATCGAACCGTCACAGATTACACTGAAGAATTTTAGCGATTGACTACACAAAATGATCTGTCAGAATTTGAGTCACAGAAGGTGGCATGATTTATAGGTGGGTTACGACCGATAATTCAGGTCTGAGTTCAGATGTACCCAGTCGGGACTATGGACGAAGCAGTTCAATTGGCGGGTAGGGCAGAAACACAACTTGCAAGAGTTCCTGCTAGTCTATCCTTCAACTCAACCCTTCATGATGGGTCCCATGCAGGATCCAGTGTTGGTACGAAGAAAAGATCCAGGAGGAGAACATCTTCAACCTCCTACAACCGCAAACCGTGATACAGGGAGCGGCTCATCCACACCTCAACGTGCAGCACCCACAACAGCGGGCTCGAGTAGGATTCCAAATCCTTATGTTCGGCCAAGGTCAATCAATTGTTACCGCTGTGGCCAACCAAGCCACTTATTAAACACTTGTCCTCAACGTCCCTCAGCACACTTGACTATAAACGAAGGGGGCACTGAATATGAGGCCGCAGAAGAAGACCATGGCTTTGATGAACATGAACAAACCACTGAAGAAATAGTAGGTGGCGATGAAGTGACGGGCAAGGATCGTGGCGAATTTCTAATTGTGAGGTGATTACTGTATACCTCACGAAAGGAATTACATCCACAGCGACACAATATATTTCATACTCGGTGCACTGTCAACGGAAAGGTCTGTGATGTGATCATAGACAATGGTAGTAGCGAGAACATCGTCTCAAGAGTGATGGTGGACAAGTTGCAGCTACCAATGACGAAACATTCTTCCCCGTACTCAATTGGCTGGATAAAAAAAGTGAATGAGACCAAGGTAACTGAACAATGCACTATATCGTTTTCAATTGACAAAAATTATAAGAATCA
The DNA here is from genome assembly GCA_030180095.1 of Magnolia changhungtana. NCBI lineage: Eukaryota > Viridiplantae > Streptophyta > Magnoliopsida > Magnoliales > Magnoliaceae > Magnolia > Magnolia changhungtana. Next base: position 391,673 of record JASAUF010000232.1, on the reverse strand, counting down.
AATACTTTATGACGTGGTCAACATGGAAGCTTGTCACATGCTACTCGGTCGACCCTAGCAGTCGAACTGTGATGCAACCCATCGAGGACGAGACAATGTTTACGTATTCGTCAAGGATAGTCGAAAAATAATCCTTACCCTTATGGCACCAGAGAACCACCCTGAAGCCTCTAAAGTGGAGGGGAGTTCCCTCTTGACCATTCGGGATTTCATGAAGGAATCTAAGGAAACCGGCGAGGTATACGCCGTAGTGGTGAAGGGCGAGGAAGAGGAACCCTTAAACATCCTTTCAAGTTTAAGATTATTACTAAACGAATTCAAAAAAGTCTGGCCTAAAGATTTACCTAATGGATTGTCCCCCATGAGGGACATCCAACATCACATAAACCTCATCCCTAGGGCTAGCCTGCCCAACTGCCCTCATTATCAGATGAGTCCGAAGGAGTGTGAGATACTTCAAGGGCAAGTAGAGGAAATGATTTGTAAGGGTCTCTTGAGAGAGAGAGCATGAGCCCATGTGCCGTACCAGCATTATTAACGCCAAAAAAAAGATAGAAGCTGATGCATGTGTGTCGACAGCCGGTCAATCAATAACATTACCATCAAATATCGATTCCCAATACTATGGTTGGACGACATGCTCGATATGCTAGAAGGGACCAAGGTGTTTTCTAAACTGGATCTAAGGAGCGGGTACCATCAGATTCGTATCTGACCTGGAGATGAGTGGAAAACGACATTCAAGATCAAGGAAAAGTTGTATGAGTGGCTGGTCATTCCCTTCGGCCTATCGAACCCACCAAGTACTTTTATGCGTTTGATGAATCAAGTTTTAAAACCATTCACTGGCCGATTTGTGGTAGTATATTTTGATGACATATTGATATATAACTAGGATAAGACGGAGCATAGGAACCATCTCAGGCAGGTGCTACAAATTAACAAGTTGTACCTCAACTTGAAGAAGTGTAGTTTTTTAACTGATAGCCTGTTATTTCTAGGATTTGTTGTAACATCTATAGGCATTCATGTGGACGATGAAAAGGTGCGAGCCATTAGAGAATGACCGATCTCGACAAACATTCATGAGGTGTGGAGTTTTTACGGCTTGAAGACTTTCTATCGTCGATTTGTGCGAGATTTTAGCACTATAGTCGCGCCTATAACAGATTGCATGAAAAAAGGACTGTTCCAATGGACCGATAAAGCTGACAAGAGCTTTCATGAGATCAAGCATTGTTTGTTTATAATACCGGTCTTGGTGCTTCCTAATTTCGACAAATTGTTTGAGGTTGAGTGTGACGCTTCATACATCAGAATTGGAGGAGTATTATCACAAGAAGGTAGGCCGGTAGCCTTCTACAGTGAGAAGCTTAGCGAAGCCCGAAAGAAGTGGTTGACTTTTGAGCTTGAGTTGTACCCAATTGTTCAGGCGCAGTGACATTAGCGGCATTATCTGATTCAAAGAGAGTTTATTCTATACACTGACCATCAAGCATTAAAGTTTATTTATAGTCAGACTAACGTGAATCGTGTGCGTGATAGATGGGTTGCATTTTTACAGGAATTTACATTCATTCTGAAGCACAAGTCAGGGCGGTAGAACAAGGTGACTGATGCACTTAGCCGTCGTGCATCACTACTTGTTACGATGAGCAATGAGGTGGTCGATTTCGACTGTCTCAAGGAACTGTATGCTAAGGATGGAAACTTCAAAGATTCTTGGATGAAGTGCCAAGAAGGTCACCCCAGTGACCTTCATATACGGGATGATTTTCTCTTCAAAGGGAATCGATTGTGCATCCTCCAAAGTTCTCTGAGAGAGTAGATTATTCATGAGCTACATGGAGGTGGCCTCAGTGGACACCTTGGGTGAGACAAGACGCGAGCTCTTGTAGAAGAGCAGTATTACTGGCCGCAATTACTACGTGATGTGAGAAAAGTCGTACAACGTTGTCATGTTTGTCAGACCTCCAAGGGACAATCTCAAAATACGGACCTCTACACCCCGTTACCTGTGCCTGATGGTCATTGAGAGGATTTATTAATGGACTTCGTGCTTAGTCTCCCATGAACACAACGCGACATAGATTCAGTGTTCATGGTGGTAGATCGTTTCTCTAAGATGACACACTTTATCTCATGCAAGAAGACCTTCAATGCAACACCCATGGCGAATCTATTCTTCAAGGAGGTCATACGGCTACACGGGGTCTTCAAGACCATAACTTCTGATCGTGACACAAAGTTCATTAGCCACTTTTGGCGGACTTTGTGGACTCGATTCGATACACAACTTCAATTCACCAGTGCTTACCACACACATACTGATGGACAAACCGAATTTGTGAATCGCACGTTAGGAAACCTTCTTTGCTGTATTTCAGGAGAAAAACTGAAGCAGTGGAATTTGGCCTTGTCTCAAGTAGAGTTTGCATTCAACAACATGGTGAACCGCTCGATAGGGAAATCACAGTTCCATATTATCTACGGACGAGTGCCTCGCCACACACTTGACTTGATCCCTCTGCCCAAGCACCCAGACACGAACATTGCAACAGAACATATGGCAGACAAGATCATGAGCATCCATGCGGAAGTGCAGACCAAGCTACATGCCTCGAACGAGAAGTATAAGGAACAAGCGGACAAGCACCGTGTTATGGTCCATCTGCGCAAAGAGAGATTTCTGCCCAAGACGTACAACAAGTTAAAAATAAGAAGGTTGGACCTGTCCCAATCAGTCGAAAGATCAATGACAACGCTTATGTTGTTGATCTTCCAGATGACATAATGATCTCACAGACTTTCAACGTCGCGGACTTGACCGAGTATCATGAACAAGAGCAAGATGAGAACTCAAGGACGAATTCTTTTGAAGTGGAGGAGACTGATGTAGAGTGGATCGCGGACAGTTTCATGGCCAAGATGGACCAGAAAAGGCCTAGCCGACGACAGAAGTGATCCGGACCGTCGGACCTTAGATCGGGCGCATCTCACAGTCCGGAATGAGTTATGGGGTGTAAAATATATAATTTTGGGGTAGAATGAGCTACTTTAGCCAACCAACCCTGCGACGTCGGGTTACACAACTCGGAACTATGAAATACCCCTGGATCGACGGTCGTTTCCCTGTTTTAATTTTATTTTTACTATAAATAGTAAGTTTTAGTTTGATTATAACTCTTCATCCGTCGGGCTTTAGGAGCTATGCCCAACGTGAAAAGAACTTAGAATAATTAGGAGAATGGTTTAGTGAAGCCAAATAGGACACTTACTATTTTTGGCCGAAAACCTTACGCACTAGTAGACATCATGACCGTCTATAAATAGTAAGTTTACTATTTATAGTAAGTCACAGATTCTAAGAGTATTAGTTGTAGTTTGATTATGATTTTTTTCCCATTACTTGGTACCCCTATTTAAAGGGGTGTGAACTCATTTTTATTAATTAATTAATTAGTTTTGAATTTATTAGAATTTCTTTCTATTTTCTGCTTTCTTTTCTCGTGGATTCGAGAAGTCTCTGTGAGGAGTCTAGAGAAGCTCCGTCGATTTGAAGTAGTTATCCTCTTGAGGAAGACGGTGATCGACCTCATCACATTCATCCCTGCGTTAGTTGCATATGTTGGATGGGTTGGATGTTATATATACCATGTGGGCCCTACAATTCGCGATTTCACCATGCTTAAATAAAATGTAAATTTTTGAGAAGTTTTGCAGTAAAAATTCTTAAAATTTATGCTTACCATGTTTGGTAGATACATCTTTTGCCAGACCTAGAAAATATAGTATGTATTTATACTCTTGTATTACCCAAAAGTAGACAAGATTGAAGCGTAAGTGCACAAAGTAATGGGAAATTTTTGAAAAGGTAAAAATGAAAGATGCCTAATAAAAAGAGATGATTATTTCCAAAAATTTCACCAAAAGATATTAGGAAGTAAAACATGATTGAGAGAGAAACACTTACTTTCCAAAATTCAATAGAGTAATATATAGCTCAAAGATTGTTCTTTACCATTTACTTTAATGAAGGAATTAATCCTTTTTCTATTCCCTTTTTTTTTTTAAGATCTTTTTTTTACAGCACATTTTTGTGAAATATCATTCTATCATTTCAAATATTCCATGTTGTGAAATATTATTAATCATGCTAAAAGGGATTTGGCC